>JAAIXJ010001790.1:318019-501934 GCA_013403705.1 Heliconius hermathena | reverse complement strand
TTTATGTACTTAATGTAAATATATTAGTATATTATAGTAGTATACATTTTTCAAATATATATGTATTATGTTTATGTATTAGGATTTAATATGATATGTAAGTTTATTTACACTACCCACTCTATTTTATCACAAATCTCCTAACCCAAAGGTTGTCTGGTAGAAATCGCTGATTAGCGATAAGACCGCCGTCTGTGTGCAATTGTTTTATCTTTGTTGTTTTTTTTTAAGTAATTGTGCACAATAAAGTGTAAATAAATAAATAAGTATTTTTCTTTCCTAAGCGTGGAATAACACTTTAAAAATGTTTAAAAATCATAATATATACTTATGTATAGTAGGTAAAAAGGTAAAATTTGTTAGACCCTTTATTATATAAGCCTTTTTATTGAGTTACCGACTACATTTAAAAACAATAAGATAAGATATAAACTATTAACTAAAGGTTGACGTTGACATGGGTCAGTTCTATACATATATTGGGAGATTGGAATAATCATATATAAAAATTGTAGGTAATTATATTATCGCATATAGTAGCGAAGGCTTACCGTATCTGTAAGTAATGACTTATATATTTTACTTACAATGAAGAGGGTCAAGTTCAGTCATTTGGTCGGTCTAACACAATTTACTCTCTCAATGTAAAATGATATGGCAAAATAAGTAAACTTAATTTTTAATTTTTCAGTTTGTATTTCTTTCTACTTCAACCATTTTTACAATATAAGAACGAACTGACCAGAAATAGGTAATATATATAGGCTGATGCCTATCTAGAAATATCACCAGTTCAAAATTTCAATTGGTATTAACGGGATCATTTCAAGTTTAGTTAGGTAGAGAGATAAATATTTAGTTAAATATATATTTTCCTTGGGGAAAAGTGGGGAACGGAGTGTCTTAACACTAGGTTCCCTCTGCCTACCCTGCTGTGTGCGGGATACAGCGTAAAGCTGATAAAAAAATAAAAATAAAAAACATATAAAACATTTCAAGTTTCAGTCCCCTGGGAAACAGTCGGATAGAGTTAATGGTAAAGCTCTGCAAAGCTATCGTGTAGATTCCTTTTACATTTAAAAAATGTGGGCTGTTTCGGAGAGAAATAACTTTATATAGTTTTAGTTAGACGACATTTTCTAATTTTATTAATGTCTTTATATTTTGGAATTCAATTTTTCCTTTCGATAAATACGAGTAATTTATATCAATATTAAATGACAGCAGATATTATAGATCATGTTGTTGTAACTAAACTAAAAAAATCTAAAGCGCTCGATATATATTTTTTTGTTAACAAGGGTTAACAATAAAAAAAATATCGAGCGGGATACGACCTATCCCGCTCGATATTTTTTTTATTGTTAAGTAAGAACTTAAGACCACTTTTCACACAATTAGATTAACATACATTTTTTACATTTATAAGAATGCGTAGGACATGGATCAATTAATATATGTAACGTGAGTATTTCCAACAGTTGTTTTCTTACATTTTTGAAAATCTATAGCCGCTCCCTCCACCGATGAAAAGGTATATACTATGTGACATTTTTTCTTTTATAAGATTTTTAAAGTGTTATTCCACAGTTAAGAAAGAAATATTCAAAAAATAATATTCTCTCTTGCCAAACGATAATTCTAAGTAATCATCTTTGGGTAGCGGAAATTTGTTAAAATCTCCCTATAGAGATGCTAACAACATAAATAAGTTGTAATAAGCGTATAAGAATTTCGGCGTAGCTCGATGAGAACGTATGGCTTAGTTGATCAGAGCGCTTGGACGGTTTCCAAAGAGGCGCGGTTTCTAATCCCGCTACGTTCAAATTTTTCGTTTTTTAATAAGGACATTTTTTTTATTATGTAAGCTTCGTAACCCAATAAGAGGTCTCTATGACGCTCGAGTAAGTTCCGATGTAGCATTGTGGGCTCTTCTACTATATTAGCCTTTTATATTTCAGTTCTTTTTTTCAGCTTCACGTGTATCCCACACGTAGTAGAATAGGCAGAGAGTGTCTAGTGTTAAGACACTAAGATGCTTCGCCCCTCACTTTCCACCTAATTCTGGAGAAAGTGCGTATTGAGTAGCACAACTGAAATCCGCGGCTTACTTCGACACCAGAGAGAAGAAATGTAAATATTGGATATTTCATTTCCCCAAGTGGGAATCGAATCCACAACCTATCACATTCACAGCCACATGTTTGTGCTCCTGAGCCAGGACTGGCCTCCATATATAGTTAAGTAAATGCTTAAATATGTTCCTTACATTAATTATCGGACTGCTTGCTGGTGGGGAACTCGAATATGCCCATACTCATTCCACTCCAGTACGCGTTATGACGGAACGAAAGCGGAATAGACTATTGAAGCAAAAAGCCAAGCTTTACAAGCTCGGAAGTCGGATAGAGTACAATTTTCACCCTTATCTCTTATGCAATAAGGGCAAAATAAGAATGACCAGCACGCTACGGTCCGCGATAACTAGGTCACATTTGAACGTATTGTTCTGACAGAAATCTAAACATTTTGAATGTCATTTTCTTTGAATTAAGCGTGTTCTCAAATACTTATCCTTCCAAATACGGTTGTGTGGAATGATTATACATGTATAGAAAATGTTTTGTTCGAAATATGTGCGTCATGGAAGCTTACTTAACGTAAGTTTGTAATATTTTTTATATGGTGCGTAGGCATACCTGAACGCATTTTTTTTAGAAGATTTTAATAACTTTTTTTGAGGCCAGTCGTGGTGCAGCGGCACAAAGTGTGACTGTAAAACCGACTGGTTGTGGGTTCGATCCCCACTCGAGGATATGAAATATTTACTTAAATTTATATTTCCATTTTTCGCTCTGGTGTCGACACGCAATCCCTCCAGAATTCGGCAGAAAGTGGGGAACGGAGTGTTTATCACTAAGTTCCCTTTGCATACCCTGCTGCGTGCGGGATACAGCGTGAAGCTGATTTGATTTTTAATAACTGACCGTAGTGGAGCAGGGCCATAAGCGTGTGACTGTATTCGCGATAGATTGTGAGTTTGATTTCCAATCCGGGAAATGAAATATTTATTATTTTTTATATCTTCGATCTTTTGTCGAGGATGTAATGCCTGATTTCAGCGTAAAGTGGGGAGTGTAATATCTTAGCGCGAGGTCCTCTCTCCCTACCACCGTGCTATACGATACACTGTGAAGCTAATAACATAAACTTCAATATTTTAAAGAACATTTTACAAAATTGATGCTAATATGGTTGATGTTAAGATTAAATCCGTGTTTGAATATGATTTAAGAACATGCATATCTCTGCTTTATACATAACATTGAACAGCTTCACGCTGTATCCCGCACACAGCAGGGTAGGCAGAGAGAACTTAGTGTTAAAACACTCCATTCTTCACTTTCCGTCAAAAATCTGGAGGCGTTGCGTGTTGAGTGGCAGAACACATCGCCGCGCTTTGCCTCGACATTAGAGCGAAGAAATGAAAATATAGATTTACATAAATATTTAATTTCCTCGAGTAGGGATCTAATCCACAATCAGTCGATTTTGCAGTCACACTTTGTGCCCTTACGCCACGACTGGCCAGGCTTAAGATTGAACCAAGAGATAGATAAATATATAGCAGCTTTTATATAGGTTTCCGACGTGTCATATATATTTAACTATAGAAATATAACTTAATGTAACTTGTATTTCTATACTTACCCTAAACCATGAGGCCAGTCGTGGCGCAGAGACACAAAGTGTGACTGTAAAATCGACTGGTTGTGGGTTCGATCCCCACTCGAGGAAAAAGAAATATTTATTTACATTTATATTTTCATGTCTTCGCTCTGGTGTTGAGGCAAAGCACGACGTTGAGTTCCGCCACTCAACACGGAATGCCTCCAGAACTTGGTGGAAATTGGGGAACGGAGTGTCTTAACACTAGGTTCCCTCTGCCTACCCGGCTGTGTACGGGATACAGCGTGAAGCTGATTTAATTTATTTTTTTTAACCTTAAACCATGCTTGAATTACCTGCATTAAATCATAACCAATTTGCCAATTCAATGAAATCATATTTTCAAGTTCAATAAGCAAATATGCGTGTCGACATTTTCTAGACGTCACAAATTAACTCGTGCATGAACCTCAAACCGACAAGTAAAATTTCTTCTCTATTTATGTCTCCTATATTATAAAAGACCCGGGGCCCATTTAAACCTAATTCAATTGGTATATGAAATTCTTTTTATATTTCCTAACAAATTTTTGTTATTTTTAAGTTACAATTTCACATATTTTATTTAACAAATAGGGAAACTTAAACAATAGATTAAATTAGAACACTGTATAATACTAAAATATATATTTTAATATACTATATAAATATTGTAGTTTAATAATATTAATATTGTAGTTTAATATTTGACAATATTTTTACGCAAAAGAAAAAATGTATAAGGCTGAAATTAACATCAAATATTAAAATCTATAAAAACGGTCCATTGAAACACAGAGAAAAATCAAGCTTCCAAATCTGCTTGACTTAGAAGATAAATGGTATTGACAGACGGACAGACAGACAAGAAAGTGATCCTATGATATTTTAATTTTTTCCTTTTTCAGTACGGAACCCTAAACCGAAATGAACGTAACAAAAACTTCGTCAAAAAGCCTTATTCAATTTTAGATGCAGCTTTCCTCATCCAGAATAGATATTATTCATTATTATTATATATAATAGAAACTTAAATTGTATAACAATGGTACACCTATAGTTTCTGTAATGTATGTAATAATGTAGGTAGGCTAATATTTTCAACTTGTGTATCATTCTTCTTACGTTAATTTTGTTATCCAATAAACGTCGTACAGTACGAACGCAGTGTTACTACTCCCTATCCAAGTATATCATAGTTTCATGGTAAAAATATCTCTAAAAAAATCATAGTTTAAAGAAAACAAGTAGAATTTTAATTGAAACCGGGAAGATGTTTAGAGTTAATTTGTAAACGATATAATTAGGAACGGCAGATACAACAACGAAATCTTTCTCAGGCAGTTTTTAAAAGATATTGGCTTATCTGAAGCTATTATTTCATTTCTAGAACATAACTATAAAAAGAATTTTTAAATTTGGGTAGAGAGAGGAAAAAGCTCGGACAGGAGAACGTTAAAATTCGCATTTCTAAACTTGACTATTACACTTGGGTCACAAGTCAGAGCCGCTGTTCTGAGCTACTCACCCTGCAACCCATAGTACTTTCAAGGAATGCTTAGTAGTTTTTCCTCATACATTATATTTAAAATATAAATAAATAAATAAATCAGCTTCACGCTGTATCCCGCACACAGCAGGGTAGGCAGTGGGAACCTAGTGTTAAGTCACACCGTTCCCCACTTTCTGCCGAATTCTGGAGGCATTGCGTGTTGAGTGGCAGAACTCAACGCCGCGCTTAACCTCGACACCAGAGCGAAGAAATGGAAATATAAATTTAAGTAAATATTTCATCTCCTCGAGTGGGGATCGAACCCACAACCAGTCGGTTTTACAGTCACATCTCGTGCCGCTGCGCCACGACTGGCCCCAAATTTAATCAATATTTAAAATATAGATTCTCATATATTACCATTGAGCTGATATTAATGGACCTGACTATTCTTTTCACTTCTCTTCATTACGAGAATTTGACAATGAAATTAGACGATGGCAGATGGATAGAAATCATTTTTTTTTTCATTTTCTCAATAAATAGTTTATAATTATTCTTTAAAAAAACATATTACTTAGTGCATACACCCAACCGTGTCTCTAAAAAAATATATCACTAAAACAAAATTATTGTATGATTTTTTTGGGAAGGAGTAAGAGTGTTTATTGTTAAAGAAGCCTTTCTTAAATTATTTTACCTATCTAATTATTTATTCAGATAGTGGACTACAATGAAGTAAATGAGAAGCCTCTAAGGTCACGGCAGCAATTCAAGACGCCAGCGTCAATTCCTGACACCAGTCATTTGTCTACGTTAAAAGGTTGCATCGCATTTGGGACACCCATTTTCGCATTCATTAACAAAGGCTGTCGTTTAACAAAGAAATAGGTCCCGGTAAATTACCTCAGACGTTGAACTAATTTATTTTGTAGAACATTGCTTACGTTGCGTGGAATATTTTGAATAGTTGAAAAATTTTTAAATATCAAATGTCAATATATTTTTTTCAGCTTTACACTTTATCTTGCGTGTTTAGTGGCAGAACTCAACGCTTCGACACCAAAACGAAGGAATGAAAATATTAAATGTTTCGTAGATCGATCGGGCGCACACATTCAATTTGCTAACAATGAATTAACAAATCAAATCAAATCAGCTTCACGCTGTATCCTGCACACAGCAGGGTAGACAGAGGGAAACTAGTGTTAAGACACTCCATTCCCCACTTTCTGCCGAATTCTGGAGGCATTGCGTGTTGAGTGGCAGAACTCAACGCCGCGCTTAACCTCGACACCAGAGCGAAGAAATGGAAATATAAATTTAAGTAAATATTTCGTCTCCTCGAGTGGGGATCAACTCACAACCAGTCGGTTTTACAGTCACACTTCGTGCCGCTGCGCCACGACTGGCCTCAATTAACTACCTAGTAAAAATTATCCGAATAATCACTGAAGATCGTAATCGAGTGTTATATTTTTTTTCAGCTTTACTTTGTATCTCTTCCCGTGGACTACAGTTATAAAATATAATACAAATGAAGGAAATAATCCGAAAAGTGCAAATCTTTATTCAGTTATTTTATACGAAATAAACAATTTAAAAAAAGCAAATGTCTGTCTATCTTTCGGTTTGTCTAATCTTTGGGACAGTAGAAGCGATTTTTATGGGACTTTCGATATC
Organism: Heliconius hermathena; assembly: GCA_013403705.1. Classification (NCBI taxonomy): domain Eukaryota; kingdom Metazoa; phylum Arthropoda; class Insecta; order Lepidoptera; family Nymphalidae; genus Heliconius; species Heliconius hermathena. The sequence continues at coordinate 495,051 of JAAIXJ010001790.1, read as the reverse complement.
CGATACAGGAGATCTTGGGGCAATATGTACTTTATATCACAGAACTCCCACGGGCTACCGCTTTTGCCATGCTTTAAGCCTTAAACGCCACGCCATAAACATGTATAACATACACGCTATTGAATACGACAATTTTTGCTAGAAAACCTTAAATAAAATTCTAAAAGGTTTAAATTACGATTTCTTATGAGTAGTAACAGTATAGATAACCATACATACATTATAAAATAAACAACCAATTTTACATTAAACACACTTAAATAGTATTAAATAAAAAAAAGGGATGAAGAACCACGGGGGCCGCTACCTAGTACATAAATATATATCTACGATATAGTATCCTATAAAATATACGCTTAACATAGTAAAATGTAACTTTATATTTAAATTTTACAGTGTCGTTTCAGATTTTTGATCATAAAACCAGATAACGGTTACACTACATTACTCGAGTTTTACGGCTGTATGAAACCGCACTGATTCAGTTGTTACTATAACCTAACCTTAAAGTATATATTTATTTTATGTTCTAATTTCGATAAGATACGCATCTTTTAATAATAAAATAACAGATTATCGATCTTTTTTAATACTTTCACGCTTATTCCCCATATAACAGGGTAGCAGAAGGAACCTGGCAACCTAGTATAAAAATACCCCGTACCCATAAACACACTTCCGTTCCCCATTTTCCACCGATTTCTAAAGGCATTTCGTGTTTAGCAGTGGAACTTAACGCTGCGCCTTGCGTTGCTACCAGAGCGGAGAATCAAAATTATCAAATATTTCTATAATATCATGACAGCCTCTAATCAGATCCATGAAACAAACATTTTGTACTGTCATCGGTTGAATGAGGCCGGTCGTGGGGCAGCGGCACGAGGTGTGACTGCAAAAACCGACTGGTTGTGGGTTCGATCCCCACTCGGGGAGATGAAATATTTACTTAAATTTATATTTCCATTTCTTCGCTCTGGTGTCGAGGCTAAGCGCGGCGTTGAGTTCTGCCACTCAACACGCAATACCTCCAGAATTCGGCAGAAAGTGGGGAACGAAGTGTCTTAACACTAGGTTCCCTCTGCCTACCCTGCTGTGTGCGGGATACAGCGTGAAGCTAAAAAAAAAAAAATCGGTTGAACACGTGTGTAATTTTTCAAGCAAATCCGATGACAGGGAGTGGCTCAAAATAGCGTAGTAAGTCAGAATTTTGTTTGGGTAATGCCATCAAAAAATTACCTGTAAAAAAAACAAATAAGCAAAGCGCGGCGGATGGAAGGAAAAAGAAATGGAAGGCTCCATTCAAATGTTTTCGTTCACACTCTAGAATTATAAAATATTAATTTTAAAAAAATAATAATGTAATTTGTCCCAGAACCCGTAAATTTAATAATATTGCTAATACAAAATATGTAAGTACCTACATATTTTATAGTTTTATATACATACCTACATAAGTATAGAATAAATACCTACATAACTTTAAAAAATTAAAATCAAAATTAAATCAGCTTCCCTTTGTATTCCGCTCACAGCTGGGTGGGTGGTTAACACTAGGTTAAGACATTCCGATTTCCATTTTCTGCAAAATTGTGGAGAAGGAGGACACCAGAGCGAAGAAATGAAAATATAAATTTAAATAAATATTTTATTTTCTCGAGTAGGGATCGAACTCACCACCACTCACATACACTTGTACCTCTGTGCCACGACTGGCCTCCTAGGGAGTTACAAATAATTTTGTACGTATATAATTTTTTAAAAGAGAAAATAAATAACGATTATTCTCAAAGGAGTGATTCAAAGGAAATTTTATTACTCTTTTTAAAAAATTAATGAAACTAACACGATATTTTACGCTTGGCACTTTCAAAAAACAATTTGCAAAATCTCGAATTAGAAAGTCTTTTAAATTGTGTTGACGACTTTATGTTGAATTATAAACAAGGACTTGGTTTGATATACATTTTAAATTTTCGTTAATTTATAACTATGAAGTCATAACGATAAGAATACATCTATACAAAATTTTCTATAAAGGTTTAATTTTATATATAAGTTTCGTATGACTCGTGATACATTCCAAGATCCTGATAACTGTGAACGCAGGTAAGGTGGGTTTACATCGAAACTATCTACTAATTAATTAACAGTCCAAAATAAAAGATATAGAAGCTTCTCAGTTTAAGGTGCTTTATAATTTTAGTATACAGAAATAATAGGTATTAGCTGCCTCTGAACCGCGTGCGCCACTTGCGCCCGCTGACACCCGCGAGTTATACCACAATCTACGCGACGACCACTCTACTCTCATATTTTAAAACTGTGATTAAACATTAAATCAGCTTCACGCTGTATCCCGCACACAGCAGGGTAGGCAGAGGGAACCTAGTATTAAGACACTCCATTCCCCACTTTCTGCCGAATTCTGGGGGCATTGAATATTGAGTGGCAGAACCCACAACCAGTCGGTTTTACAATCACACTTCGTGCCGCTGCGCCTGACCTCTGTTGTCTATCTAAAACTGTGATATTTTCTTAAATATAAAAATACGCAACGTTTCTAACGAATATAATTAGACAAGAGAATCAATTGACGCGTGCTATATGCTTTGCCATAGCTTTAGATTTTTTTGTAATTTGTAAAATAAAAACCTGGTTACTGTAGGTTATCCTTAGAATATAAACATAAATGCTACCGCGAATATTTTATACAACTTTTAAGCTTTTAATTTTTTTTTTAATTTTACTTCATTATGTAATATAGCTAGCCTATAGCCTTCCTAGATGAATAAGCTATCAAAAACAAAAAAAAATCCAAAATTGCCAAATTGCCAAATCGAATCACTAAATATACATTTTCACTTTATAATATAAATATGGATTATCTATAACTTTTCTTTTCTATCGTTTTGTAAAAATAATTTGTACATTAAAATATTTTAGTATAATATATATTATATAAAAAATATTATAATATGAATAAAATAAAGAATTTAATGATTAACTTATTTAGATATACAATTTTGAATAAAAACAAAAGTATATGTATTAAATATAGGATAACCAAACGTATTTTAGGGTTCTTCCGGCTAACCTAGAATTATGAAATTTAGCAGCTAGCATCTACAGGTACTAATTAGTTCAGGAAAAATCTGAAAATTATACATTTGTAATTAAATCCTAAAATATAATAAATTGCCTTAAAAGGGAGACCATAATTTTCTATTACAGACGCTAGCTCATGTGACGTATCAAATCCAAAGGGCTCTGGCTACGCTAACCTTGAATTTCAGAAAAGGCTCGAGACCTCCAATATTTGTACGGAACCCTGGGTGGGCGACGCCAACTCTCGCTTGTCCGGTTTTTTCATTGGTAATGTTCCGTTAGCCTGCCCATGTCAATAACGAACTTTTCAACTCATTAATAACCTACAGCGTGTTCTAGTTCTCATTCCGTCGTTAGAGCTAATTTTTAATGAAATCGATTTATTACTCCACTTTTATTGTATTTAATTATTAACTCGTCAACGTCTTGAACCATTAATTATATCTTTTCAATTACTGGTAAATGAATAAGGTAGTTTTCATATAATTTACAATAAATTTAAGCAGGGGTACAAGCGTGTTAATGTAACCGTGACATGTTCTGGGTTCGATTAATAAAGGAAATTAAATAAAGAAAAATTTATTTCCTCGCTCTGATAACAAGGCAAAGTGGAGCGTTGAGTTCCTTCACTCTACGCGCATGCCTCAAGAATTCGGCGGCAGGTGTAAAACAGAGTATCTAGAGGAACGAAATATCTTAACACTATGTTCTCAAGTTCTCTCTACCTACGTTACTCTGTTCGAGATATAGTGTGAAGCTGAAAAAAACTCTTCATGCTTTTCTGTCATAGATATCACCATGCTATATAGGCAGAGGTAATTTATTGATAAGACACTCAGTTGTCTACTTTCCGCCAAATTTTGAATACATTGCTATTGAATGGCGGGCGGACCTTAAAGAGGCACATCGTCTTATCAGCGCGGGGTAATGAAAGTATTTAAATATATACATTTCTCCGAGTGGGGAAACACACAATAGCATCCATCAAACCCACAACCGTCGCGCTGCCAACTGCAACAGGACAAATTATTAATTAAAAATACTTAATGCTTTTTAAAACATTGCAAAAAAACTTTGCAAAAAATCTCTCCATCCATCAAATTCTGAAGATTATATATCGGATGGCAGAATCTAATCGGCGAAAGTCAATCAACATCAATTGAAAATGACACTATGCTTACGAGCCTGCTGAATCAAAATCATGAATCCTATCTAGTGGTGTCTGTCAGTCATAAATGATAGAGATGCTTTGAATAAATAGTACGTCATACGTACATCTCACACAAGTTCGTTAACATGGAAAGTTTAATAACTTTAAAGAAAAAAATCAAATCAGCTTCACGCTGTATCTCGCACACAGCAGGCTAGGCAGAGGGAGCTTAGTGTTAAGATATTTGGTGCACTTCCCGCTGAATTTTTCGAGGCATTGCAACGATGGATTTTTGCCTTGGTGCCAGAGCGAAGAAATGAAAAATATAATAAATAATAATTCAGAATACAATTTATATATTATATTTAATTGTTTCAGATGCGCCAATATCTGCTTTCCCTGATACTTCTCACGACCATCACGCTTTCTTCAAGTAATGTTCTTCCAATATTATCTATAAACAAAGTAGACTCAGATACGCTGTTGGACGACCAAGAAGGTGACAACATTTTAAATACCAGACAATCTCGAATAAATCCGAATATATTTTATAAAGTTTTTATTGGAACTTCAAAGGATAATTTACCGAAAAAATCACAATTATCCCGTTTAAAAAGCCTAGATAACGGCAATAATCCAGAAAGGGAGATTTACAACGGATTAATTGCGAACGAAGATAGTTTTGATGATGAGGGCTTTCGAAAAGAACAATGGCATAACTATCCACGACAGTTAGATCGACTTCATAAGAACTCTTTTATATATAAAGAACTTGAAAAAATCCTCAACGCTAACGATTTGGAGCAAACACAACACAAGAATGAATTTGGAGATGATGTCTATCAGTACACAAGTGACGATATACTCGGCGATTTTGATTCGGATGCTATAGCCGGGCCATTGTTAATTCTCAAAATACGACTGGCATATTTGACTAATAATTTGAATAATCACGATTCAAATAGATATATTTACACGGATTCTGAACCAATGGACTTGTCAAAAGAAAGTAACGACATTACCAGAGAAAAGTATGAAATGCTCGATAACGATGATAAATCGATTCTAAAAGTAAAGAGAAAGGGAAGATTGAACAAGTCCGACATAGAAATCATAGGTAATAAAATTATTTCAATAAATATTTGTAATTGATAAATTGGAGCTATTTAAAAAGTTTTTTTTTTTAGCTTCACGCTGTATCCCGCACACAGCAGAGTAGGCAGAGGGAACCTAGTGTTAAGAGACTCCGTTCCCCACTTTCTGCCGAATTCTGGAGGCATTGCGTGTTGAGTGGCAGAGCTCAACGCCGCGCTTAACCTCGACACCAGAGCGAAGAAATGGAAATATAAATTTAAGTAAATATTTCATCTCCTCGAGTGGGGATCGAACCCACAACCAGTCGGTTTTGCAGTCACACCTCGTGCCGCTGCGCCACGACCGGCCTCATTTAAAAAGTTAATATTTCTGATTCGAGTAACGTTACAGTTACGGTTTAAATTTAAGAATGATATTTCTTAAACTAATTTAATATTAAAGTGAATTCTAAATTACTCGAGGTTCTAGTAAAATAAAGCATGATATTAGTTTTCCATAGTTAGGTGTTTGAATTAGCAGAGAGTGATAAATCACTAAGTTCATTCATTAAAAATAACACATCACTCAATAAGTCTCCGGTCTATCTAAGAAATATATATTTATACATATTTAGAAAACGTATAAAAAATTGAACGTAACGGGCCTCGAACCCGCGCCTCCTGGAATACGACCCGGTGCTCTGACCACTAACCCATACGTTCTCATCAAGCTACGTCGAAATGTTTATACGCTTGTTACAACTTATTTATGTTGTTAGCATCTCTGTAGGAAGATTTTTATAAATTTCCCCATACTTAATCTTTGGATAGCATCAAATCTAAAATTTTGAAGATGTCGGCTATCTAATGTTATTTCATTTTACGGCCTTATGATTATTGCATAGACATTTTTATTATTTTTTAAACAACTGCTGATTTTAAGTTCAGCATACCAATCAATAACCGTTGATATTCCTGGTGAGGAGTTTCCATAACGCTTACCAAGTCACAGTTTAGCTTCTGCTAATTTATTAACTCCAGTTCTCTCTTTTTGTTATAAGCAATACAGAATAATAAAAGTCTATCTCTATGGTGCTTCCTTCTATTTAATATTTCTTTATAACTTACTAAAAAAAATTAAATAAATCAAATTAACTTCACGCACACAGCAGAGTAGGCAGAGGGAACCTTATGTTAAGACACTCTGTTCCCCACTTTCCGCCTAATTCTGGAGGCATTGCGTGCTGAGTGGTGGAACTCAACGCAGTGCTTTGCCTTGACACCAGATCGAAGAAATGAAAATATAAATGTAAATACAAACTACACAGTAAAAACAAAAATATAGATTTCAGTTCCTCGAGAGGGGATCGAACCCACAACCAGTCGATTTTACAGTCACACTTTGTGCCTCTACGCCACGACCGGCCTCATCATTATCTTACTGATATAATATAAATAGACGCTCACACCAAACTTTATATAATAGAGAGAAATATTTTTTATTGTTTCAGACAACTCCTCAGACGAGAAGAAACTGGTAAAGAAACGTATATTTTCCTTATGGAGTCGTTTGCAAAGTCTGTCACATAGAGGTCATGAATTGCACCATCGTAGACACCTCTACGCATTTTACGGTCTCCCCGAAGACGGCGGGGGAGCCCTAACTGCCGAAACGAGAGCTACCTTAATGCGACCACCCGGATCACCTTTGAGATGGGGCTGAAAATTTATATTTACTCTGAAATTTAGAATAATTAACATATAAAAACAACTCCTAAATACTTTTATTTATTTAGGATTCTTCTATTTGATATTTTTAACGCTGTTTTTTTTTATTTACATAATGTTTTTGAACAAGTAGGCATCGTTAAGGCGCTGAATAGTACAATAATGTGACCAATATTTGTATTAGATATATTTATTTAGATACAATATTTAATTTTATTTACTGTACATTACATTTTTTATAATCATTTGTGAAGAATTTACTTATAATACCTTATTATAGTAAATACATATTATAACATATTTGGTACCCTAACTATTTACTCTGATATTATATAACATATAAAGTAGATATCTGTGCTATTTATTGTTTAATGCATTATATAAAAAAAACTTTGGTAATATTATTATTTTAGTTTAGTCCCTCTATATATGTTAGGAAATATCTTATTCGACTAAAACCAGAAGCTAAACATTATATAAAACTAAATATTATTTATATGCTTGTTTTACAGTTTTGTTTGCAAAATGAAATTTTATGAAATAGAACGGTAGAATTGTTGAAATATCTAATAATTAGAGAATTATAGTATTCTATATACTTACTTGTGTAATATCCATATTATATATTAGTGAAGCTGTGTTACTAAAAACTATAATGATATTATTATACAAATAAAAATTGACAATCGTCTTATTAATGTAAATAAACGCTATGTATATCAATTGTATTTTTTTTAATTTCCCGCCATTTTATATTATATGCTGATTCTCTTAGTCTGTGGAAAAAAACAATATGGCGGATGCATTAAGAACGCCATCTATTATAAACAATTTAAAATACAAAGTATTTACTGTCAAGTATCAGTGTTATTATTTGTGTTAAGTTGATACTTATACAATAGATTAGTTTTATCAAAACATCTTAAGACAATTGAAATTGATAATTAAAATTAGCTAAACAGAACGATAGAAACTGACAATTTAGAACAAGTTTTTACGTTTTATTATAATAATTATGGCGGTAAGTACTTTATCATTTCTAGGTTAAAAGTTAAATCTGACATAATTATAATTAAATAATTATTAATAACTTAAATAAAAACGAAGCTACAAACACAGAAAGAAATATGTTAAAAACTTTCTAATTTTATTATTTGAAATTCATTAAGTAAAATTTAATAATAATTAGTACTACTCATTAAAATGTTTACACTTTTTATGTTTGTGGCGCAATGGCACAAGAGTGTGACTGTAGGCACAACGGTGGTGGTGGGTTCACTTCCCACTCGAGGGATATTATTAATTATTAAAACGCAATAACTCGAAAATTTGGCGTTAAGTGGGGAATGGAATTTTACCACCAGGTTCCCTCTGCTTATCATCCATCTGCGGAACACAGCGTGAACCTGGAAAAAAACGATATTATAATATAAGTAAAAATGTGCTAAAATCCTATTCGAAGGTTGAAAGCAGAGCTATATTATACGGCTTCTGGGTATCGTCGTGTAGCTGGCGAGTACGTGCAGCACTACTTCTGAAAAATATACCTTTTGAAGAACGTAGAGTAGATATAGTTCGAGAACGTCAACAACTCACCGATCAATACAAAAACATAAACCCCTCCCAGAAAGTTCCCGCTTTAATCATTGGTAAGATAACAAAATGTATTTTAACTTTATATGTTAATGCTGTAGCAATAAATATTGTATTGTTTTTTTAACCCCCGACGAAAACAGAGAGATGTTATAAATTTGACTGATCTGTGTATGCCTGTCTGTGACGTCATAGTTCCCAAAAGAATGAATTTATTTTAAAAGGTGACTTAAACAAGACTGTTCTTAGTCATAATTTAAGAATATACATGTTCAGCCGTTTAAAATTATCAGTTCCTTTGTTCTGTCTTCTTCTTTTGCTTGTTTACTTTTTAGAGCTATTTGTGTCGGCGGTTTTAAATTATCCGTATTTATGATATGCATGTTACTCAACAAGAAATTTTTGCGTTCAAATCCTATTTGTATTTGTTCGAAAATATAGCACGGTATCCGGCCACAACTATCAGCTTCACGCTGTATCCCGCACACAGCAGAGTAGGCAGGACCTAGTGTTAAGATACTCCGCTCTCCTGAGAGTTGAGTACAGGTATAGGCTTTTATAATATTACACAAGTAAACACCTGCGTAATATTATATAAATTTTAGAAGATTGACATTATAAATGAAAAATGAAAAGTTTCTTTGCAACTTACTACCAATATATCTAACCACTATCCCAAAACTATTATAAAAGGACTGTATGTAAAGAAAGATTTTCGTATATCAATACGGCGACGGTTATAAGTGACATAAAATATGTCAAACATCACCTATAATACCCGAGGGTAATCCCAAAAGGTAGGTTGAATAATAACTTCCTTCTCACAAAAAAGTATTTTTGCTATAAAACCTGATTATGTCAAAGACGAGTACCAAAATGGAATTTCGATATCACTTTGAAATCTTTACATACGAATATTAGCGTTGGCTTGGTTGATTACTAATAGAATTCACGTCGCTTCCTATAACCGGTTCGAAAAATATAAGAAAATCTGTTCATCGCGTGCTAAAAAGTAATTTTTCAAACTAAACCACAATAATTTATCATAAAAGGTTAAAAATAAACATTATCATATCTATATAAAACATCGAAACCTCATTCTAAGCAAGGTATCTAAATTAATCTTCGAAGAAATAAATAAAACATGCCACTGTAAATAAAACAAACATCACAAGACTTTCTCCCCCTCTCCTCTTCTCTCTTACTTTCTCTCACTCTCTCTCTTTCTCGCCCTCTCTTTCTCGCTCTCTCTCTCTCGCACTCTCTCTCACACTCTCTCACACTATCTCTCTCACTCTCTATCTCACTAAATCTTTCTGTTTCTCTCCCTCTCTCTCTCTCTCACTCTCTCTTACTTTCTCACTCTCCACAGCCTGTAAAATGATACTAGGCGCTAGAAAAACGTAGGTGAAAATATGACTTCTTAAATAAAAAATCAGCTTCACGCTGTATCGCGCACACAGCAGGGTAGGCAGGGGCCTAGTGTTAAGACACTCCGTTCCCCACTTTCCGCCAAGTTCTGGAGGCATTGAGTGCTGAGTGGCTGGCGACAACGCCGCGCTTGGCCTCGACACCAGAGCGAAGAAATGAAAATATAATGTAAATAAATATTTCATTTCCTCAAGTGGGGATCGAACCCACAACCAGTCGATTTTACAGTCACACTTTGTGTCCCTGCGCCCCGAGTGGCCTGTTTTCTTAAAATGTCCTTAAACTATTTTCCGAATCAGGTAATACGGATCTGGTGCCACAATCGTAATACTTTTGAACGTATACGAATGGAATACAAAAAAATAACAATAAAAGTGAGCGCACATCATTCCACTTCCAATATATCTTGAAACATAAAAAATTTATGTTAACACAAGCTGCTTACTTCTAAACATGCAATAAAAACTTACGTTTTACCGAAATTCTTCATCTTGTGAAAGATTTCCACTTTATTACATATTTTTTTTGAATTGGGCGACTGAGGATTTATTTTTTTGCTTGCTTTTTTTTATTTATTTTTTTTGCCTGCTATTTTTTCTAGATTATGTAATGTTCTTTTTTTTTCCACCTTCACACAGTATCCCGCGTTTCGCAGGGTAGGCAGAAGTAGCCTAGAGTTAAGACACTCCGCTCATCACTTTTCGGCGAATTCGGAAGGCATTNGCGGTAAGTTGATATAATAATTATGTCAACTGACAGACGAATGCCACCTCAGTCTACCCGTGACCACGGACTACTGCAAAGTGTTCGAAACGTCGGGTTTCCAAAAATGTATAAAAGTACAAAATATACGCGATTAATCCGGTTAAAATAGTTTCATTTAATTTGTTACTACTTAATTTTTGTATCGTTCAACTTTGTGATGTCAGTATTTTATTAATTAATCAACTTCACGCTGCATCCCGCACACAGCAGGTTAAGCAGATGGAACCTAGTGGTAAGACACTCCGTTCCCCACGTTCTGCCAAATTTTGGAGGCTTTGCATAATGAGTGGCGGAACTCAACGCCGTGCTTTGCCTCGACACCAGAGCGAAGGAATGGAAATATAAAGTTAAATAAATATTTCATTTCCTCGAGTGGGGATCGAACCCAGAACCGGCTCATTACAGTTACATATTTGTGCCCGTATAGTATTTTATTGATAATAATTAATAATAATCTATATTAATTGTAAATTTAATGTATTTACAATTTTATTTTAGAAATAAAAAAATTATATTATTATTATTATAATTGGCTTAAATTATTTTCTTACTTTTAAAAAATAGTGCCGGAATGACCGAGGGCCAATTTTTTTTGTAAATTATATTTTTAAAAATTAAAAATTATATTTAAATAATAATTATATATTGAAAAAAAAAAGAAAAAAGGGGGAAAAATATTAAAAAAAAGAAAAATAACCCTCAACAGGAACCAAGGTCTTCTGCTTGTGAGAACTCCCGACTCCCCAGTTGAGCTATTATAACTACAGTACACATTGTGAAATTTACCTTTGTATTCTAATGATATTTTGTAGCCGTTTTACATTTTTTAAAAACATTGATGATACGTCAAAAAATATCGATCGATTAGATCGATTTATCGCTCTACAAAAATCGAATTATTGGAGCCGTTTTCGAGATTCAGATTAGAGTTGCTTGCCTTCGCGGAGAATTACAGAAGTTTCTCGTAAAAATATTTTTAGTTTTAGTTAAAGTTTCTATTTTATTATCATAGTTAATCTTTATTATACCTACATAGTGGTACCTGCTACCAAGAATGACATAAAAGTGGTCCTTGATCAAGAAAAGGTTGGGAAACCCTGATATAATGAGCAATTCGGGATCTATCTACGACGAATTTCACCTTATTATTGTGAACGCCTCTTCGATATATTTTTTCTATATAATGTTTCGTATGACTGTAAAACCGACTGGTTGTGGGTTCGATCTCCACTCGAGAAGATTAAATATTTTCTTAAATTTATATTTCCATTTCTTCGCTCTGGTGTCGAGGCTAAGCGCGGCGTTGAGTTCTGCCACTCAACACGCAATGCCTCCAGAATTTGGCAGAAAGTGGGGAACGGAGTGTCGTGCCTACCCTGCTGTGTGCGGGATAGAGCGTGAAGCTGATTTTTTTTTATCTTTATAATGTTACATTATTTTCTCTGTAAGTGATTTATATGTAAATATTTTGAGAAATAAATGTCTCTAACCTATATACAAAATTCTATCAGACACCCAAAATTGAACACCAACAATACATACTATCGTCATCACACGAAATCAAAAGGTAATAAATTATTATAGAACCGTTTCTAACAATCAAACCAACACAACGCCAGCTACTAAATGGATGGGTCAACAACTTCGCAATTCGACGAAATATGACGACCAATAAATTTAATAGAAAAAGCAATTTCAATTGACAAGTATTTAGGTCACCCGTATGCACTAAACAAATAATACGTTTAGAAGTGGAAGGTAAACGAAAATGTGAAAGGTTCAAGAGAAATTTATTAAGTAAATAGAAATACTATATTTAAGACCGTCAAGGCGCATACCAAGTTTTGTCCCCTTTTTCAGGCTATTATTTTTTAGGATATAACTACAAATATATGAAATATATCGTTTTTCTGATAGACGCTAGCTGCCAAATTTCATAATTCTAGATTAACTGGAAGTACCCTAGGAATTTTGATTCAAGCGTTCCTGAGATAAACGCTCTTAATAGACAGACATACGGATAATAAAGTGATCTTATAAAAATAACAATATTTATTAATTACGAATAGGAATTATTCGGAAGATGGTAAAAATGTCTATTGTTGGCGGATGTATTTCCCCGACCGTCTTTGTTGTCGATGTCTTTTGTGACCCAGACTTACAAAAATTCATATTCATTTCCCCACAAATTCTTTGATCTCCCATTCAAAGATGTTAAATTTATTTCATATTCCACTACATATAATCATCCTACTGCTTATATGTACGTACTAGTGGGTGCGCGCGGCTTCGCCCGCTTATTTGGACACTTAGGGGTGAATCCTAAAAAAACCACGAAACACGTGTTCAATAAAATATTTTTAACAGTCTGAATTGAATTTTTTTATAAAAATCCGTGGCGATTTAAAGATTTTTCCATACAAACTTTTGAACCCCTTATTTGCACCCTTAGGGGGTGAATGCTGAAAAACCATGAAACACGTGTTCAATGAAATAGTTTTAAGAGTCTGAATTTCAAATTTTATAAAAATCAGTGGCGATTTAAAAAAAATCCATACAAATTTTCAACCCCTATTTCATCCCTTTAGGGTTAAAATTTTTCAAATTCCCTTCTTAGTGGATGTCCAGAATATGAAAATAAACATCTGCCCAAATTTCACGTTTCTACCATCAGCGGTTACGGCTCTGCGTGCGTCTTACCTCAGTCAGTCAAGTACATGTCCTTTTATATATTTAGACTAGAGGGCGCGCGCGGCTTCGCCCGCTTATTAGGAGGGAGTCCAAAAAAAACCACGAAACACGTGTTCAATAAAATATTTTTAACTGTCTGAATTTAAATGTTTATAAAAATCGGTGGCAATTTAAAGATTGTTCCATATAAACTTTCAACCCCTTATTTGAACTCTTAGGGGGTGAATTCTTAAAAATCATGAAACACGTGTTCAATGAAATATTCTAAGAGTCTGAATTTCAAATTTTATAAAAATCGGTGGCGATTTAAAAAAAATCCATACAAACTTTCAACCCCTATTTCATCCCTTTAGTAGTAAAATTTTTCAAAATCCCTTCTTAGTGGATGTCCAGATTATGAAAATAAACATCTGTCCAAATTTCACGTTTCTACGCACAGCGGTTACGGCTGTGCGTGCGTCTTACCTCAATCAGTCAGGTACATGTCATTTTATATATATAGATTATGTAAATTTGACATCATATTCGAAACGAAATCGTGAACTCTCTACAATAGAATTGTAAGCTGATTTTTTGGGATATTTATAGGTAACGAAACATAATTCCGCGTTGATCTCCTGAGGCATTATAACAATAGGCCTCTGCCTACGTATCAGAATTATTATATTTCCATAAAAAAGAATATACTTATTTATTCTATTTTCTCTTAGATTATAATTTATATTTTTAAATCCAAAATGTGTGCGTAATTGATCAACAAAAATATTTTTGATATGAATCAAAAATATTTTTGTTTTTCAGCCATCATTTTATTTTAGCCATCGTTGACATTAATTAGGGATATTATTTAAAAATTATTTCTCTTTGTAGAATAAAGAAGAAAAACAATAGACAATCTCATGGCAATCAAAAGTAAATTGCTTTTCATTAGAAACAAATCGATGGCTGCCCTCGCCACTTGCTCTAAATTTTGTGGTTGTTCACACTCTGCGGTTTAGGCTGTTTATTATTAATATAAAGCTTTTTGTGTTTAAAAAATATGCAAGTTACATCGTTGAACTTAAAAACGTATTACTAATATTAACAATATTCTATATTAAAATTAAAAAAACGCATTTAGAATTATCTTTTTGTTAATAATGAAAATATGATTGAGGCCGTCGTGACCCAGGGGCACAAGGGTGTGACTGTAGCGCGACGGTTGTGGGTTCGATCCATACTCTATATTTCCAAAATTCGTAGGGAATTAGGGAACAGAGTGTCTTAATACTAGGTTCCCTCTGCCTACCCTGCCGTGTACGGGATATAGCGTGAAGCTAATTTTGATTTTTTTAGTTTTTTAAATTTTAGTATTTAAATTACTAAGCAGATATTTGACATGGTACCTACTTACAAATTTTCAGACAATAATGCTCACATGACGATAAATTTATTTATTTTATTTACATAGATGGAACAACTCTTGTAGAGTCTATGGCTATACTTCAATATTTGGAAGACACTCGACCCGAGCCCAGTCTGCAGCCCAGCACTCCACTGGAAAGGGCTCGCATGAGAGAAATATGTGAAGTAAGCTCATCTTTGACATTTCGAAACTGGGGCAAAGTTTTTTTTTTATATTTTTCAATCTATAGAAAGGAAACCAAAAAATATTTTGTTTTGGAAAAATAATTGAGAGTAAATTTGTTTTGTTTAAGAAGTGAACGACGGAATTCATAGTCGCGTTATGTCGTATCAGAGTGGCAAAAAAAAATTATTAGGAATCGGCACTGAATCCACTGTCACCGCGTTCAGTGAGTCGCTGTCCCACTGCGCCACAAAGGCTTAAAGATAGCGTATCTCTATTATTTTTTTTTAAATGTATCACTTAGACTGCAAAATAATAATACGAATCCTTAAACACGAGCGTTTAAAGTTGCTATATATACAACAGCAATAAACTTAATAGGAACCCGCACATATAAAAGAGAACTATAAATTTTTCATATATTTTTTAATGTCACTCAGCGAAGTTTTCATCGTTTTTAATAAAAGGAAACTTGAAAGGCATTGTATTTTACAGACTATAGTCTCTGGCATACAGCCGCTGCAGAATTTAGGTCTGAAGAGTCATTTTGAAAAAGAAGATCAATATTTGAATTTCACCAAGTATTGGAGTGAACGTGGTTTGGAATCTCTGGAGGCATTGTTGAGGAAGTCAGCGGGAAGATTTTGCGTTAAAGACCAATTGACTATGGCTGACTTGTGTTTAGTGCCGCAGTTGTATAATGCTGTTACGAGGTGAGGGTTTGTTAGTTTTATAGATACTTGTATATTGTGTGGCTATCAAAAGTAATAATCTAAAAGAATATGTTTGGCCGACTGGTTGTGGGTTCGATTCCTACTCGAAAACATGAAATAGTTACTTAAATTTATATTTCCATTTCCTTGCTCTGGTGTCGAGGCACAGCGCGGCGTTGAGTTCTGCCACACAACACGCAGTCTCCAGAATTCGGCAGAAAGTGGGGAACGGAGTGTCTTAACACTAGGTTCCCTCTGCCTACCTGCTGTGTGCGGGATACAAACGTGAAGATGATTTTTTAATTTATTTTTGATATGTTAAACTTTTTGTTTTGTATTTTAAATTAATATACATACACATTATACATTACATATACATTATTTTTTATGTAGATTTGTAAATACTCGCAATCTTATTTTCATGGCAATTTTGGATTTTTTTTTTTAGCTTCATGCTATTTCCTGCATATAGTAGGATAGTGCGTAGGAACCTGGGAAACTAGTGTTGTGACGCTCTGTTCCCATTAAGACACTTCCATTTACCGCTTCTCGCCGAATTCTGGAGAGTTGGATTGGAAGGAAATAAAAATATTCAAAATTTCATGAATGGGAATCGATCCCACAGCTTCTACAGTCGCATTCTTCCACTCCTGCACCACGACTGGTCTCTGACGTTTCCTGAAAAATATATTTACTAATATAAATTAAATTCTTACGTCGTTCTATTCAGTCAATGAATAAAATAAACAAATATATGTATACATTGAATTTTATGGGACTAAGCGACGCAATGTCCACTTATATATTAAACCAGGTTACAGATTTATTATACTGCTATTCTTATTTATTGTGTTTTGTATACAATACCTACGTAATGTAGGTATTGTATACAAATTCATAATGTTTTCCTACACTTATGGACCAGATAGAGAATATAACCTAGAGACGTATTACTCTCTTCTCCGTTATTCTTCTCTTCTTCTTCTTCTTCGTCGTATTCTTCATTACTGAAGGTCGTGTCCGTTCTAGTAGGTCCTGATGGAAGAGTTAACGATATGCTCCCATGCTTCCCTGTCCTCAGCTTGCCTTAAAGGGTTAATCATTGAGAGTACAGTACAGTAATTTCTTTGACGGCGTCGGACCATCGGCAAGGTGGTCGGCCTCTAGGTCTTCTACCGTCTACTTTGCCAAAAACAATCAGTTTGACCAGATTATCAGAGTATCTTTGAGCTATGTGACCAAAGTATGAGAGTATTCGTTGACTTTGGAGACGATTCTACTCTGCTATATCTTCGTGAGTTGAATCATTGCACCTTAGGCCATCTGGATTCATTGTTCAATTTCCTGCTCATTCCCCCCTGATCGCTTATCATAGAACCGAGATATTATCCGTTATTCTAAATAAATGTAAAAATATAGAAAGTTTGAGCAAAATTTCACTAAACTGACAATTAACATAATTTAATTTCAAATATCTATTAAAGTTAATATAAATAAGAAGCAAATCGCGGGGTTAAGTTAACACGCATTGCCTCCAGAATTCGGCGGAAAGAAGTGAACAGAGTGTCTTAACACTAGGTCCACTCTACCTACACTGCAGTGTACGGGATACAGCGTGAAGCTAATTTTAATATAAATAAAATTGATATATTATATATGTACGTCATATTCGTAATTAAGGTAAGGTAATATTCCCAATAGAATACGACTCGTGATATAAATGAAATCAAATTTTCGTTTTTCCTTTGGGAAATTCGTCGGACCATCATTACTTGTTATTAAGTCGAGAAATAGTGGATTGTCTTTAGATATATCTTTAAATTGACAAGATTGTCTTTGAATTATAAAAAAAATATCTTTTAAAGACCGGATGAGGCCGGTCGTGGCGCAGAGGCACAAAGTGTAAAATCTGTAAAATCGACTGGTTGTGGGTTCGAACCTCACTCGAGGAAGTGAAATATTTATTTACATTTATAATTTTATTTCTTCGCTCTGGTGTCGAGACAAAGCGCGGCGTTGCGTTCCGCCACTCAGCACGCAATGCCTCTGGAAAGTGGCGAACGGAGTGTCTTAACACTAGGTTCCCTCTGCCTACCCTGCTGTGTGCGGAATACAGCGTGAAGCTGATTTAATTTTTAATCTTTTAAAGACATAGATAGGAGCGTCATTCTATCATATTTACAACGATTTTGTGAGGCCTACTTTTCAATTAGGGCGCCTTCGTAGCTTTATGGCGTGATTTGTTACGTACTTTCCTCGTTCAAATTTATTACCTGCAGTATCTAAAGTCAGATTGGGACGAAATATCACACTTGGGAGGTGTAACGAAGATGGATAAGTAACGATCCCACTGTACTTAGTAATTACAAATTTTTTATAATACTTTATTTTCTAAAAATCAGCTTCACGCTGTATCCCGCATACAGCAGGGTAAGTAGAGGGAACGTAGTGTTAAGACACTCCGTTCCCCACTTTCTGCCGAATTCTGGAGGCATTGCGTGTTGAGTGGCAGAACTCAACGCCGTGCTTTGCCTCGACACCAGAGCGAAGAAATGGAAACATAAATTTATGTAAATATGTCATCTCCTAGAGTGGGGATCGAACCCACAACCAATCGGTTTTACAGTCACACTTTGTGCCACTGCGCTACGACTGGCCTCATTTTTATTTTCTATTTACTTATTAATTGAAAACGTTATTATGAAAAATACATAGTTATTTTCAATCCAATTAAAGGAAGTGAAGACATATTGAATTATTGAAATTCAATAGATAAAAATATGTTTTTATATTAATTATCATTTATTTTTTTATAAACAACTAGACTACTGGATTTTTTTACAGCTTGAGCTTCACGCTGTATCCCGCGCACTGCTGGTTAGGCAGACGTAACCTAGTGTTAAAACACTCCGTTACCCACTTTCACATATTCTCTTAACTCTAATTTTTTAAATTCACATCATAAAAATATATAATATTATACTCAAACTGAACTAAGCATCTATATAAGCATCTATATATCATATTATTTCCGACGATAACATACGTGACTTATGTTTCTTTGCAGACATAAGTTAAGCCTGGACAAGTTCCCAACAGTTTCCAAACTGTACGAGACGCTATTAAAAGAAAAAACTTTCAGGGATAGCCACCCGGAGAACATCAAACATAAAGTGAACTAATGAAATAAACTATTAGGTACTATCAATTATTAAGTCTTTTTTCTTGTCTCTAAATCTATAGAATGAAAATCAGTGCAACTTAAAAAAAAAATCAGCTTCACGCTGTTTCCCGCATAGAGTAGGGAAGACAGAGGGAACCTGGAGAGTTTTTCGAAGGTTTTGCGTGTTGAGTAGAATCACTCAAAAGCGGGCATTTACCTTGTTGGCAGAGCGAAGAAATGATAATATTCATAAATAATCATTAATTCCCCCGAGCGGGGATCGAACCCACAACTGTCGCGTTTCAGTCGCACTATTATGCTCCTGCGCCACAACAGCCACGAGAAATAGATGCTACTTAGGCTACTTATAAAAATGTTAGTATATAAAATTTCTATTTCAATCATTCCAATATCAAAACTCATCAATTTCTTTACAATTTTGTGATATAAATGGGGAAAATAGTGTTGAATCACTTTATTTTGCAATAATAAACAATAAAAGGGCAAATAATTACCTATAGTTCAATATTGTTACGTAAATATTCTATCCAAAAGAATTGTAACCAACGTACGCTCAATTCAAATTCAGATATGTTTCAACTGCGCCACGACGCGATGGCGCGGTGGTTAATATCGACGACCTCAAATATAATTTTAAAGAATATGATCAATATAAATACTTCCAACACATCTAGTAATATAAAAAAAATAGCTGTATCCCGCACACAGCAGAGTAGGCAGAGGGAACTTAGTGTTAAGACTTTATGCCGAATTCTGGAGGAATTGCCTGTTGAGTGGCAGAACTCAACGCCGCGTTTTGCCTCGACACCAGAGCGAAGAAATGGAAATATAAATTTAAGTAAATATATCATCTCCTCGAGTGGGGATCGACCTCAACCAGTCGGTTTTACAATCACACTTTATGCCGCTGCACAAACCTTACATTTGTTAAACACATGCACAAAACACAAACATTCGAGTCACCCAACCCAATATTAACAAATAAGTATTTATAATCATTTGCCTTTGAAAATATCTGTGAAAATCGATTAATCGAATAAATTAAGTGTGAATTGCGTTCAGATAAACTCGACACTTTAATCCGTATTATGTCTACTCGTTCCAATTCGATTACAATTTTAGCTTTGAAGTGCCATCCCTAATGTAGGTCAGCCCTGACACACTCGATTGAGATATACATCGACTCGAAGTTGCATACTTATTTGTGGTTAAATATATTCTACTTCTAGGCTATTAAGGCCATTCTTGTCCATTTAACAATTATTAAAGTATTGGGTTCCGTATAATTAAGCCTAATGTTTCGTATATAATGTCTTGGAATTTAGATCAGTTTTATTGTTATATATATAGTTTTTTTCTTTCTTATTCCTTTTGTTTAGGTAATATCAATTTATATTTTAAAGAAATAACTTAAATGTTAAATACATAGTAGTAACCTAGAAAACACTAATATTATTATCTAATATTTTTAATATTATTTAGAACTATTATACAGGAAGCATCATGATGACATGATGATGATTGAGATGGCGTTTAAAAAGATATCATTTTTAGATTGTACAAGACTATAAAATTAAATGTTTAGTTTAATCTAATATAATCAGCTTCACGCTGTATCCCGCGCACAGCAGGCTAGGCAGAGGGAACCTAGTGTTAAGACACTCCGTTCTCCACTTTCTGCCGATTTCTGGAGGCATTGCGTGTTGACTGGCAGAACTCAACGCCGCGCTTATCCTCAAATGAAAATATAAATGTTAATAAATATTTTATTTCCTCGAGTGGGGATCGAACCCACAACCAGTCGATTTTGAGGCCATGAATGGCCTCAGTTTAGTTTAATAAAGATTATAATACTATTATTTTGATACTTAATGGAACAAACATACAACGCATACAACGTAGAGCCATTCGAATCATTGGGGACCCAATATTCTGTGAAAGGCGTGATACTTTGGCTTTGCGTAGAGACGTCTCCTCGTTGTGCGTTCTCTATCGCATTTATCATGGGGAGTGTTCTGAAGAACTGTTACCTGCCGCCGCATTTTCTAACCGCACAGTACGCCATAAGCTGAAATATCATCCACACTATCTGGATACGTGGCAATACACTACCGTGCGGTTTCGTAGGAACTTCCTTCCACGCACCACGGAACTGTGGAATGGCCTACCCGCGGCAGTGTTTCCAGGTCGATATGACATGGGTACCTTCAAAAAGTGCGTCTATCTCCACCTTGTCGGCCGGCAACGCACCTGTAGCTCCTCTGGTGTTGCACGGGGTCGTGGGCGACGGTAATCACTTACCATCAGGTGACCGAACGCTCGTTTGCCTTGTCCTTTTCCATAAAATAAAATAAAAAACAAACAACTCGTAGTTTTGCTTGTATTCGCTGGGAATGTTATTTCCAATGTTATTATACAATACAATCATAGTAACAACAGCTATTACCAAAGAGCACTCTATTTGTGCTAAACTGCAACTAAAATTTTGACCAAAATTTCATTCAACAATGAAATATTATTGCTTTTTAATGATATTTTTATTACTGTTATAAAAATATTATAAAAATAATCATGCATAAAATAATTTTTAATAAAAACAATCTTTTTTTCAGTAGAATAAAATAAAAATAAATCAGCTTCACGCTGTATCCCGCACACAGCAGGGTAGGAAGAGGGAACTTAGTGTAAAACACTACGTTGTTCCCCACTTTCTGTTGAATTCTGGAGGCATTGCGTGTTAAATGGCAGAACTCAACGCTGCGCTTTGCCTCGACACCATAGCGAAGAAATGGAAATATACATTTTTTAAGTAAATATTTCATCTCCTCGAGTGGGGATCGAACCCACATCCAGTCGGTTTTACAGTCACACTCTGTGCCGCTGCGCCACGACTGACCTCGTAAATATATATAAATATAATATAGGTTGTATTGATCACAGTACAATCAATTAATTAAATAAACCAAATATATCAATAAAACATCCATTTCACAAAATTCTAACAAATAAATCATAGATAAAATTAATTTTGTTTGACAGTAAAGCACAAAAACGATAACTTCTTTAGGTACAAATTTAAAACCACTCAATACAGCGGCAGACGAATGGATCTGAATTCTGATAATCTTTATCAAAGGTCTGTTTTTACCAATGCATAAACCGATCTAACATCAAAGTGCTCTTTGTATACATTACAAACTTTTATCTTTTGACAGAATTTTATTTATGCTACATTTCTATACAGCTATCTAATATATTTTGGTTTTCTTTTCGTAGCTTCACGTTATATCCCGCACTAAGCAGGTTAAGTAGAGGGAATATGGGAACCTAATGTTAAGGTACTCCGTTCCCATTAAGATAGTTCCATTCGCCTCTCTCGGCAGTATCCTGGAGGCATAGCGTGTTGAGTGGCCGAACTCAACGCTCAAAAAATACACTCATTGTAAGCTGTAGACTTTAATACTTTTACTTCAATTACACATAAATTTAAATTATATTTTTTAGAAAGGTATTATATGTAATTATTTTATTTATTCTGTTAATGAAAAAAGTTAACTCGTAAAGCACGCTTGTGAAATATAAATGACTTATACAACTATTTAATTTTTTTAAGTAAAAAAATCAGCTTCACGGTGTATCCCGCACACTGCAGGGTAGGCAGAGGGAACCTAGTGTTAAGACACTCCGTTCCCCACCTTATGAGCGAAGAAATGGAAATATAAATTTAAGTAAATATTTCATCTCCTCGAGTGGGGATCGAACCTACAACCAGTCGGTTTTACAGTCACACTTTGTGCCCCTGCGCTACGACTGGCCTCTACTCTGGCCTCTGGTACTATTTACTTTAAAACAATTAAAATTTTTTTCAAGAGAACTTTTAAATATCAGTTATCTATACATATTTATCTTTACATAGAAGATATATGGGAAAATCTATTTTAAGAGTTAGGGGGCATTTACGAATATAGTGGAATCTAAACATTTTTTATTTTATTTTTGTCGGTTTGACTGTTTATCTGTGCGCTTGTGCACACTAATCTCAGAAACGGTTTGACCGATTTAAATGTAATTTTCATTATTATATTTTACCTAACTTTCCTTAGCATTTAGTGTCTGATTTATAAATATAATATATAATATAGTTATATTGTTCGACAAAATGCACTAAAATAATTATTTTATTGAACTGACTGAAACTTTAGTTTTCAAGATATTGATAAAAATGATATATATTATTAAAACACGAAAGTAATTCACATTAGCAAATAAATAATTATGTAGTTCAAAAAAGCGAAGCTGCGAGCAAGTCACTAGTCTTAAAATATTTCAAAGGAAAATTTCAGAAGCTCTTATCTTGATTTAACTTAAAGACCTTATGTTCGATTAAGTGATTTCCGAAGAGAGCACGAGAAGGTGAGTTGAAATGATTACCTGCTAACGTGTTAACTGCTTGTGAAGGCTCCGGTGGAAATAAATTAACATTTTGTATTAGAACCTTTTTTATATTAGAAGACTTCTATCTACAGCTATTATGTATATTTTTAAATTTATTCATCGTTCACTTAACTATATAATGTATACAGGGTGTTACGCGATTGATAGATCAATCAGGTGGTCTATGGGTAGAGGATCTCAGTTTCTACCCCTTTCACCACCATATACGTTCAGCGATTTTCAGTGGTTCAACAGATATTTGAGAATATATGATTTTTTTGGATAAAAGAAAATTGGCAAATTCAGCCCGACTTTTATATAAATATTGATCTATAGGTGTACTATTATATAGGTATAATTTGCAAATACGGCCCGACGGTATATTTTTTCACTTATACTATATCCTGCATGCATATAGCAGGATAAGCAGAGAGAACCTAGTGTTCACCTCGACAGACACCCCGTTTCCATTAACTCTGAACGGAACTCATCGCCGCACTTTGCCTTGTTACCAGAGCTAAATGAAAATATTAAAAAATAATTTCCCTCGAGTGGGAATCGAACCCATTAGTAGTGCCACTGCGCTGCGACTGACCACAATGCTCAATGTTTTTCACATATTTATATATACAGGGTGAAAGTGTCAGCACCACTTTAAATTAAACCACAGTTTACTTTATTTTAACGTCTTTAGATTTTGAGAGATTATTAAGTGTTTTAAATTATTTGGATGATGTTTAATATTAATTTTATCATTATGACGAATATGGCATGTGATTACTGAGTATTTCTCTTAAATGTGAAATTATTGTGTCAGTATTTGAGTGTACTATCAAAACATACATTCTTTTAAGACTAGAAACAAACAAATGTGGAGTTTTTAATATTACTTATGATAAAAATATTAGTGATAGTAAAAGCAAAAACGCGACGACGACGATGTAAAACTAATGTTAAATGTAAATACCTATTTATCGTAGTTCAATATCATTTTGTGTGTTACAAATTTTGAATATAATTTTGTGGGTGGTTTAATAAACATGTATTAATTTTAAATAATTTCAAAAATATAAAATAAAAAAAATCCTACGTCTAAACTGTTGAGTTATCTTGATTAATTTCTTAAGGTAAGGGTTTTAAAATATTTTACCCTATATGCGGTTTCCGTAAAAGGAGCGCTGACACTTCCACCCTGTATATATAATGCCCGTCGTGTCATGTCGTCCTCAGGTGTCGAGCCAAAAGCGCGTCATTGAGTTTCGCCGTTTTCCAATATTCTGTGGAAAATGGGGAACAGACTGTCATAACACTTAGTTCACTCCGCCTAACGTACTGTGTGCGGGATACAGCGTGAAGCTGTATAATATATAAGCACTAAAATATATGTTTACACTTTTTAAACACTCTATTTTCCCATATAATAGACAAGATACGATGCACCACAAATAAACGATAATTAAAGAAGCCAGCATCTAACAACAATACTAATCTATTTATAATGAAAATGTCTGCGCTTCTAACTACATTTCGTTCTTTAACCGTCGAAGTGAATAGAGCTAACGATCCTGGAGTCAACAAACTTTTCGAAAGTGAAAACTGAAACTTCTAATATAGAGCTGCATTTTATATTTAGAATTACGAGAAATAAAATATATATTTTTGCCATTGAAAAGAATTTAAAAGTATACATTTGCAGCAGCGATGAGTTCCGTCACTGAACAAGCAATGCTTCTAGAATTCGACGGAAAGTGGGGAACGGAATTAATGGGAACAGAGTCTCTTGAACCTAGGTTCCCAGGTTCCCTCTGCCTAACGTTCTATGTGAGTGATAGAGCGTGAATCTAAAAAAAATCTTGGTATAGTCACTGCAGGGTACAACAAGCGATACATATTGTAGGTACCTACAGTTTTATTTATCTTACAAAACTAATACTCGTAATATATGCAGGCTACCTCATACAACAGTGTAGGCTCTGCGGTAGAGTTCAGTCACTCTGTTCTCCACTTTCTGGGCAATTTTCGGGACATTGCGTGTTGAATGGTGGAATAACGTGTGCATTATATTTTGTTAACAAAACGAGAAAATGAAAACTTGTTACACTAATTGGGAAACGAACACACAACCATGGTGTTCACTATTCGACGCTATGCTGATCCAAGACGGTCTCGTAATAAAATTATAAGTTTAAAGAAAATAACCAGAATCAGCAGTCAAAACTTACAAATAAAAATAAAAAAAAATCAGCTTCACGCTGTATCCCGCACACAGCAGGGTAGGCAGAGGGAACCTAGTGTAAGACACTCCGTTCCCCGCTTTCTGCCGAATTCTGGAGGCATTGCGTGTTAAGTGGCAGAACTTAACGCTGCGCTTTGCCCCGACACCAGAGCGAAGAAATGGAAATATAAATTTAAGTAAATATTTCATCTCCTCGAGTGGGGATCGAACCCACAACCAGTCGGTTTTACAGTCACACCTCGTGCCGCTGCGCCACGACTGGCCTCAAATACTCGTATAATAATAGGCTAAAATAAACGAGAACGTTGATCCCTATTCAGCAATTGATATTTATTGTTTCGACACCAATGCAATTCATATTACAATAGCGAAGTGTGATGCTGAACTGAGATCGAGTGCTCCTCAGTAAGACGGAACCCGTCCTGGGGGGCGCGTCATGCCTTCCGACGACGACCTGCACCTATAAATTAGAACCCCTTACTACCGGGATGGGACCAACTGCAAATATTATCCTTCTGATATATTTATTTGGGCCGCAATGGCTCCTCAGATGAAAGGGCTCCTTATATTGTTTTGCGTATTCTACGTAGGAAAAGGGGACGGTGAGTGAATTGTATATTTGATTAAAAATTTTCTTTTTATTTGTTCATATTATGTTTTTGAGTAGAACGTATAATACAAAGTAAGCAGTTAAATATTTTTTTTTTACTTGCACGGTTCTCCAACATATGACAAGGACATTCTAGACAAAGACAATCTAGTGTTAAAACACTTAGTTCTCTATTTTTCACTCAATTTCGGGACATTGCATCTTGAGTTTCGTGGTCCAACACTGTATAATGTCTAAAACTGGGATATTAAAATAATATAGGCAATTATAGTCATTCCCCCAAGTAAGAATCGAACCCACAATTGTCAAGTTCAATTTTTAATTTAAAAATCTGAATAGTTATTAGCCTTTCATAAAATATTAGAGCCTTTCAATATTTTACATTGTTAAATTTACCATCATGACAGCGCGCTGTATCCCGCATATGGCAGGGTAGGCACAGAAAATGCAGCATTAAGACATTCTTTTAAACCACTTTTCGAGCGAATTTAAGACATTGCATACTTAGTGGCGGAACATGAGAGAGACGGAAAATGTAAATTAATTAATTGATTTTAACATTTTAAAGTGTTATTCCATATTTAAAGAAAAATATTTATTTAGGAACATATAAAAATCCCACTACGTTCAAATATTGATACGTTTCCAAAAATGTATTAATTGCCCTAAGTGCGAATTGAACCAACCGTCGCATTGATAGAATACTATACCTCTGCCCACGATGGCCTCTAGTTATGATATGCCCTAACAATATTTATTTTTTTTAATATTAGACATAGAAAATTTAATGACGACTACTAATATCATAGTTTATATCAAAAAATAACAGAAAAACCAGAGATCTTCGACGTGCTCTCCGTGATACAAGATGAGCTGCCGGAAGGCGTGTCGCGGGTTCCAGGCAGGTGCCAGCTAGCTTCAGCCCCTGAAACTGAATATACAGCATTCTCCCTCAACGAAAACGCTACTTTACACCAGCTAGCCGCCGGAATATTTTACAACACATTTCCTGAAGACTTTTCTATATTGGCCGTTGTGAGATTACCTGGTAAGTAGATAGTGATAGCGACAAACTGTAATATAATTACTATCAAATTCGAACAGTTCGTTTTAGAGCGTCATATAAGAAACACAAACTGAAACAATATTTTGCTCTTTTTGTATCAAAAATAATGTGTAACATTAAGTATTAAAACTAATATCGTCATAGGGAACCTAGTGCTAAGACACTCTGCTCCCATTATGGCCGTTCCGTTCCAACTTGCCGCCAAATTCTCGGGGCAATGCGTATTGAGTGCCGAAATTCTACATCGAAATTTGTGTCTTACTTACCGAAGAAACGAAAATATTAAATATTTTATTACCTCTAGTGGGAATCGAACCCACAACCTATCACGTGCTACGACTGGCCTCAATTAGTGAAACTTGTGTTTACAAATATATCTATAATTAGAGAAATATTATTATTTTTACTGTAAGATTTAGCAACAATATGTTTTATTTAAATATATAACATAAAACTTATACAGCCTTATAACTTGAGGCCAGTCGTGGTGCAGCGGCACAAAGTGTGACTGTAAAACCGACGGGTTGTGGGTTTGATCCCCACTCGAGGAGATGAAATATTTACTTAAATTTATATTTCCATTTCTTCGCTCTGGTGTCGAGGCAAAGCGCGGCGTTGAGTTCTGCCACTTAACACGCAATACCTCCAGAATTCGGCAGAAAGTGGGGAACGGAGTGTCTTACACTAGGTTCCCTCTGCCTACCCTGCTGTCTGCGGGATACAGCGTGAAGCTGATTTATTTATTTATTTAACTTATACAGGTACTCAACAAAATACGCTGTTTGTGCTTTATTCGGATGCTGGCGACGAACAATTGCAGCTAGTTGTTGGTGAACTGATAGAATTATACTACGAAGACACACGAGGAGATCCAGAAGACCATGAACTTATCACATTCCGAGTTAATATTGCTGATGGAAGGTAGCCCCTAAATATTAGTGTATTTTTTAAGTATTAAGATATATTTTATATTTTGTAATTCAAACTATCACAATATTCTTTTTTAATATGGTCGGCTCGCAGGTTTGCTTTGCTTTGCTTAGTCCACGCTTCTATTACATTTCCATCTTCGTCCTAAATTTGTCTGATTTTCGTGAAAAGTATCTTTATATAGCATAAAACAAGATGGTTTCCCAGAAACGATTTATGTAGCAGATTTCATAAATAGAGTTTGATTCCAGGAAATAAAATATTTCATATTTTCATTTATTCGCTCTGGTGTCTATGCAAAGCAAACGTTCAGTGCCGCCATTCAACACTCAATTCCTCCAGAATTTGACGGAAAGTGAGGAGCAGTGTCTTAACACTAGGCTCCCTCTGCCTCACGCGGGTTACAGCGTGAAGCTGAATGAATGTATAAAAATAAAAAAAATGCACACTAATGAATCAATTTAAGAAAATCCTATGTAATTTCACAAAAATATACAGAGTTTTCTTAATCCCGTCTCGTATACCAAAAGTAAATCCTACTAAATGTTTTACAATTTTTTTTGCTAAGGTGGCACAGATTAGGAATAAGCATCAAAGGTGATTCAGTTTCACTGATCGTTGATTGCCAAATCAAAGAGACGTTACCCTTACGACGCCACCCTGGCAGCACTTTTAATTTAGCCGGTGCCTTGGTCGTTGGCACTCAGATCACGCCGGATCAGTATTATGAGGTAAATCTATAAATTACGTGTATTTAAATTAAATCTAGATAAATATATTTATATTTTCATTTCTTCGCCCTGGTGTCGCGGCAAAGCGTGGCGCTGAGTTCCGCCACTCAACACGCAATGCTTCCAGAATTCGACGTAAAGTGGGGAACGGAGTGTCTTAACACTAGGTTCCCTCTGCCCACCTTGCTGTGTGCGGGATATAGCGTGAAGCTCATTTAATTTATTTTTTTATAAAGACTCACTTATATTTCATTTGGATATACTATCCGAGATGAATAGATTCAAATATTAATTAAAATAATTATAAAATTAGCAAAAACTCTTCTGTGAATCCTATACGGTTTTTTTCATATATACTTTTTACATAATATCAAAAATGATTAAAAATAAATTGTAAAATAATAATGTTACTTACATAACCATAATTTTAATTATAAAGAACACAAAACATAAACTCATTATGTAGTGGGTTCGATTTCCACGGGAAATAGGGCAAGATGAAATAGCTGATACTTTCATTTTGTCGCTCTGGTAACGAGACAAAGCGCGACGTTGTCTGCAGGATATTGAAAACTGTTTAAAGTGAGTAGATTTAGTGGGAAAGCAGACCCTGGTGGCAAAAGCCGGGGCTAGCCAGGTAGAAAAAAACGTTATATAAATTAGTTGTAAATAAATTTATACTAGTTACTATTTATAATATATTTCACTTAGGTACTACACACACATTAAGACTGACTGATAAAGGACAGCGTCATGTTTCAAATTGTGTTTATAATAGAGTGACATTGCTAATTTTAACCTACATACACATAGGGGATGTGCGAGATACAACGTCAAGCAAAAACATACAATATATCAACAATTAAATCACACACTTCCCATCCAATAATCAACAAAGCCCTACCAAATTTGAATCCTCAACTCAATCATCAAACATCATCAGATTCACTTGACTCAATTTAAATTCCTGTGACGTGACGAAACCATGCGCTAATAAGAACCTTGATCCACCAATTGTTACAGGGCGATATTGAGTTGCTCCAGTTTGTTAATCAACCAGACCTTGCCTATGATATGTGTGAAGCTATAGCTCCCGACTGCGGTTTCGGCTACGATTATACACAAGAATTGGATAGCAATAATGATTATGATAAAGAACCTGATTATGAAACTCAACCTTTGACCGAAGCGCCGAATGGTGAGAGGTACAACGCATATGGGCCAAATAGGTTTTTTAAACAACCAAATCGATCGGATAATCTTTGGGCAGCGGCTAGTAGAGAATTGACGACTGTTAAACCGTATTTTCAAGTACCAGAGACCTTCGGGATTACAGCTCCATATCCGATACCTACAGATGATGGTAAGATATTAGATACAGTTAAATTTTACCTTACAAAATAGTTTTGCATGTGATTTTTGAAATTATATACATAAGATTAACGAAATACATACTACTATATTAATTGATAAAATAAATAAATAAATCAGCTTCACGCTGCATCCTGCACACAGCAGGGTAGGCTGAGGGAACCTAGTGTTAAGACTCTCCGTTACCCATTTTCTGCCGAATCCTGGAGGCATTGCGTGTTGAGTGGCAGTACTCAAGGCCGCGCTTTGCCTCAACACCAGTAAATATTTCATCTCATGGAGTGGGGATCGAACCCACAACCAATCGGTTTAACAGTCACACTTTGTCGCACACCTGCGCCACTACTGGCGTCATATTACTTGATAACCATTTAAAATTAGACGATATCACTGTACAGTGAGGCAGTGTTTTGTGTGCTTGTAAAGACGCTGGGTTCAATACTCTTCTTTTGATGTAATGATTATATACATAAAAGTCCCTAGGAACTTAACTTCTCTTCTCTCTCTCTCTTCAATTGTCTGACACTTATATTGTCTGATATTTATAAGGTGGATAATATGTAATAGACTGATTATACACTAGGCTTACTTTGCTGTACACTAACGACGCGTAAAGCTAACCACAACCCACGCTAAATGTTTCTTATTCTTGTATCATGGCTTTCAACATGTAATTTTACTCTTTACGTTAACTGGACATATACGTTTTACAATAGATATCTATATATTAATAAAAAAATCTCGCGTTCATGTTTTTTAAACAGACGAAAACAGTATATTTGGGAGATTTACTGATACGGAAGAAATAATTTCCACGCCATCCAGTATTCAAATTATCACTCCTGGATCCTTAGCAGTGGCCTCTGTAACGGTGAGACATTATTCTTTATATAATTCTTATCTATATATGATGCAGATTATTATCGCCTTTCAGGATGACGATAAGATAGATGAAGCCAGTCCAGTGAAACGAAGCGCTTTATTCCTTTAAAATATGGTCATTTAGAACAATAACTAAGAATTATAAGCGGAAATCAAATAAATAAATATAAACATTTAAGTCACTATAATTTTACAATACGATCGTGGCCGCCCTGAAGTTACCTCAAGATGATTTGATTTGATTTTAGAATTTTTCTTACTTTAAATTATTTTCTTTTCCAATGAGTAATGCGCAAAATCTTTGAAAAGCTAACTTCAGGGTGACCAAGACTTGTCTATACTAAACTGGTATCTAAGCAAGAGCAATATTTAAGGCGAAACGTGACATAGATGACGAAACGGAAGTCTCTACACTCGCTACAACGGAATCTTCCTATACATCCATAACGACTACCGAAGATACGGATTGGCTCACACACCCGGATTTAGAGGTAAAGTACCATATTATTATTATCCATTATATTTTTTAAAATATCATTATTTTATATACAGAGTGTTTTTTTATCACCAATTTAAATTAAACCACATTTACTAACTACTCTATAAATACCTAATACAATAAAAACAAAAGAGATGTTTCCAAAAATTTAAGAGTGATTTTTTCAAAGAAAAACTGTAACGTCGCTAATCACAAAATCAAGTCGCAGGTAATGGCGGCGATGTTGAATTGTGTAAGAGAGCGAGAGATATCCCTTTCTCGTTCTAGTATGTTTTTTGAGAGTGAAAACTACAGAACACATATACCCAATTTACCCAAAGGGTGAAAACTAACAGATCGACAACGCTTAGTAGTGTTTTTGTAGTAGTATGTGTTTACGTTATTGGTGTTTATCCGCAATACAGATGGATAAACATCGTGAAATGAAAAAAAATAAAGATATTATAAATAAACATTTATTATATAATAGCTTCCATAGCAAACTAGCCTTAACGCGGCTTCGCCCACTTAAAGTAATTGATAAACTATAACAAAATCTTTACCATTGTATTATCAGATTAACAATAACTTTACAGACATATCATCCTGTTATATAAACTAGTATATATTTCTGTAAAGTTTCATTTAAATCCATTTACTAGTTTTTTCGTGAAATTGAAACAAACATCCATTTATCCGAACATCAATCCATTATGCTTTTAAACGATTAATAATTCTAAAATTAGAAAAATATTTTGTGTACTAAAAATGTGCTCTAAATTGAAAAATCTAACTTAAAAGTGAAAATTGTCGATAATTCTGTGCGTGCATAGAATATTTTTTTTACAATAAGCTTTTATTTTTATTTGTTACGTTTACTCTGTAAATAATATCATAGCAGGCTAGACATAGGAAACCCACAACTATCGTGATAACTGTCGCACGCTTGTGCCACTGCGCCATGGCACAGCGGCCTCTTTTAAAATTCTTTTTTCGGTTTCTTTCTCTTTTTTCGGTTTAAAGTTCTTATAATTTTCGTTGATTTGATGTTGTATTGCAAAACTATGGCCTCATTTTTAACATTTTTAAAGTATTAATCCATTCCTTGGACAGGGAAATATTGAACTTATTTTATTTATGTGGTTTTAACCACAGCTCAAGTTAAGATTAACGTCCATTTACGTGTTTTAGTTACGTATGTATTTGATTTATTAAGGCCAATGGATCATCGAGGTACGACCCTACAGATACATATTACGACTATGGAAGTTCTGGCGTTTATATGGGGCCCAGAGGCTACCCTGGTCCCCCAGGTCCTCAGGGGCCTAGGGGGCCGAAAGGGGAAACTGGCAAACCAGGATCTTTAGGCCAACAAGGATTTCCAGGTGCCCCTGGTCATGTGTTCGTGGTACCGGTAAGTTTATTTGAAATGAGTTCTTTCTATTCTATTTTACTTTTTTTTAACTTAATTTATTTTAAAAATGTGGAACTTAAGATATTACCATTGGGATAATAATTGAATAGATATTTGTTTTAATATTTTAATATATAGTGGATATGACTTACTTTCAGTTACAACAACCAGGCAATGAAAAAGGCCCAGATGCACAATCAGAAGCACTAAGACAGATATTGACACAACATATGGTATGTTATATATTCATAATAATCTAATTCTAAATAATTGTAGTTACCTACTATGTAACGACTCTAAATAAGGGGAAAAAATAATGCAAATGAAATTAAATTATACGATAATGTATTTAAGGCTTCTATGCGGGGTGCTGAAGGTCCTATGGGCCTAACGGGTCCCCCTGGTCCAGAAGGAGAATTAGGAACTGAAGGACCTAAAGGAGAACAAGGCGACCAAGGAGAACCAGTAAGTATTATTAATTGGAAAATAAATATTATAATATTTTCTAAAATGACACTTAAAAAGGGAATGCTTTTTTACGTCTAAGGGACCACCTGGCCCGCGAGGTCTGCAAGGGCCACCAGGTAGACTTGGTCGAAGAGGTCATGCAGGTCGAGATGGAGAACGAGGATCACCAGGACCTGCAGGTCCTAAAGGAGATCAAGGATATCCTGGCCAATCAGGTATACCAGGAGATAAAGGCGAGAGGGGGACACCTGGACAGCAAGGAGAGACAGGCGCTCCTGGTCTTGATGGCCCACCAGGAGATGATGGACCTCCTGGACCCCCAGGGTTGGCTGGTGAACTGGTAACTATACTGTTTTATTAAAATATTATTAGACTGTTTACTTAATGTATATAAGAAATATGTATGATTTATATTTCTATTATTAGGGACCACGAGGATTTATGGGACCTAGAGGATTTCCAGGGCTGATTGGATATCCAGGAATACCAGGAAGTGAAGGACCACAGGGCACGAAAGGTGCATCGGGACAACCAGGACCTCCAGGTTCACCGGGACAAACAGGTCCGATGGGACCTGCAGGATCGCCAGGACCTCAGGGTTCAATTGGATCTCCAGGAATCCAGGTACAAAGAAATAAAACGCTGAAAATACTTTTTATAATTGATACTTTTTATAACTTAAATTAGTTTCACGCTGTATCCCTGGCGGGTAATCAGAGAGAACAGACCGCCAAACGATACGGTCCGGATACGTTCTCTGCATACCTCTTTCGCCTTGTTCACTATCATTAACCTCTACATACATACCCTCCGGTCCTCGTGCCTTTTACCTGCCCTTCCTCCAGTATCTTTGATATTATGTTTTCAAAGGTACCTGTATCGCTGCTCTTTTTTACTTCATAAATCTATTTTGCTATTCTTTCATCATACATTCGTTTGACATGCCCAAACTCAACCAACCAAGCACGTTCTTTTTCATTCTCACCATAAAATCCTCGCTAGTACCTGACATTCTGTGTTTCTCTTTATTGCCGATTCGATCAACTAGGCTGACTCCGCATCCTACGAAGAGATCATATTTCTCACAGCATTCATCTTTATTTTATTCTTCTTCTGTAATACCCACGTTTGCTGCCGTATAATAGCGACGATACCAACAATGCATTTGGTACGGCAAAACGTAGAGCCGTGCTGACATTTCGCTGTATTATCAGCAGCTAAGTCACTATTAACCCTATTACAAGCAGTAATACGCCTTTCCGCATCCACCTCATATCTTCCATCGCTAATAAACATACTTCCCAAATATACCACTTCATTCACTTCTTCTAATATCTTAACCATTTACACTGATCTTGCATTCCGTCCTTTTATCATTTATTTCAAATATCATTACTAGTCAGAGTGGCACATAGTCTCAACAACTCGCATTCTGATGATGCAATGAGTACTACATGATCTGCGTACTATTTTATAATTTCATGTTTATATAGAATGTTTAATTGTAAGTGTTGTTTATAGGGGCCACAAGGTAAGCAGGGAATATCAGGTCTTCCTGGACCCGAAGGTTCACCTGGAACTCCGGGTACTCCGGGACAACAAGGTTCACCCGGTGAAATAGGATCTCCAGGACCACAGGTAAATATTTTACATTATAAATATGTCATAACGATACTTTTCCATTTAATATTATTTATACGCTTTGTAGGGTATGTTAGGATTTCCAGGACCTCGAGGACTAAAAGGAGATGATGGACCAAGAGGCTTGTCTGGTGACAAAGGAGATAAAGGAATTAGAGGTATGTTATGCAATGACTATGTCAGTTGAATTCAAATAAATATATATGAATAGGTCGTTTCGCTTCACATAGCAAGATTATTAGTTGCGTTTATATATTGCAGGAATTGAAGGAGAGAAAGGTGATATAGGGCTAAAAGGAGAACGCGGGCTGCCTGGAGAACCTGGACCTCCGGGTATTGAAGGGCCTGAAGGACAGAAAGTAAACAACTAATTAACAAATTAATTTAAAAATTTGTAACTTAACTATGGTTATATTTTCAATAACTTAATTATTTTAATTTATATACTACACATTTGTTGAAAAAAACCAAAAGCAGTTCAATAATGGGCTATGTCTGTTTATATAAAAACATGTTTGAATTGTATCAGGGAACTGAAGGACCACGTGGTGAAACTGGGTCAATTGGATCAGTAGGTGAAAAAGGGGCAACTGGGCCTCAAGGCCCTTTAGGATATCCTGGGACCCAAGGAGAGAAAGGAGACAAAGGTGCCTCTGGACGCCGAGGCCGTCGAGGCACAAAAGGAATTGCAGTTAGCCTTTTATTTATTTATATTTTTATTTTTTCTGCCAAATTCTTGGGGTATTGCGTGTTGAGTGGTGAAACTTAACTCTTTGCTTTATATATTTAATATAATAAAAATTATCAATCATGTTAAGTCATTTTAAAATCTTATGCTTTCAGGGTCTCATCGGTATTCCTGGAGATCGTGGAGAAAGCGGTCCAAGAGTAAGTTGTGTGGCAATTTTTTTGTATAAAAAAAAATCAATTTTCGTTCAAGTAACAAATAGATTTAATTGAAAAGAATACTTATTCACAAATATCCTCATAATCATGGTATTACAAGCCATTATACACTTCTTTAATAAAATATTATATACATCAAATAAAAATTGATGTAATTACTTTAGGGTTACCGAGGACCACGAGGACGTAGAGGGTCTGATGGACCACCGGGACCAAAGGGTGATACTGGTCAACCGGGTCCTCCAGGATCTATTGGAGAACGGGGACCGCAGGGGCTTGAAGGTCCACGAGGTTTTCCAGGAGCTGCTGGTCCACCTGGGGCTGATGGTAAAGCTGGCTTACCTGGGACTCCCGGGGAGAGAGGGCCAACGGTATTTAATAATTAAATATAATATATATTTTATTTTTATTATTATAGAATTACAATGATCTATATTTTAAATATATTAAGTAAATAAGTACAATAAGTATAATTTTACTGATTTATAAAATTACTAAAGAAAAAATTCGGTAATTTTAGGGAGAAACAGGATCACCTGGTCTACCTGGCCCACCTGGTTTAACTGGTTCTCAAGGGCAAAATGGTGATCCTGGTCCTGCAGGTATACAAGGACCATCAGGGATACCTGGAACTCCAGGGGAGATTGGCACTCCAGGGGAAGCGGGGAAAGAAGGACCCCCTGGCCCTGCTGGGCCAGAAGGCAAACCTGGTCCAGTTGGATCTCCGGGTATAGTGGGACCAAATGGAGAACCAGGGTTACCTGGCGCCCCAGTAAGTTTATTTTATTGATACTATAGTATATATTATGTTTTTGGAACTCAACACCTCGTTTTGTCTTTTTACCGGAACCAGGAAATACAAATAATTTATTCGTGCGAGTGGAAATTAAACCCATAAAGTCTTGTACTTAGACGCTGTACCACAGTTACCCCTACATACTTATTAAATGTTTATCAATTATAGGGTGTACCAGGATCCAAAGGAGATGTGGGTCCAACAGGGCCCCAAGGAGTTAGGGGTGATAAAGGGGAACAGGGTGAGACTGGTCATGAGGGCCCACAGGGACCAATGGGACGTGAAGGACCAAGGGGATCTCCCGGTCCTGGAGGACAGAAAGGGGAAGTTGGGGAACCTGGACCTATAGGTATTTATATTTTTACTTAATTTTTTTTCTTATATTAAATATTCGAAATTATTATTTATTTAATAGCTTCGTAGATTTGACTTATATGTTGTATTTAAAAGAAAAAAAAAATAAAATTTAATAAAAAAAATGAAAAAAAAATTTTAATATAAGGTATGTAGGGTAAACGAACACACGTGTAGAAGAATCATATATAAGATAATATAATGGTTTTTATTTTGTCTTAAGGTCCAGTCGGGCGAGATGGTCTACCAGGACCAAGAGGGCTAGCAGGAGTTCCTGGTCCAGTAGGAGTACCAGGTGAAGACGGAGATAAAGGGGAAGCCGGTCCTCCTGGCGAAAAGGGTTTTAAAGGTGCCACAGGGGAATTTGTAAGTATTTACTACTATTTTTGTGATATTTTCCTTCTCCATGTTCAACACCAATCAATATTTTTTAAGATAAGCACATGTTATGTATTTTTATTTAACTAATAACATTAAAATCTTATCTGATTTAAATTAATTTACTTTACTTTTGAAATTTTACCTTTAGTGATATTGTTTAAAAAAATTACAATACCTGCCACTGTAAGCCTCATCACTATAAAAAATATCACTTCAAAATAGAAAGTCCATGCGAGTTTAAAGAGATACGAACTGCATTGTACGAGAATATCGTTTGAAATACAATGCTTTGTGCTTGTATCGTATTTATCACAGTTTTGTTGACTATATCGATTGAAAGTCGTGTTTGTTTTTATTTCATTTTAGATACCTTTAATTTATTTTACCTTTGTAAAAGTAATAATTCTGAATAGTCATCTAATTTATACTTAAATTCGTTTTTAAGTATAAATTAGATGACTATTCAGAATTAAAAAAAATTTTAGGGTCTCATTGGAGCACCTGGTATTCAAGGCTTGCGAGGAGAACCAGGTCCAGTTGGTTTACCTGGTGATAAAGGACCTCCAGGAGATCCCGGACCGCAAGGAAGTTCTGGCACCGATGGACCTAGAGGTCCTCCGGGATCACTTGGAAAAACAGGACCAGCAGGACCAAAAGGCGATCAAGGTCAAAGAGGAGACAGAGGTGATGTTGGACCAAAAGGTCCACCTGGTCCAGCTGGTCTGACTGGTGCTCCTGGTAGACGAGGAGCAAAAGGTAGCCAAGGAGAACAAGGTCCAAGAGGTCCAGAAGGAGAACATGGAGAAATTGGTAATCCTGGGGCACTTGGCCCACCTGGACCGCCTGGAATAGAAGGCAAAATGGTAAGTAAGCTTATTTTTTGGAGGGATTAAGCTTCAGTATTTGTGGTGAAGTGGATTAACTTCTTACAATTATTTATAAACAATATTATTTTGACTTCAATGCCCACTCGGGGAATGAATAAATTTTCAAATAGATGCGCGACGTTTAGTTACAACTTCCAATGCATAACTTTTCGGATTCTGTAAGAAAGCTGTAAACAGAATGTCTTGTCACTAAGGTCTATCTGCCTTGCGTTGCTTGTGAGCGGGTTTTGTGTGTAGGAAGAATAAAAAAAATACTTATATTATATATAATTTATTATAACTTTGTTTTATTGTTAGTAAGCATACTTATGCCAGCTAAAAAAGTTGTGACTTAAATACTCTAAAATATTTTTAATAAAGGGTCCGCGAGGTTCTATTGGGTTGAAAGGAGACGACGGTCCTCCAGGAATACAAGGCGAACCGGGGTCTAAAGGCCTAGCTGGACCAGAAGGGCCAAAGGGTGATCAAGGTCCTGCTGGGTTTCCTGGGGACAGAGGGGAACCAGGACCTCAAGGTATAAAAGGAGAACCTGGATCAGATGGACCTGAAGGTAGTGTTGGTCCTCTAGGCCCTCCTGGGCCAATAGGGGCAGCTGGCAAACCTGGTGAAACTGGCTTACCTGGCAGCCCTGTAAGTACTTAACTTCTCGTCCATTTTTATGAGTAATAATAGAAAACCACAGTGAATAATAATATAAACATTTTCTTCAACAGGGCACCGAAGGTCCAGCAGGTATACAAGGTAATCCAGGAGTACCTGGTGAAAAAGGCGATGCTGGCCCTTTAGGTGCAAAAGGAGAAATTGGCCCAGCAGGAGCTATTGGACCACAAGGGCCAGAAGGACAGAGAGGGTTACGTGGACTACAAGGGCCGCCGGTAATAATATATAATATCGATTGAGTATTATAATATAATGTTTTTTTATTTAATTTACACTGAAACGTTATTCCTCTTTATTATTTACAACCAGCCTTTCACTAATAAAAGTTTGTCTGAAAGAGATGGCTGAAACGCTGAGATCGCTTTTGCGCACTTTTTATGTACATATATTTTTTATTTTTCTCGTTATTTATATTCTGCGTGTATATAAAAAACATTCTATAATCAATGTCAATGAGCGCCGCAAAACTACTTCTACCAGTCTCTGGAAATATTATTTTTATGATTATTTACGATTTTTATTTAATTATAATTCGTTCACAGGGAGATGTAGGAGCTCCGGGTATTATGGGAGTCCCTGGCAACCCTGGAACATTAGGACCTCTAGGTCCTCAAGGAATGAAAGGAGAAAAGGGCAATATGGGTCCAAAAGGACATATTGGTGATACTGGCCCTATGGGACTAAAAGGTGATCAAGGTGATATGGGAAAACTTGGTCCACAAGGTCTCATCGGTCCTGTGGGTCCAAAAGGAGACGTGGTAAGTTATAAACAACGTATAAAGTTATCCATATAGGGCAAATGTTAGAAAATAATTAGGTAGTTTTACAACATAAAATATAATAGCATAATTACGCAGCTGTTTTGTCCATAACATCATTAAAAATCATCATTTTATATATGAGATTACATCTTGAGAATGAAATTCTCGCCGAGGTCTACATCAAAGATATCATTGTGACTAATAAAGAAATGTGATTCTGAAAATAATTAATTTAAAAAAAAGCGCCTAAAGTAAATTATTGCGGCGCAGCGGCACAAAGTGTGACTGTAAAACCGACTGGTGGTGTGAGTTCGATCTCCATTAAATTTATATTCCCATTTCTTCGCTCTGGCGTCGAGGCAAAGCGCGGCGTTGACGTTCTGCCACTTAACACGCAATGCCTGTAGAATATTTAAAAAGAAAAAAAAAGAAAAATATTGTTTCAGGGTCCTATAGGTCCAGTAGGCTCTAAGGGCGATTCAGGGCCGCCAGGACCAACCGGCGCAGAGGGACCTCTTGGGCCTAAAGGTTCACCAGGTCCTGAAGGTCGGCCAGGTCTACCAGGATCTCCTGGACCTCCAGGCCCACCTGGACCACCAGCACCGGTCCCACAAATACCAGCGGAACTGTTTCAATCTAGACGACGACGAAGTATTGAAGACACTACAGAGACTACTACCGATGACAGCTTAGATGATGGTAATTTTTTTAGCTTTACGCTGTATACCGCATATAGCAGAGTAGGCCAGAGGGAACCTATTTTTAAGGCACTCCGTTCCTCAAGTTCCACCGAATTTTTGAGACATTGCGTGTAGAATTCAACCCGGCTTTGTCTTGTTAACCGAACGAAACAATGATGTTTACTATAACACACTGTCCCACTGAACCACGGCGGCCTTTATATAGCGCCTTATAGTAAATATTTCCTTAAATCTTGGTAAATGGTATGATATACAATTGTTTTTTTATTTGGTATACTTTTGCTAATCTCTATTCAAGCATTAATGATGATTATAATAAATTGTAATTAAACTTAAGTACCGTCCACACCACCTGGAACCGTGGCACTCCAGTACTGTGCGGTTTCATTGGAACTTCCTTCTACGCGCCACTTATCTGTGGAATGATCTACCCGCGGCAGTGTTTCCAGATCGATATGATCTGGGTACCTTCAAAAAGCGCGTCTATCTGCACCTTGAAGGCCGGCAACGCACCTGGGCGGCGGTGATCACTTACATCAGGCGACCCGTACGCTCGTTTACCTTATCTTTTTCCATAAAAAATCCTTAATTTTGCACAAAATTATTAACGAGATTAACTTTCTTGGAAACAGATTATAATCAAAATTTCATCTAATTCTATAATGTTATTTGACGTGATGAGAAGGGATTGAGATTATTTCTAACATTAGAATTTTGAGTGAAGGATTTTTTTTAAATTATGAAACATAATACCTTAAGTAAACTTAATTTTTTATCACTTGCTTTCTATTTTTAAAAATATTTTTTTTCAATTTTTTTATTTTTTATCACAATTAAAATAAATCGAATTAATTAATTTAATATATTATATAGTGTGATTATAGTGAGGCTCGAATCCCACTAGACAAAGTCTAGCAAAATATTTTATGTACTCTATATTTAAGATCTCTTATGACAAATAAAGTACATTTTACAAAAATATAGAATAAAATAATACATAGTTCTATTTAACCCTATAATGTATGCATAAAGGAATTATTTAATAAATATTGTAAAATATATAATAGGAAAGTTTTCAAGAAGAGTCATTGTTTATTCATTATTAACTTATATATATTCAGTTTAGTCCAGTGCTTAGTTAATGGCCCTCCGGTCGTGCCAGTTGAATACTAATAACTTCGCCAACGTCACCTTGTAAGTTACACTATGTACTTTTCCTCTTAGTTTTTTGCCTATCCTTCAATATAATGTCACTTTTTTACATACACCTACATATAACTAGCTGCTAATACGGATAGGCGTGAATCTATATGTTATCCAGTTTTCCAGATAACGAGTTTTCGTTGTATACATTTCATATCCTTACATTTTCAATTCGACATCCGAGTTCCACCAAACCCGCAATGTGTCTGAAATCGGGCGGTCCATGGGGAACTATGTCTTAACACTAGGTTCCCACTGTCTAATTTTCACAATTTGAACTATTTTACAGAAATAGATGAGGAAGTAGAATGGGCGCGAGAGATCATGTCCGGTGTGATAGAGGCGCGCGCTGCCCTCGAGGGCGCGCGGAGGCCGCGCGGCTCGCGCCGCAACCCTGCACTTTCTTGCAAGGATTTACGCAATTCTCATGTTAATATGACTGACGGTAAGTTTAAATGGCTATGGATAATATTATTTTTAATTAAATCTCCTAATTTAGACAATTAAATTTATTTTTATTTTTAAACTTAGCTTCACGCTGTTTCCCTAGCGGGGTAGTCACAGACAACGGAGCGCCAAACGCTTCGGTCTCTACATACCGCTTTCGTCTCGTCCACTGTCATCAACCTCTTCATACATGCCCTCCGGGAGATCCTCGTACATTTTACGTGACCTTCCTCCAGTATCTTTGATGCTGTTTTCTTAATTTTAAATTCCATAAAAATAGCAAACTACGGAATTCGAGGAAAAAGAAACTAAAAAATAAATATATGTTAATATATGTACACGTTGAATTTCATTTAATCCATTGATATTTTACACAGCTCATATATTTAAATAGGTAATGTGACTTAATTCTTTTAACTAAACAGATTTCTACTGGATAGACGCGCGCGGCGGCTCCTCGCGCCCTATACGTGTTTATTGTAAGGGGTACGCTACCTGCGTGTATCCTGATAACATTGACGATGCTGTTTATTCAGACGCGGGTCACAGGTTCTCCCAAATTGATAACGGATACCGGGTAAGTAAATAAAAAAATTAACACCTAATTCTAATTTAAAAATTCCACGCAATTTTGACAAATATTATTTATTCTCTATTTTTAAGATTTTTAAAATGTTATTCCAGACTTAGGAAAGGAAAATACTCATTAAGAAAACGTATAAAAATTTGAACGTAACAACATTTGAACCCGCGCCTCTTGTTCAGTTGGTCAGAGCGCTTGGACGGTTTCCAATTAGGCGTGGGTTCAAATCTCGCTACGTTCAAATTTTTACACGTTATACGTATATACGTACGTATTTATTCTCTGTTTAACGCTAACTGACAATCATTTATTATAATAAATTTTAACTTTTGAAAATTAATAGCATATTTTTATGTTAATTAAATAAAGGTTTAGGTACTTTTATTAAATTAGAAAATTTTGCTGTCTTTATACTATTTAATATTATTAAAATAATTACGAAAAATCTTACACGTATTCCTTATTTTAATATTTTTTCTACCGCCAGATAACATATGAGAACTCTGGCTCCGGCGCCATACAACTGCGTTTCCTGCGTCTTCTATCGAACGGCGCTAGACAAAACTTTACCTACAATTGTATCAACACTATAGTTACTCAGAGGTAAGTTGTGCAAATTTTACTATTGCGACGGATGTG
This sequence comes from Heliconius hermathena, assembly GCA_013403705.1. Taxonomy (NCBI): domain Eukaryota; kingdom Metazoa; phylum Arthropoda; class Insecta; order Lepidoptera; family Nymphalidae; genus Heliconius; species Heliconius hermathena. The sequence goes on along the minus strand of JAAIXJ010001790.1, from coordinate 451,472 downwards.
GGTTCGATTCTTTCTAGGGGGGGGGTTGTTTTTATTTTCTTGCTATAGTAACAAAACTAAGCGCGGCGTTGAGTTCCGCCACACGACATGCTAAGTCTCGAAAATTGTGCGTAAAAAGTTGTGTTATTCGTTAAGAAAAGGGTAACGGATTGTTGTGAATATGTCAAGATATATATTCTTTATACATGTAACGAGAGAACGTGAGAGAATCTAACATTGACAAACTCTGTTTTCAGCTTTATATTTCCGATTAAAGCACGGCATAAATTTCGGCAGCCTAGTATGAAATCCAACAGAATGTTTCTAAATAAGAAAAGGGCAGATCAAGACTGGTTCTTTAGATTTTACCGAGTTCACAAAATGTGAAATATGCGTAAAGATAATAAGAAAGGCCGCCGTGGCGCAGTAGTACTAACGTGTGACTGAAGACGCGACGATTGTGGGTTCGACCCCCACTCGCAGCAATTAGTTTACTATTTATTTATATTTTCAATTCTTCGCTCAACACACAAAGTCTTTAAAATTCGGTAGAAAGTGAGAAACGGAGTGTCTTAACACAAGGTTTCCTCTAGACAAGGTCCTCCTAACACAAGGTCTGCCCAGCATATGCCGCGAGATAGTACAGCGTGAATCATCAATAATAATAATTATTATTAAAAATATATAAATTTTTAAATTAAGATCTATTACATATTGAGTGAACGATTTTTTAATAAATCTGTTACAACAAATTAGAGAATTAATCGGAAAACACTGTATTACAGATCAGACATACCTACCGATTTAATAAGAGGGAATGGCGTCAAGTTGTATGGACAGAACAATGTGGAATTCAAGGAGCCGCAGACGCTAATGGACGACTGCAAAGTAATTGTCTAATATCTATTATTTGCTTTAAATTATTCCTTATCGATATATATGAGGCCAGTCGTGGCGCAGCGGCACAAAGTGTGACTATAAAACCGACTGGTTGTGGGTTCGATCCCCACTCGAGGAGATGAAATATTTACTTAAATTTATATTTCCATTTCTTCGCTCTGGTGTCGAGGCTAAGCGCGGCGTTGAGTTCTGCCACTCAACACGCAATGCCTCCAGAATTCGGCAGAAAGTGGGGAACGATGTGTCTTAACTCTAGGTTCCCTCTGCCTACCCTGCTGTGTGCGGGATACAGCGTGAAGCTGATTTAATTTAAATTTTAATCTATATACTTTTTTTAAAACAAAAAAAAGCACAGTGATGAAACGTCTTATATTATTTATAACGAGTTTACATTCTTTTTTTGAACGGAATCTTCTTTAAAATTGTCGATTTGAAATAACCTGTGTGTGTAATGAATGCTTATTGATTATTTATGTGTAATATTCCTAGACCTAACTATTGTGAACATATGAAATATAACATGGACGGAGAAATCACCATAGCATCACCATAGTAGACTTTTTTTAAATCATATTTGGAGAATTTCCAAATCTCCTTTATTCATGGGTACGATGATTTAAATAAAGATTCATTTGGAGTTACTTCGAAAATTGGGTATTTCTAATGATTATTTTTACGTGCCAAACGCATTAATATCGCTTTGGCAACATACAACACCTAGCAGATACCTTAAGATGTCCTTAGATATGCTAACCAAACTACCAAAATAATACAAATGCGTTTGTAAAGGTATTACTAAAAAAAATGTTTGGATAAAGAGTAAATTTTAATTTATTCATTTAGAAAATTTTATAATTAAAATTATTAATGTAATAGACCAAATCAAAACGTTTACACTAATTTTAACTGACTTTATACGTTATTATTTGAATTAAACTTATGTTAAATTTTCTATGTGTATGTATGTATATTTGTTCCAAGTTCTCGAAAACTAAAAGTCAAATCCAGATAATCCTTTTTAATTGATTTATTATTTGTAAATATTCAAATACATCGTGTACCTTCTTTCTTCCAATAATAATAATAATAATAATAATAATCTCAACTCCAGGACGGAACAGGAGAAATAGTATTCGAAGTGAAAACATCTAGAAGTGAACGATTGCCTATCAGCGACTTCCAGCCAGCGTCGTTCCTGGACGCCCAACACGAGTTCTCCTTCACACCCGGCCCCGTCTGCTTCACCTGACATTATGTACTTACTTAAGGATATCTTTGTAAATATTGTAAATAAATGTTGCGACGACTGATTTCATATTTTTATTTAATTTTATTTGAAAACATTCCGTAGTCAATCAACAAATTGTAACGTAAATCTACGGTTTTACAACCATAGATTTTACTAAATAATGGGCTTCTGGGTTTCTAACTCAAGCTTCATATAGACCTATTGGGTGCGAAGCTTACATGATAACAAGAAAAAAATGATCGGTGGGATGAGCGGCTATAGATTTCCAAAAATGTAAAAAAAGTGTTCCATGGATTTCCTACGTGTTCTTAAAAATGTTAATATGTTAATCTGTTTCCATGATGGAGGTGGTCGTACGTAAGAGATAAAAATAAAATAAAAAATTATCGAGCGCTTTTCTACGGAACTTTTTTTCTACGGCGGTGTTAAGTAAACCTTAAGCAACTTGGATGTGACGCAAGCTCGCAGCAACGTTAGAATATGCAAAAACAATTTCGTCACTCAAGCGCGTCAGATTAAGATACATATGGTTCATCTTCATGCCCTAGACGTGCTATCTCATAATCTGACGATTATCAGAAGGGACTTGCCTAATATAAAAATATATGTTTTTTTTATTTTTTTTAAATCATTGATCGTAATTAATTAGAAAGCTCAAGAAATATGATGATCATGATGATCATGATCTCAAGAAATATCATGTAAATATTATAAAAAAGTGTATGTTTGAAGTAGAATACCTGTATTTATAAGAAAATAATAATAATAAAATATATTTTAAGTATTTTTTTAAATTATCTTCTTCAACGATGAGTAAGGATAATAGATAGAGAAAGAGTGAGAGAGGAATAGAAACACGGAGAGAGGAATATAGGCAACCCGTAACTGTATTGAACTTTATCAATCAATTTTTATTACTTCGGCTTGTGGAATTCGTCAGATTATATTATTTTTCATAATCCTTGAATTATCCCTGCAAAATAAAAAAAAAGCCACGTTCGAGAATGTCGAGATAATGTTTTTTTTACAACTTTGTAGCCTACTTTGTTGTTGTTACGTCACTCTCTAATTGTCAGATTAGCGAAATATCGATGATTTAGCATGTAACTAACTTACTCTACCTAAATCTGACACTCAATGATCAATTTTTGTTTACAAATCTGATCCATTATCCTAGACGGGCGACCGTATACACTACCGGTGAAAAGTTTGTGACCACAATGAGAAAACAAATAAGAGCCAAAATATTTAAAACTTAATGAAAAACTGTATTTATTGTGATATTACACACAAGATTTAAAACTAATACAAAGTAAGTCTTTAATACATTGTTCTTAACAAAACACAGACAAGAGAATTTCAACAATTTTTTTGTCGAAATATCATCCTTTGCACTTAATGACTTGTTTAACCAATCTGGGCATACGAGCAATTAATTTATATAAAGTTTTTTGCGAGATATTATTCCAAATGAATAAATCAGCTTCACGTTGTATCCCGCACACAGCAGGGTAGGCAGCAGGGTAACCTAGTGTCAAGACACTCCGTTCCCTAGATTTTGCCAAGTTCTGGAGGTATTGCGTGTTAGGTAGCGGATCTCAGCGCCGCGCTTTTGCCTCGACACCAGAGCGAAGAAATGTAAATAAATATTTCACTTCCTCGAGTGGGGATCGAAACCGCAACCAGTCGATTCTACAGTCACACTTTGTGCCCCTGCGCCACGACTGGCCTCTAGATATTATTCCAACTTTCCTCTAATGCATTCTACATGGCCTGCTAGAAAGATGAACACTGTCCCTGAAAGTTTCGATCGAGGTCTTCCCACAAAAGATCTATGGGGTTAAGATCGGGGGTACGAGGTGGCCTTGTTATGTTTTCTAATACTTTTTCAGACTGTTCTGTCTAAGTAGCCTCTACATAATTTCGAACTATGTTTTGGATCATTGTCTTGCTGGAAAGTAAATCCTTTGCCGATTAACTTTAGTCCGGAGGGAATGGCGTTTTTCCCCAAAATTTCTTTATGCTGCTCCTTTTTGATTATACCTTTGATTTGGACTAGATTTCCAATCGTATAGCCTGAGAAACAACCCTAGATCATAACAGATCCACCACAATGCTTGACCGTTGGCACTACACACTGTGGCATTATCTTCGGCAGAACTTAGCAGGAAAATTCTTGTTTTTGGCCCGAATATTTCAAATTTTGATTTGTTTGAAACTTTTTTAAAGTCTTTTTCCAGTCTCGATAGGCGAGGGCCCATTGTATCCATTTTTTTTGACCCGTCTAAAAAGGCCCTACTTTCAGGTTCATGAGTACGCATACCGTCTTAACTACATATTAGACAAATAAAAAAAAATAATTAAATCAGCTTCACGCTGTATCCCGCACACAGCAGGGTAAGGAAAGGGAACCTAGTATTAAGACATTCTGTTCCCCACGTTCTGCCGAATACTAGAGGCATTGTGTGGTGAGTGGCAGAATTCAACGCCGCCCTTTGCCTCGACACCAGAGCGAAAAAATGGAAATATACATTTAAGTAAATATTTCATCTCCTCGAGTGGGGAACCGAACCCACAATCAGTTGGTTTTACAGTCACACTTTGTGCCCCTGCGCCACGACAGGCCTCTTTTTCTTGTTGATTAGACAAATAGTCCACACATTTTTTTAAAGTGTTAATCCATACTTAGGAAAGAAAAACATTTAGAAAACGTATAAAAATTTGAACATAGCGGGAATCGAACCCGCGCCTCCTGGAAACCGACTAGGCGCTCTGACCGCTAAGCCATACGTTCTCATCAAGCTACGTCGAAATTTTCTAAATAAGTATTAGACAAATAGTCCTCAAAATTTCAGCTTTGCTAAAATGACATAGGTCTGGCGGTCCTGGGATTTCAGTTTCATTCATACATTGAAATGCTACCTTTTTATTATATGTATACGTTAGAACAATTAGAATTTCATGAAAAGCTGGACCAGTCTCGAACATCAGAGCAATATTTATTTTTTCGATTATTTATTTTGTTATAGAAAAAATATTTTTTATCCGTCACGTTTCTTAAGCATTAAGCTGATAAAATAAAAAAAACATTAAAGTTCAAATAAATCACGAAAATGTTTATTTTTTATTTTGTAATTTGAAATATTGTATAAATTGTTTATATTATACGATAATATCTATAAACTATTTGTCACAATATTAATGTTAACACCTACCACATATCATCATTCTTAGCCACCTGATCATTATTTTTGTAGTTGTTTTTAATCAGAACAAAAGAAAATTTCTAAATTATTCAATATTATTTCTGTAAAAAAGAAACTTAAAGCCAACCTCCATAAAACAAAACCATCAAAACTAAAATGGTTTATTTAATCTGATATTAATTAAGAATAATATATACTGGATGACCATGGAATTTTTTATAATTAAAATTATGTACATATAAATACCACCTATGTTGACAGACATATTGAGACAATGCTGAGATTTAATATTAGCATTATCCGATTTTATATTTACTAATTTAAAATTAAAAAAAGACACACTATTAAATATAAATAAACCGAAATATATATTTAATTAGGAAGTAATAATACAATACACTATTACCGTTACACAACAGTTACTTTTATATGTACATACAACGCTTAACATAAATGATTTAAATAAATCATTATAAATTTAAATTTTAAATATAATCTAATTTAAACTACTCTATATAAATAACACAAACCAGCGAAGTAATGTAGTAAGCTAGGTTTGATTCATAAAAATTATAATTTACTGTTATACATTTTTAACAAAAAACAGTAGGTTTTTGGTTGTTGCTTTTATTTTCCTTAACATTATTCTCATTATTTACACTAGCTTCGTTTGAAATTCCATGATCAATGCAACCATCTTTCACTTTTTCTTTATTTATTTGAGAATCAACATTCTTCACACCTGATCCACATGCATCTAGAATATTCTGAACTTCGCTATTGACGCCACTATCATTCAAACATGTTAGCGAATCGGCACTGTTCTCATCACAGTTTGCAATGTCACTATCATTGTTATCATTGAATTCACTTATCTGTGTAGCATTATTCTCTAACACACTATCAACATTTTGTTTCTCAACACTCTCACCATCTAGTGTAGTTTCTGTTATGGATATATTATCGTCCTTTAAATTTATACAGTCAACAATATTTTCTACAGCGCATGACGTTTCTTCGTCATCAGATGACGCCAGAAGTATATTTTCGACTATTTCTTTATTCGTTTTTTCTGTGCTATTTTTAATTGAGTCTTGGTCATGACAATCCATAGAAGATTCATTCTCAGAGTAGCTTGAATTTTCAATGCTGATAACGTCAATAGGCTGTGACTGACTGTTTTCAGTGTCACTGTCTAACTCAATAGTGTCTAATGTTATAACAGATGCATCAGAGTCAGAGGACTCTTGTGAAGAATTAATTTCGTTTTCAGAATATAATTTTTCTAGTAAATTCAGTTCGTCTACTCCGGAAGCGTTAGTGCCATCGTCACTGTCTCTCATATCATCCTTGTCAGGATCAGTTTCTTTTTCTTCATGCTTTTCTTCAACTGATTTGTTAACTTCCATATTTTCTGATTCATCATTATTTGATTTATTAATATTTGATTCAGCAATTTTGGTATCTGTTACTTTCGTTTCATCTATACTTTGAGTATCTTCTATGTCCTGTGAGTTAATTTTCTTTTCCTCATTCTTCTTGGTCTTTTCTTCTATCAATTTTTTCAGTGTATGTTTTCTCTTTTGTTTGTCGTCCAGCGAACTACTCTCCTCTGTCAAATCTTCGTCTTCTCCACTTTCAACAGGCGACTCATCAGCTTCTTTATCACCAATCTCCACAGCTTCGAGTTTCATTTGATTCTGTTTCTCAACATACCTAAAAATATAAATATAATAAATATAATAATAAATATGGGAAATTTATATTTAAAAAATCTATTACGAGGAATATTGCTAGCAATAAGTTAAGAAAATTTACAATTTTTTACATTGTCAAAATAAAAATTTCAACATGTTGGTGTCTGGACACTATTCTTCTACTATTGGTTCTCTCTCTCTCTCTCTATAAGTAAATAATAAACACGCTTTTGTGTAAAAATGTACTAAACATAAAAACATGTTTATTTTTATTTCAATTATGAATGAAAAAAAAAACGGAGGGTGCTTTTTAAGTGACCTATTGACACTATGCACCATTTTATATGTATACTATTTTATATTAATATCAGCTTCACACTATATCCCGCACAAACAGGCAGAGGGAACTTAGTGTTAAGGCACTCTGTTCCCCATTTTCCGCTAAATTCTGGAGGCATTTCGTGTTGAGTGGCGGAAACGCCGCGCTTTACCTCAACACAATGAAAATATAAATTTAAATGAATATTTCATTTTTTCGAGTGAGGATTGAACTCACCAGCCACTTTACAGTCACACACTTTTACCCCTGTGCCACGACTGGCCTCTGCATTTTTATATTATTCTTAATTTAAATTTAAAAAATACTTTTTGGTAGATTTTTTTACAGAAGCCGTTTGTTTTTTTTTTTAAATATTATTGAATAAGCTCGGTGGATGGATCGGACATTTCAAATTAATCCGATATTTCAGTCGGTCAAAATCACATTCAAAGTTGCCGTTACAAACATACACACATACATACATACATACATGCGACTTAAGCTAATAAAAGGGTGTTAAAATCCTTTATTACTTATTGAGAAGTTCAGTTTCCTTAGACATAGCTGATTTTTTATTTTCTTCAAACTTCTTTCGCAATTCTGCACTGTTTTCAGCAGGATCAGCATGATGAGCCACTCTTGAGGAGGCGATCCTCCATTCATTTTCTTGACGGCGCCTTTGTAGCTTTCTTCCACATCTTGTAAATAGGTCTCGAGCTGTAAGAAATGAATTATAATATTATATTTGATAAATAAATCTTTAAATTGTTATATCTAAATTATTGTGCCTTGAAGTCATATCTATCTAATTATATTTTTAGTATAAGGCACTGACATTGATATATATTTTTTTTATAAAATAAAACGTTTTGTCCCGCATAGCAGTGTAGGGACCTAGTGTTAAGGCATTATGTTTCGCGCCCAAAAATTGTGCGGTGCGTGGGAACCGCCACACTTTTTCTTGTTACGAAAGTGACGAAATTAAAATAATGAATTCCTCCATTCCAATTTTAATACTAGAGATCCTCTCCTACCTATAGTAGGGTGCAGGATAAAGAGTGAAGCTGGAAAAAAGTAAAACAATAAAACATAAGCACTTTGCTGATCTAGATATATTAATCTGATTAAAAGGGTTAATTTAAGAAGTATAATATCACCTTCGTCCATGATTTCCATTTCGCTCCAGCCAAGTCTATCATCTTTGTTGGCATCACGCACGCATCGGACCACATCATGGAAGTCAGGGAATGGTAATGGAGTACCTATGGGCACTTTCTTATTTACCCAAGCCTCCAGTTTCCTGGCAGGCCCCGAAGGCTGGCCTGGTCTGGCCTCCAAGTGAATTCGAGGCTCAGATGGCATTTTAGTATTAGTTACTTGACATAGCTTCTCATACACTTTCACTAATCTCTCTTTATACCTGCAAAGTGTTGAGATGTAAAAATTTTATTTCATGGAGAACTGTTAAGATTAAATGTATTTTTTTATTTATTTTTAAAGCACAATGCACACTTAAGACAGAAGAATAGTTTTTTCAACCCATGCTTTTTGGAAACTGTCCAAGCACTCTGACTACTAAGCCATATATTCTCATCAAATTATGTGGAAATTCTTATACACTTGTATTTATATTGTTAGCATTAACTGTAACAAGCATATAATAGAATATTTGGCTTAATTTAAAAAACTATAAAAAAAAATTACATTAAAATTTTTAATTAAGTTTGAAATTTATTATTTCAGATTGCCACTTTCTTATTATTATGTCAACATGATGACCAATTTCTTAGTATTACATGAATAAGATGTACATATTTATAAAAATCAGGTTCATGCTATATCACGCACAAAACAGGATAGGCAGAGGAACCTTGAGTTGAGGCACACTGTTCCCGATTTTCCGCCGAATTCTCAAGGCATTGCGTGTTCACTGGCTGAACTCAGCGCCGCGCATTTGCCTCGACACCAGAGCGACGATATGAAAATATAAATTTAAATAAATATTTAATTTCGTCAAGGGATCGAACCCACAATCCATCACAAGTACACTACGTACTTGTGGCCTAGATGTATTTATATATTTTTGTATAGCTAGCGAACGACACGCGGCTTCGCCTGCTTAAATTAATATTATATTATAAACAAATTATATAATTCTTTACACAAATTCCAGCAATTCACAATAAGCAATTTTACAGTATAGTCATCTAAATTTGTTCAATAGTTTTTGCGTAAAAGTAGAACAATCAACCATCCACACATACATTTATTACAATTATTTTAGTAGGATAAGATTATTTTGTCATAAGGTGCACACATTAAGTTCTGCCATTCAACATGTTTATGTTATTCTTATTTTTAATGTAACAAAAAATTACCTCTCAGTTAGTAAGTAAACAGAATCTTCATCATCTTCAAAATCAAGTTCTTGTTCTTCTAGTTTTTGAATTGCTCTGTGTAATTTTTTTACTGTTTTCTCTAGTTTTCTTATTTGTCTCTGCCTTTTATAATCATTAGAATACTCATCAATATCTTCTTCATTGGTTTCTACAACAAAAAGATTATCGCTTTGGTAAAAAGGAAAGAGCAGCTTTGGGTTCCACCATTCATCAGACAATGTCTTGAAAACTCAATGGAAAATGGAGAATGAAACCCTGCATACCCTGTTACATGTGGGATATAGCATAAAGTAGAAAAAATATATATTTACCTTTACCAAGGTTTTTTTTGGCAACAACAACTTTATTCATCTTTCTTTGTAAATTTAGTTCATCTACTATATCTTTTATATATAAATACATTTTTTCAGGACTAGCCTTAATTGATATCACTTTACTAGAAACCATTTCAATAAATTCTTCAGATTCTATGTATTCTTTTGGGCATTGTTTGTAATAAGCTTTAATTTTCTTTTCAACTATTTTGTTCATGTCAGATGAGTTTTCAAGTTCAAAACATAAATCTATAAATTTTTGGTATTCTGGATGAAATTCATCACATTTTTTTTGCTCTTCATTACTTTCTTTTTGAGCTGTAAGGTTATGGCTTATATTTTTAATTGTTGATTCATCATTGTCTTTTTCACTTTTTTCACACTCTTGTCCTTTTAAATTTTGACAACTAGGCTCCTTAGAATCATTGCATTTAAAATTGGATTCACACATATCAATTTCAATTTCCACAACTTGTTTGTCTAGATTTGTTTCTTTTGGATATTGCAGCTTTTTTTTACTTAATGGTGTTTTATCAGATTTTTCACTATTACTTTCAATATCTTTCGCCTTGCTTGTAATAGGTTTTATTGGACTATCTTCAATTGTAATAGCTAATTCTTTGCCTGTCTCATTGTGATGTTTAACCGGACTATCTTCTATTACAATTTCTACATATTTTAGGGCATCTGGTTCCATATTGTTTTGCTCTTCCATTGAAAAATCTGTATTATTACCCATTAATACATCTGTGTCTTCATAAGATGGTTGCATATTATATCCTTGATCTTCTGGTCTCAAGTACCAATTAGGACTACCAGTCGACGATTGAAATGATTCTTCCTCATCGATTTCCACAGATGATACTTCTAGCTTTTTTGGTTTAAAGATATTTAGTTCTCTTTTTGTACCAGACACACTAGGTTGAGACACAGGTTTTATAGTAAGACCTGGTGGTAGATTAGTTAGCAGTTTGGACCCTTGTAATGTATTTGTTGAACTTTTAGGTTTCTTATTTGAAGGCATTTTTTTTACTGTTATTTGCTTAGTTAAACTTTTTATGTATCCCAGTGGGTTTAATGCCAGCATTTGTGGTGCCACTGGCATTTTTATATTATTTTGAACACTTTGCATGACAGATGCAGGAGTTGGTGTACTGTTTGTCTTTTTTAAAATAGGTGCATTACAGTTATTGTTGATATTTCGAAACATAATTGGTTTTTTTAATAAAGGTGCAGTATTTGCAGGATTTACTGCCTTTTGAATTATTGTTGAATTTGATCTTACAAATTTTAAAGGACGTTGACCCGGTATAACAACCATAGCGTTAGGTAGTTTTCTCTGAAATAATTGAAAATCTATATAAAGAATATTCTAAGAGTATATAATATTAAAGAAATTGAAATTACGTTAATATCATTAACTCACTTTCTTTGGAGTAGGTTTAGCTTCTTCATCAGAAGAGCCTAATTCTATTACATCCTCGTTTTTAGACATTTTAGAAACAAAATGTTGCTTTGTCTTACTAAGCAAAAAATAATTTTAGAGTATTGTTAACGAAGCACTATCACTATATAATTCATAAACAATCATAATATAAAGAAAAGTTTTCCTAAAATAAACTACTACAATTGTTTAAGCATCATCAAGCCGCAATTCGTCAAAAATTCACCAACAATTATCAATGATTACGGATCAATGCTGCCATTTAAAAATATTTTCTTCTAATCTGGATTTAAAAGTACCTTGCGAGCAACATTATTCTCTATAGAAGTCTCTCTTTATTTTGTGACCAATCTCAATCTAAAATTTCGTTGCATAGTATTCATCTCTTATTTGCTAGAATTTATTTTTTGTTTAACTTTTAAAAATATATTTTGTTAAATTAATTTATTGTGGCTATATATGGTAAATAGAAATCGTAATTTTCGTTAGTAAATCTACTATTTTATTTCTCTTCGTTATTAAACAAAATTATATATGTACTTATATAAAGTTAGGGTTATGGAAAATAAAATACATTTGAATATCCTTTGTTGAACTACGTGAATTTGTGCTCTGGAGGAGTTGTTTATTTCTTATATTACTAAAGTTATGTATTATGTTAGGGTACGGAGTTGCCCGCGTCCGTAGGACCTACCACCTAATCCTAGGCTCACCCTACACGTATCCCCTGGATGGTGCCAAACGGGTAATAACGCCGAGCAACAGGCATCGGTATTATAACCTGTATTCACCGGCAAACCGCATGCCAAGAGCAATTAAGTACCCTCTAAAAGAGTGGCAATAGCACCCAGGATAAGTTTTATTACAAAACTTTCCACTTATTTTTACTCGTATGGTTAATGACAGATAACGAGAGTGATATATCATGCGCTCCTGCTGACCTCCGGTGCCTTTCGGTATCAGGGCTGGAAGGTGAGAAATTTGCTACCGAAGACTACATAGAAATGGGCGACCATGCCTCTATGGCAGCGAATGCTACTGGCATCAATAAGAAATTAGTGCAACAAGCCTTCCAAAGAAATTCCTTGATTTCTAGACCGAGAAGTGCTTCTCTCGGCAACATTGAAAACACTACCATCTATGAGCATATGCTTGATACCTCTAACATTAACCAAGAAGAGAACACGGACGCAAAGAATTCCGACACAAATAGAAGTTTTTCTTCGCTTAGGATTTCTAAATCCTAAGCGAACAAAAACTTCTATTTCACCATCTCCAGAAGGGATGTATACTAATAATAGATTCCACATCCTACTTGTAGAATCGGTTTACGAAAACGAAAACTTTAGTCAAGTGAGGAAAACAAACCCTCAGCGGGTTTGTTAATTTTTCTCATTATTATCGTATACGGAATAGACGATATTAACAAGTTAACAGATCTGCTAGTACAGCTGCAAATCAACAAGAGTTCACCAAAATTGTCAACTGAAACCAACTAAGAATAAGCAGCGTTGACGTAGAAAGTTACAAAAGTACTATCTCTGTAATCCGGGAGAACCAGCTCTTAGGTCACACTTTCAATAGACAGCACCAAAGATGCCACAGACTGATAATAAGAAACCTACACCACTCCACACCAAATGAAAGAATAAAGGCAGCTTTTGAAAATACTGGCAATGACAAAAAAGTTTAGCTGGATAAATTAATAATGCTAAATAATATTGCTGATAAAAAAACCTACATCTACCTTCTTTATTAATATTTTACTAGGCCCCAACATTAAGTTGACTAAAGAGTAAAGATATAAAAGTGGTATACTACTAGAAAGGAGAGAATATACAATGCCAAAGATGCCAAGAACACGGGCATTCGAAAAATTATTGTATGAGATTTTATAGGTGTGTAAAGTGAGGCCAACCACACAAAACCGTAGACTGTCCTAAGAAAGACCGCAATACTCCGGCTGGTTGGGCGCTCATCCACCCAATTATAAGTTGTCTGAAGTACAGAAGTGTATATATACTTAAATATAAACATATTATTTAGGAAGTCTAACAAACAAATCCCTAACAGAGGCACCTTGGGATCGCTTAGCCCAAAAAGAGCTCACACTATACCCTCCAACCATGACATCTACTGTAGGAAAAGAAACCACTCATTCACACAAAAAATGCTGATGTGATAAGAAATTCCTCGAATAAAAGCGTCGAAAAATCAGAAAAATTTATAACTTACAACAAACTGAAACATTTATTCGAGAAACCGTCTGATATTGATATTATCTTACAACAAATGAGCACCTTATTGAGTCTCATCACAAGCCTTTTGAATAAATGAACAAAATGTTAAAATTGCTACGTGGAACGTGAATGGGTTACCGCCAAATAAACATTACTAGTACTAATTAATCTCCACAAATATTTTACTTCTAATATGTAGTCTCCTAATATGTAGTTAAGACTAACTTGAAAGTCTCCTAATATGTAGTTAAGACTAACTTGAAAGTGAGGCCCTTTCAGAGGTAGCTAAAAGTACACGCACACCTACGTTAAAGTAGACCAATCCGATGACTCAATCATCCTCTACCACGCTACCACTAAGAAAGCCTCACTTTCAAGTTAGTAAGTACGCATGCTGTCTTAACTATATATTAAACTAATAATCCTCAAAATTTCAGACTTGTTAAAATGACGTAGATCTAGCGGTCCAGGGATCTTGGGTTATTATGTATTTTATCTGACTCAGATTTTATTAAATTGAGAAAAAATAGCTATCAATTTTAAATTTAGAATATAATATTTGGCCTATTATATTAAACCCCTTTAGCGATCGATTTCATGAAAAAGAAGAACAAATTGTTCAACTCTAGGTGTCCAGGTTCCCTCTGCTCAACTAACCTGCTATGTGGGATACAGCGTGAAACGAAAAGTTTCTATAACAGAAAGCAAACGTACAGCATGAAAATAAAATTAAATTACTAAGCATTATTGAATATATTTAATATTTTGTAAAGCATAATTACTTATATCTGCTAGTACAAGTACCTCATTGTAAGTACTGCACGAAATGAAACTTATATATTGAATAATTAGTTTTTAATCTGTGTCAAAATTAAAGTTGATATGAGTATGACTGCAGATTGAACTTCAGCTACCTGTCAAAATATATTCTTGGCGAAATCAATTTCTAATTTCTCTGGGTCGTATTAGTACAATGATTAAACTTTTTTCTTTAAAACAACAAAAAAAAGATGAAGAAGGTTCAGCCAGGGCAGGTGGTTCACAAAAAAAAGCATCAGCAGCACAATTGCGGATTACAAAAGGTAATATACAATTCAAATTATTAAAGATTTGTACAACAATGAATATTACAATTATCTATTTTAATATTAAAAGTATAATAATATATAATACGTATAGTATTTCATATACAAAGTAAATAATATTTTTCATTTCATCTACAATTTATATTAAAACTATATTATTTACTTTTTTCAGATTTAAATGAATTGAATTTACCCAAGACATGTAGTACAGAATTCCCAGATCCTGATGATTTACTAAATTTCAAACTTATCATATGTCCTGATGAAGGATTTTATAGAGGTGGCAGGTTTATCTTTAGCTTTAAGGTAATATATTATCATATTGTTTTCTTATTTATATATTTGTTATGCATAGTAGTTGAGAAAACTTTACATTTAATCATAACAAATAATATGTTGCTCAGATTATATATAATTGAACAAAACATCTATGTTTATATTTCTGTTAATTTCAAGATATTAAAATGTTGATGTAGATCATCTACTTTATTATGTATTATTAAAGAATATTGATCTTTAGTTATTACAAAATATAGAAAATAAATAACTTAATTTTTTTTTTGGTATTTATTTCCTAAACTTAAATATTATTTTATTTCTATACACAACAATGTAACTAGAGATACTTTTTCTTATCATATCTAAATAGATGATGATAAAAGGTGTCTTGTATGAATGATCTGACAAAATTTATACAACAATGAATTTGCCTTATGTTCATTTAAAAATAAAATCTTGTTTTTAGGTAGGACCAAACTATCCCCATGAACCTCCCAAAGTCAAATGTGAGACTGCTGTATATCATCCTAATATAGATTTAGAAGGAAATGTTTGCTTGAATATTCTCAGAGAAGACTGGAAACCTGTACTCACTGTTAATTCTATAGTATATGGATTACAATATTTATTCTTGGTAAGTAAAAAAAGAGACATTTATTTTAATCATAATTAGCTCTTTAGTAAGACATATATATAAAGATACCAAGTTTGATTGTGCAATAATACAGACCTATCAATGCAGTTGTTTATTCACCCTATACAAAGCAATCCTTATGATGTTATAACAAAACAAATTGTATATATGGATTTAACTTATTCACACCCTATGTGGATACATTCATATTATTTCTTTCAGTTAATAGAGATAAGTACGTAGAATCTAGTCACATAGCACTTTGTTATTACCTATCATAGTGTTTGGCGCTACATTCTCTCTGACTACCCCGCTAGGGATAAAGAGTGAAGCTAGTTTCGTTTTTTAGTTTTTTGTTATTACTTACAATTTACAGATACATTTTTAATTCACTACAATCACGATTATTAATTTATTTTTTAAATTTTATATATCCAAGATATTTTCTTTAAGGAATTTTATAATATTAATATATGATAAATATGTACTGTATTTAAATTATGCAACTTACATAAATATTACTGTATTTATTTGTATTGAATGTTCTCTCTAAACATTTAACATTTTACAGTTGCTTTTGATTCCAGATAACTTGTTTATATTTACACCTTTTTTACGATACTTATTCAGAATCTTAAACAAAGTTGTAAGAAGAATAAGATGAAAAGTGTTGTAGGAAAATTATGAATGTTATTATTAATCTGTCTATATTTTGCAAATAATTTTGAATTGATATACTTATCGAATAAATTAAAATTATAACACCTCTTTCTCAATACCAGGAACCGAACCCTGAAGATCCCTTAAATAAAGAAGCAGCCGATGAACTTCAAAGTAGCCGACGGGTGTTCGAGCAACACGTACAGAGAGCTATGCGCGGTGGATACGTCGGCTCTTCCTACTTTGAACGGTGCCTCAAATGATCACACGCTACTGTAAATTAATTCACCCTGCTCTATATAAATAAATAAATCTCATTCATTTTATATTACTAAAGGTGTTTTTTTGTCGGCAACAAGTGCTGTCCGTCACTAAAAATAGATGGCGCTCCTTAGCAACCATATGGCAGACCCCAGGATATCCTTTTAATAAAACATATGGCTAATGACATTGTGCAAGCTAAATACGATACTTAAATATACTTAAGATATCTACCTATAAATAATAAAGTTAATATTATTAGGTACTGATTCACCAGTTAATTTCATCACATTGTATTACAAATAAAGTGGAAACGAAGCTTTCTGTTCGATTTTTATCGGTGTGATGTCGAGTTCCGTGACTCGTTTCTATGTGTGAGTGTGTTAGAATGAAGTGAAGTGAGCGACAGAGCGGGCGGCCGCATGAGTCAGAGGCACGTTATTGGACGTTAAGTCAGTCGCTATCGGTGAGAGCTCCAAGTCAGGTCGGCGCTGCGCCGCTTAATTCGTATTCGTTGCCACCCGCTCCGCTCGCTTGCTTCAGCGACTCCAATCATTCAGTCCCGACGCGATCGCCGTTTTAGTCACACGTGGTCCTCACTTTCTCTACGTGCAGTCCAGTGTTCAAGGCGAAACTGTTTCGACACGGCATTCGGTTGCGAAAGTCTCGCGATGATATACAAGTGAGAGCTACCATCGGACGCCAGGGTAACGCTCATCGCGCACGGTGAGCCAGTTTGTTACACGAGAGACATTCAAAACTTGCCAACCAAGGGACGGGGGGCGCACGACGCCGTCGGTTCGCACACGCGGGAGCAACGATTCCTACGCATACTTACTGTTAGAGAGCCACGGAAACCAATTTTTAATGTGTCAAGTCAGTATAGCTTATTGCTGCTACGTCAGATCGCAGAACGCCTCGAGTAGGAATTACAAGGTTATGCAAATGAGTTCTGAACGCTTCTACACTAGGGGTAATCAAAAGACCATTCATAATTTCAATAAACTTTAACGTTCGGTCCCCATACTGTGTACTGAGTGCTTATCTGTATCGTATTTCTATCCTTCATTATCGTTCGGTGTCGCGATCGCTAATTGCTAATTACTTACCTGGAGTCGAGTGATAAGGCTCGAGATCGGTGGCCGAGTGTACGACGTACGCAGATCAGCACCAGCACGCGACGGCGATGGCGGCCTTGCAAGAGGAGACCCTGCTCTCGCGCTGCGAGATACCCATCATCGACCTGGCGCACATAGGTAAGCTATATACTAATACACCCTACTCCTAGTCACTTTAATGCTGATTTTTCAACAGTCTACAACTAGACTAGGATTGAATTAAATATTTCAATTTACAACGATATTACAGTCCAGGTATAAATGATTAAACATGAATTTTAGGGATCATATTCTTCTTAAAATCAGCCTCACAAAGGACCGGGATGTCTACCCACTTACTACCTGCGTGCATCCCTAAATTATTGTATATTGAGCAGTTGATCAACAGCTGCTGCTTAAATAGTAAATCGTTTTATCCTTGAAAGTTTAAAAAAAATAACAATATTTATTTCGTATAGAAGTTCAAAGCCTTTTCAATATTTAGCAACCATTACAGTTCAATCACTTTTTAATATTTGAATAATTGTATATTGTTACAAGCAATTGAATTTTTATAATATGTTTTTTTATGAGAAATAATAGTTTTATTGCAAAATGTCACTACGATGTAACCTAATCGAATATATTTCTGGAACGGAAACAAAGCTTAATTATATTTTTGAAATAAAAAAAAATATTACACTAACTGGCACTAATAAAGTGTGCGTAATAAATTTTATCACTACTAAGATATATATAGATACAAGCTAGGCAAATTAAAATATATTGTTAGCAATTGAAAAAATATATATTTAAATACATTTGCGTTTTAAATTGTTACGAAAAAAAAACTAGTTATTATTTCCACTTAATTATTAATTGAAAACTCCACATAAGAAACACTATAATGGAAGTTACGTAATTATCGCATTGTTAATAGACTTAATAAATTTATTAGAATCTTTAATGTTATTTAATATAATCATATGATAGTTTCAAGTTTAGTTAATATAGTTGATTTCTTATTAAAATATTGTGTAATTATTATTTTTTTTTTGCTTTAAGTAATGCATTCAAGTAAGTCTGGCTAGACCGGTTTTCATATTTTTTAAATAGTTTTTACAGCCTTCCTCAGGACAAGTACCTATTATTAAACAACAATCTTACTGAATAAACGAATTATATTACTAATAGCTTAACTTATAAGATTTCTCTTGTTATTGTTATTCTAAAATATTTTCAATAACATAAAAATAGCGATAAAGATTACAGAATATTTTCAACTCGAGGATTAAAGGCATTAAATAGACAAAGCCTGGATGATCTCTACTTAATAATTATCTTTTAATTACGAATGATTGATGTTATAAACATCACTATTATTACCCGGTCGAACCTTTGTTATATTATTATGTTAAATGAGCCTTTCATTTGATAGGAAATTAAGGTACTTTAAAGTGTAGACAAAAAAAGTTGGGCAGAGGGCAACGGCCGAACGGGTTTTTAACCCCCGGCCCCGGTCCTTTGCACGCAATGCGACTTAGTAAACATCTGTTATAATATACTAACCCTTATAATTTCAACGTTATTTGCAATACGATTAACAAATCGTATCCGATCGGAAGTTAGGTTTTCTGAATTTTTGTTATTTTTTCACCTGGAAGAAAATAATCAAAATTAAAAAAAACCCCTGAAATTAAATCTGCGCAGCCATCTGCAGCTAGCTTCACGGCGGCCACGACTTGTTGACCGTACTGTATACATGAAGATTGTAGTCCGTGTAAACAATATATCCTTCAACACTATATAAAATTGAAACGTTATATTATATTAATATCAATAAATTTGAAAGCTGATTTTTTTTTAAATTAATTTGAGATTTCCAATGGCAATTTCAGAAAGTCAATTCCGACAACCAACTATTAAATGCGTCAAACATTTGTTTACGTCAGATTAAGTATAAACGATTTAGCTCGTGTCTTAATGTGTGCGTCATATTTATGCAATTCACGGTTTTACCTGTTCTCGGAACGCTTATTTTATTGGCGAAGCGAAAAAAAAAATATTAAAGTATATATGATTCTGAACTTAAAGCAGATGGAAATATTTACTTGCCTTATGTACTTTTGACAACTTAACTTCAATGGCGGCCAAACGTGGTGCAGAGGCTCAAAGTGTGACCGTAAACGTGACTGGTTGTGGGTTCGATCCCCACTTGAGGAAATTAAATTTGTATTTCCATTTCTTCGCTCTGGTGTCTTGGTGAAGTGCGGCGTTGAGTTCCGCTACTCAACACGCAATACCACAAAAAATTCGGAGGAAAATAGGAAACGGATTGTCTTAACACTAGGTTCCCTCTGCCTACTGGATATAGCGTGAAGCTCAAAGTATATATGATTCTGAACTTAACGCAGACAAATACTTGCTTGTCTTTCTCATGTGCCTTTGACAACTTGACTTCAATTTCTAAAGGCAGCAAATTTTTGTTACTGTATGACTAAATATAATATAATCAATGTGGCTTTCTTTAATTCGAACAAAGTGTTTATACTTCCCTTCCGAGCCGGTGGTACCTTCCTGTAGGACTGACACTACTGACATTTTTATGTAATTTGACTCAAAAGGGCCTGTAATGGCCTAATTGAATAAAGTACATTTTGATTTTTTATATTATAATAAATTCGTTTTTGTAGCTATTCTATCAAAATTATATTCTTACCTCTTATTGTGTATAATATTTATGTAAATATTTATGTACATATTATTCGTAGTGAATCACACATAAATGCCTTTAGATAATTGTGTCGTAAAATTTTCCAGCAAGTAAATAAATACTGTAAAATAACACTATCAGGTAACAAGTACTACTACAGTAAAAAATGTTCATATATGATTTTTAATGTATATAAACATTTTAACTGAAGATCTAATAGTAATTAATTTGAGTAACAACAAAACGGCTTGAATATAATAGCTTCTATATACCTATGTAGATCTGTGCTTAATAACTAATGGTTTATTTAAAAAAAAAACTTATATAAACAACATTTTACATTTCTTTTTAACAATTGTATATTATTATATATTTGACGAATTATTTATTGAAGGTTACTCGGTGTATAGCAGCTTGATAAGATATAGATGTAGTCAAACTTGTATTGCGAAACTGCGCTATCGAAATATTGTAAGGTCAAACTCCCACTTGATAATACAATACTTACGTCACAGCATTGCCCTTTATTCGCTTAATTAAATTGTTTATTCTCAATTTACATCTTTTTAGCGTCACGGTGTATTCCACACACGGCAGGGTAGCCAGAGGGAACCTAGTGTTAAGACACTCCGTTCCCCATATTCCTCCGTATACTCCGAAGGCATTGCGTGTTGAGGAAATGTAAATGTTAAATATTTAATTTCCTCCAGTGGGAATCGAACCTACAACTCCAAGCCACGACTGCCCTCATTATTCATTTAGGCATCATAATATATTGTATAGTGGTATCTTTTTGTTTTATTTTCTACAGTCACGTGACATTTCATGATCTCTATAACCCACATTACATGGTCGAATTTTGTCTTGCCCCAGTTGCCATTCAGCGTTAATTGGTCGATCACAGGCTCATAGCGGTTCGTGGCGACTGACCTACATTTCCGCCCTCGATGTGTTGTTGACATCTTTCCATATCACTAAATATGATATGATGATGATATAAAAAAAATTTAAACTCAATACACATAGTTGATAATGAGAATTGTCAAATATGAACGCCGCGTTACTACCACTTTCACAAGTAACAAGAGGGCGAAGTCCAATTCCATTGCGAACACGCCACCAACCGTTAAAACAACGTTATTAGAATAATTATGTATATAATGACCTGTTTTTATTTCGCTTCTTAGTTGACATATTAAAAAAAATATCTAAGTATCGTTCTCGAATACAAATTCTTATACTTTTATGATGATATGGTTGAGGCCAGTCGTGGCAAAGGGACAGAAAAGTGTGACTGTAAACACGACAGGTTGTGGGTTCGATTCCTACTCTAAGAAATTAATTAAATATTTAATATTTTCATTTCTTCGCTCTTATGTCGAGGCATTGACTTCTACCACTCAATACGCAATGTCTCCCAAATTCCTCAGAAATTGGGGAACGGAGTGTCTTAACACTAGATAGCCTTCTAATCTGCCGTGTCCCCCGCACATATATAGGGTGACGCTAAAAAAAAAGTAATTTTTGCTAATCGTCGCCGATCAGCATTACACCTCGTGAACGTTGATATCTGTTGTATTTTTAATGGTGCCACTGTTTCCGTGACGCTAATAATAAATTTTGCGGCCTCTTACACACAATTTAATACTTTAAATATATACAACCTACTTAAATGGAGTGCACATATATTTAAATCTTTTTATATGACAGGTAAATGACAGATTTACATAAAATGCTGTCTATTGTGATGCTAGCGGTCTATTCAATCAATCTATTTGGGCAGTCCTTTGTGTAATGGCTGGTTACTGTTGAATCATCAATGTCTTTGTTCTGAGTTTTAAATGCGTTGCTGGATTGTCTGTTGTTTCGGCTATATTTATTTTTGTTTTTTATCAGCTTCACGCTGTATCCCGCACCCAGCAGGGTAGGCAGATGGAATCTAGTGTTAAGACACTCCGTTCCCCATTTTTCGTAGATTTCTGGAGGCGTTGCGTGTTAAGTGGCAGAACTTAACGCCGCGATTTGCCTCAACACTAGAGCGAAGAAAATGAAAATACAAATTTAAATATTTTATTTCTTTGAGTGGTGATCGAACCTACAACAAGTCGAGTTTACAGTCAAACATTTGTGCCCCTGCACCACGAACCACGACTGGCCTCATTACGGCTGTCCGTCGAAGGAAAATTTTATATTTGTTTTTTAAAACGTTATGCACTAAATATTTATTACAATATCATATTATCATTGATTAGAGGCCAGTCGCGGCGCAGAGGCACAAGTGTGTGACTGTTAACACGATAGGTTGTGACTTCGATTCCCACTCGAGGAAATAAAATGTTTATATTCATTTCTTCGCTTTCGTGTCGAAGCTAAGCGCAGCGTAGAGTTAAATCTTTACACTAAGCCCCCCTGCCTGTGTGGGATATAGCTTGAATCTAAAAAAAAAATAAAACGTTATTAGGCCAGTCGTGGCGCAGAGGCACAAAGTGGGACTGTAAAGTCGACTGGTTGTAGGTTCGTTCGTGGGTTCCCCACACGAGGAAATGAAGTATTTATTTAAATTTATATTTCATTTCTCCCTGGAGACTACGCACCCCGTTGAGTTCCGCCACTCAACACGCAATGCCTGCAGAATCCGGCGGAAAGTGGGGAACGAAGTGTCTTAATAATAGTGCTGTGTGCGGGATACAGCGTGAAGCAGATTGAATTTTGTTTTTTTTTTATCTCTAAATATTTATGACAACAGCACGCAAAGTACATCACTATCTTAAATATATGGGATTTACAAGAATTGCTTTTATTGATAAGACGATATAGATTTATTTCACTTAGTGGAATTCTCCTGCACTGCGTTTTATTTTTGTTTCAATTTGACAAATTGGGGCCATCAGTGAAAGTTGAAAGTTTTCCACTGATCTGTATTATATGTTATTTACACACTAACGAATCCTTTTAGGATTGAAAAAGAATATACTTTAGGATATAAGACTTTTAGTAACATTTGATTTTTTGGAAATTATAAAGATAAGAATCGATATTCGATCCCCACTCGTGGGATGGCACTAAGGCAAAAGCCCGCCGTTGCATTCCGCCACTCAACACGCACTGGCTTGAAAAATTTGGCGGAAAGTGGGGATCGGAGTGTCTTAACACTAGGTTCCCTTAGCCTAGCCTGTGATACAGCGTGAAGCTGAATTTTTAATAAAAAAATACCAAGAAAATATTAACATTAATCTAGTGTAAATATTTTGACGTGTTCTTCATTTTAATTAGCAATAACATCACTACGCCATCAGACATAACAGCACATAAACAGGATGTCATGACTCAAAACGGTAACGAGTGCCGCAGCTTCCGTGAAGTGCGCTCGTTTATTCATCTTTTGTACTTTTAAGCAAAAGAGATGGAATATATATAATAGTAGAGGGAACGCAACAGATTATGGGTTCGATTCCCACACGAGGAAATGAAATATTTAGTATTTTCATTTGTCAAGTCAAAGTGCGGCATTGAGTTCCGCTACTCAAAACGCAATGCAACACAAATATGTCTAGTATTCTGCGGAAAGTAGAGTTCAGAGTGTCTTAACACCTCTGCCTAAACAGCGTGAAGCTGCAATAAAAAAAAATTACTCAACAGATTTTAAAGCCACCATTTTGGCAGCTTTTTGAATGTATGTATCTAGTTTATTAGGTAAATGTTTGATCTAAATAGTTCAGTCATCAGTATAGTAGAGCAGGCGGTCCAGTACTGGCTCACGTGACCCACCGCGAAAGATTGCCAAAAGATGATTGCGGTATTCGAGATTTTCTATGAAATACATTTTTTTAATGATGTTTTGCAAAGATTGATCTTACTATGTTATAATATCTTGTAAGGTTAAGTTATAATAAAATATTTTTATTATATATAAATTAATTACGTATGTATATTTCTAATTAATTTATAGCACTAGGTGCGTTAAATAATTTATACATTATATTTATATAAATAATAATTATTTTATTTCTGGGCTATTTTTATAAAAAAATGTTTAACTGAAAAAACCGATAAATTTACTGTGTATGCTATTATAATATATTTTTTTATCTGCTTTTTTTGTTAGTTTTCTGATAATTTATGCATTAGGCATTCATATTAATTTGTCGCTTTGATGGGTTTTTGTACGTATGCGTCATTCTCGACAAATGGCGTTTTATTTTACTACGATAATTTTATTATTTATTTAGTTTAAAAAAAACACTTTCATCTCTGGCAAAATCTCTTTCGTTTTAATTGTGTATAATATATATAATAATATTTATATATAGTAGTTAAAACTGTGCTTTTATTTAAATTGGTGAAGACAAAAACTATATATATAAATTAAGACATAAACTAAATGTTGTCAGTTAATATCGTCAAAACGTCCAACAAACTATTTTAAAACGGTAAATAATTTATGTTATATTATCTACATTACATCTGTAATGTAGATAATAACATAAATTGTAAAAGCTATAAATTGTCATGATCACTACGTTGTCATCTCTTTATTAAGATGTGCATTAATATATTAATAAATATTAAACAAATGTAAAACAAAATTCTAAAACTTGGAATAATTTACGATTATTAATTATCTGTAGATGATAAAATTTAAATTAATATAATTGATAAGGTGACGTCACTTTTGATATCTTTAATATCATTCACCTGTACATATTTGTTTACATAACATAGTAAATTGTTTTATACAGTATTTTATTAAATCACATGATTTAATTGCTGACGTTACCTTGTAGTTATGCTTACAGCTTACATCATGTTTTGAAATAATATCTTTTAATTTTATCTGTAGGTAAAAGTACAGCAAAAACGTTTCCACGATTTGGCTGTAAACCCGCTATAATCATTATAATATTTGATGTTGGCTTAACTTTGTTGTCGATTTCTTCATTATACAGGCCTCTTAAGCTGTATTTTAATACTGCGGAAAAATTTGCGCATTTCTATGTTTGCGGAGCAGCTATCATGAACACATCACATGCGTCTGCCATTGTGCTCCAAGATGCCGATGACGTGTGATACCCATTGTATTGTAGCCAACTGTGTAAATCAAATTTGATAAAATGAAATAAAAATAAAATAAAAAATAAAAATAGTCTTTATTCTCTGACCCAAGTTTCTTATATCTAAATACAGTAAATTTAATATATTTTATTTTATTATATTACTAAACCTATATAAGCACCATTACTAAACCTATACAAGCACCAGGTCAGGTTGTCTTGTGACACAGGCCTCCTCCATTTCTTTCCACTTATCCCGGCCCTTTGCTAACCGTCTCCATCCATTTGGTAGGTCATCTTCCCATCTTCTGATTTAATGATAAAATGAAAATATGCACAAATAGTACAGTATACTATACAGCGACAAAGTTTTAGTCTCTTAACAATGTATGTGGTACAATATTATAATTCAAAATGCACTCTTAGTCAGCCCATCCGTTCATTTATTCGATTGATTTATATCGAATTGCATTCAAACAGCGTATTGAGTGTGTATGATTTACTGTATCTATTTTATCCTTAACTAGTGGGCGCGCGCAGCTCCGCCGGCTTATTTGCACCTTTATAGGTGAATTCTAAAAAAAACACGAAACACGTGTTCAATAAATATTTTTAACAGTCTGAATTAAAAGTTAAATTAAAATCGGTGGCAATTTAAAGATTTTTCCATATAAACATTCAACCCCTTATTTGAACCCTTAGGGGGTGATTCTAAAAAACCATAAAATACATGTTCAATGAAATATTTTTAAGAGACTGAATTTCAAATTTTATAAAAATCGGTGTCAATTTAAAAAAAATCCATACAAACTTCAATCCCTATTTCATCACTTTAGGGTTAAAATTTTTGAAAATCCCTTCTTAGTGGATGTCCAGATTATGAAAATAAACATATGTTCAAATTTCACGTTTCTACGCACGGCGGTTACGGCTGTGCGTGCGTCTTACCTCAGTCAGTCAGTCAGGTAAATGTCCTTTTATATATATAGATAAAAACACGTGAATAACTCATGATAGAATTCTAACTAGTTCGGTGATATCAGGTTTCGTTATTATCGTAAAACGTGAAACGAGTTATTGGGTTGGACTTAAAGTAATGCAACCTAGAGAATTATAAAGATTTTCATTAAAATTTATAAATGCAAATGTTAAAATTTAACAAAATTTGTCTATTAAACAAGACATTGGTCGATAGTATATAAAAATTACAAATATTTAACAATATTTTAGTTTAAAAATTAACTAACTATAAATTTAGTGTGTGTTTGGTGAACAAATAAAATGTAAAGTGAATCTTAAAATTTAATTTAATAAGTATCCATTCTTGCGTTGAGGAATGTATGGAAAATATGTAAAAAAAATTAAATATTTTATAATGTTCAATATTTAAACTTCTTTTCTCAACTATCTTTATACGTATGCCACTTTGTAAAATTCAATCTAATGCAGTCAAATAATGTTATTAGTCAAGTGGTCGGTAAACTAAGGAGACAAAGCTCTCGTGCACAAAAACACAAATAAATAAATACATTTTTTATTTGTAATAAACAGATCTTTTCTAAATCTAAATAAAATAATTTAATTAATAATGATCTGTTTATTTACAAAAATTGCAAATTCAATATTTATTTTGAATTTCTTTTATGAAAAGCCTATATCTTATGTTCTTAGAAAAAAACATATTTTGCTATGTAATAGAACAGAATCAGAGTGAATATAAACTGCTATTTACATACTTAAAAAATTGCCACATACATAAAGAACGTAGTACGTCGAAGATCCAATATCAAATACAAATCAGCCTTTTTGACGCATTGGATACGTACCTGTACCTATAGCAGCAGAAATGAGAATATTAACGTCACCTAATTAGTTATATTATGCAATAGTGCCTGAGTTTGATAGCCAATGCCAATAGATAATTTATTTATTTTTATTAAATCAGCTTCACGCTGTATCCCGCACACAGCAGGGTAGGCAGGGGAACTTAGTGTTAAGACACTCCGTTCCCCACTTTCTGCCGAATTCTGGCGGCATTGCGTGTTGAGTGGCAGAACTCAACGCCGCGCTTAACCTCGACACCAGAGCGAAGAAATGAAAATATAAATTTAAGTAAATATTTCATCTCCTCGAGTGGGGATCGAACCCACAACCAGTCGGTTTTACAGTCACACCTCGTGCCGCTGCGCCACGACTGGCCTCTGGCTTTTTTAATTTAATTTTAATTTATTTTTATAAAATAATTAAAAATCAACTGCTTATCTGTATTCCGCAAATCGATGAATCTGAAAAAAGTTTAAACTATGTTGAAGAAGTAAAAAAGAAGAACTTTCTATAGCTGCACTGTAAAGTAGTTTTAAGGATATATTTTTATAATTTTTGAAATTCATACAATACACGAGTTATTAAAATTATGTAAAAACACGATTATGAAAAATACGCTTTTACAAAATCATTATATTACATTACCATACTTGGTTTGAGGTCAGTTGTGGCGCAGTGGCACAAAGTGTGACTGTAAAACCGAGTGGTTGTGGGTTCGATCCTCACTCGAGGAGGTGAAATATTTATTTAAATTCATGTTTCCATTACTTTGCTCTGGTGTCGAGGCTAAACGCGGCGTTGAGTTCTGCCACTCAACACGCAATGCCTCCAGAATTCGGCAAAAAGTGGGGAACAGAGTGTCTTAACATTAGGTTCCCTCTGCCTACCCTGCTGTGTGCGGGATATAGCATGATGCTGATTTTATTAACCATACTTTTTTTATCAATCAAAATTATTTGATTTAAATATTTAAACAACGATCTAGACACGTTTTTTTTTTTCAGATATGAATCAGAGTGGTTTCTATAAGTAGCTGAAGGTTTAAAATATATTTTAACAGATAAAAAAACATGCCCTTGTAAAAAATCTTATCGATTGTATCATTCAATCTAATTGTTAACAATTCAAATGCTGTTAAAAATAAATAAGTAGAGAAATAGACGCTGTGACAGAAAGGGAAAGCTCGGAGAGGCGAAAGAGGAGAATAGAGTGTAACACTTTACAATAGATTAAAAAAAAGCTGTAAAACAAGACTTTAACTTTTGCCTGAACTTGCTTTTGCTCTTATATAAATGCGCATGTATTGCGTGGCCTACTAGCTTAATATATATAAATCATAATACTATATTTATCTTATATGTCTTTCAATATAAAGGCCGAGGTCGAGGAGATGAAATATTTACTTAAAATTTATATTTCCATTTCTTCGTTTTGGTGTCGAGGCAAGCGGCGTTGAGTTCTGCCACTCAACACGCAATGCCTCCAGAATTCGGCAGAAAGTGGGGAACGGAGTGTCTTAACACTAGGTTCCCTCTGCCTACCCTGCTGCATGCGGGATACAGCGTGAAGCTGATTTATTTATTTTATTTACAAAGGTATCTGACGTATTTTTTCTTTAGTTTTTCTTTTTGCTAAGCTTTTAAATTTAAATGAACAAACTTTTAACAACCTTAACTTTTTGTTCCTAAATTAAAATAAGAGTATTAAATCGCTAAGTCAATAACCACATACTTAACTATATATTTAAACATTATTATTATAAGTATATATGTACGTTATTATGTTTTTTAATGAAATGTATAGTTTCAAATATTTAAATGCACCCATTACATTTATTTATTTATTAGAAAAAAAACTTCTATCGGTCTATAAAATAGACTTGCGTGAATACTATTTTATTTCTAATTCGATAGAAAATCGGAGTAATGTCACACACACACACAAAATTAAGTAAATTTATGAGCAATAGTGGCTTTGTGATAAGAAAATCACGTTGGCACACGTGTACACGGTCATAAAAAGAATTATTGTAAACATTCTCTACAATGCTTCGAAGCATTCTTTTATATTCTTATAAAAAAATAAAGAAAAGATGTTGAATTGTGTTAGGTACATTCCTTCACATTAGCATCTATTGTTCACATGTTTACTTCTATTGCTCTAAACATTAATAAAATATAATTATTTTCTTTCCTAAGTGTTCAATAACACTTTAAAAATAAATAAAATTTAATAGTTAAAAATTTAAGTACGTAGGTTACTAATGAAAATTGTAATGTAAAAAATAATAATTTTTTTATTACTTATATTAGCTTGACCTAGAGCTACCATGCTGACGTAATATACATTTATATCAGAAAGTTGTTAGTGTTACTATGTATAATTTGATAGTATATTTGTATTTCATGTCAAGTAACAGATAATCATTAAAGTAGGTCATCCATCATCAGCCTTCTATGCTGTAATAAAAGTCTATGGTTTACAAAATAAACCTTCATTTTGTAAACCATAGACTTTTATTTATTTTTATTATGATAACCTTGCATGACAAGAAGCCAGTTTAATATTTTTAATATTTTAAGAAATATCTGAAAATTTGAAACTGAAGTAGACAGCAGTATCATGAATTATATTAGTTATTTTTTTTATATATTTTTTTTATATTTATTTTTTATTATATTTATTTTTTATTTCATTTAATATTTGTTATATTTGATCGTTTCCTTAATTGTAGCTTAAAAATTGTTAACGCTGTACACAAACCCAACGAATTATGGATGTTTTGTCAGTTTAAATGTTGACTCTAGAAACAGCATATTTTTACTGAAAATAGCAAGTACTATGTATGTGATTATGCCTGTGATTGAACTACCGAGCAAATGAATATTTTCCCAGAACTAATAAGTTAGTTACTAGTATATTTATACAATTTTATAACAAAATAATATAATACAATCTTCTCATTAATTAATAGAATCTATAAAAAATAAAACTATTTGCTGTATTGGAACGTAACATGAAAATTTATTCACCAGTATTAAAATTTGTTTTTCAAATGGCGTACAACCTTCGGAACTGCATCATGTCACCTAATAACCCACTTACATATTATCTATTGGACTCATCATATCATTCATATTTAAATTTTGTGAATTTTAATTTGCTTTAATATCTTACTACGTAAAAAAAAGTTTTGTTTGTAAATAAACTAATATGCTTAATGTAACACATACATTAATAAGAAAAATAATGTTAATGTTTTTTTTTGGCGCCACGACTGGTATTTTGAGCCACGATTGGCCTTTACTTATTTTATGCGTTTAATAATATAAAATATTTCTTTGCGATTATATATAAGAATAAATATAAACATAAGTCAATTACAAAGGTGGTAAATTGTTGTATGCAGTTAAAAAAACCCAATGATTTATTCTCCATTTTCCTTTTTCCTTGTAATAGTCAACCTCACGCATGACGATGTGAATTTAAAAGCCTAGTTTTCCTTATATATGAAAAATATATTTTTTAACATTTATTTTATACAATTACAATTATAATAATATTGTATATTATTTCTTTTTTTACATTGTTTAAGAGGTCAATTACTTCAAGGGACATTTAATTGCAATTAAATACTTTTTTAATTAGTCCTACTATGGCGTGTCATCTATTACGTATTTATATTTAATGGATAAGCAATTACAATTGAATTGAAGATATTTTAAGTAGTGACATAATAATAGCTATAATTATAAATCATGGCCAATATAACATTTTGAAATTATATTTAACTTTAACAAGTACCTAAACCTTCACTTTTAATATAGAGATGTACATATGATATTTACATCTATTCTATATGTCATTTAAAGAAGCTTCATTGTATAGAAATACAGAACTCACTTTCACCCGTACCTATTAATTTAAAATCTTGAAATATATGTATCTAAATTCTAACATAATATAATGCCTCCAAAATTCGGCAGAAAGTGGAGATCAGAGTGTCTTAACACTAGGTTCCCTCTGACTACCATCTTGTGTGCGAGATACAGCGTGCAGCTGTTTTGTTTTAACATAATATAATAAAAAAATAAATAAAAAATTCGTTGACCTTCACGGTTTCGTCACTAAGACCTTTGTTGTACGACTAACGTACGGATAAGGTTAACGTTAGCGTTTCCGCATATGGTACGTCTCTTTAAGTTCTAAAGACTACACTCGACGAGGCAATACGTGGTAAAAATAAACACGTTTTTTACTGTCAGTATCACAAAAAGATTTACTCTAAAATAAACATTAAGTTTACTAGTTTTGTTGAATAAATAAAAATAAGATTTTTTCTTGGAATAGTCAATAATATAAAAATACTTTATAATCATCTATTAGTCGTAACTCGTGAAACATTTTCGAATTCGAGTCGACTTTTCATTAAAATGTTGTAATTCATTCATGTAAACGAGACTGGTTGTGGGTTCGATCCTCACTCGAGGAAACGGACTATTTATTTATATATGTCTCTATTATATGTATCTATTTTCATTACTTCACTCAGGTGTCGTGGCATAACGTGGCGATGACTTCCCCCACTCAACACGCTATGACTCCGGAATTCGGTGGAAAATGGGGAACGGAGTGCTTTAACACTAGGTTCCCTTCCTACCCTGCTGTGTGCGGGATACAGCTGTAAAAAAATATATATAGACGTTTCCCATCATAAACATAATATTTATGTAATAAAATCGTTTTTACATAAACAAGTATTGCGTGTGTTGTAAAAATTAATATGTTACTTGTTTTGCTTTATTCATTCTGTAACAGCAAATAGACGATGCAATAACATTTTGCAATAAACAACAAAACATAAGAACAATTTCAGTTCTTATATAAATTATTGCATAATTAGTTTTATCATTTAAATGACAACGCGAAAAAATACATTATTAGGAAAAAATATTAGTGTTCGACCATAAAAAAATATGATGTAGTTAGTTACGGTGAAGTTTCACTAGTAGTAGAAGAAACATTAATATGTAAAAAAAAACAGTTTCACGCTGTATCCCGCATGTAGCTGGATAGGTAGGAGAATAGTGTTAAGACACTCCGTTCCACTTTCTGCCAATTTCTGGAGGCAATGATTGCGTTTTGAGTGGCGGAACTCAACGTCGGACTTTTGCCTAGACACCAGAGTGAAGAAATAAAAATATTAAATATTTCATTTCCTCGAGAGGGAATCGAACCCAGAACTGTCGCGCTTACAGTCACACCTGTGCCCCTGCGCCACGATAACATACACGTCATAACATTTGTTTGTCACAGCAAATAACTTTTATTTGT
Organism: Heliconius hermathena; assembly: GCA_013403705.1. Lineage (NCBI taxonomy): Eukaryota > Metazoa > Arthropoda > Insecta > Lepidoptera > Nymphalidae > Heliconius > Heliconius hermathena. Next base: position 418,787 of record JAAIXJ010001790.1, on the reverse strand, counting down.
TATATTTTTGATTTGATGGTCTATAAGGTGAAAAACATGACAACCCACTTAGTTTTTGCAATCTCAGCTGTCACAGAAAAATGATAGATTGACCTAATCCTTTTTCCTTCGATAAACAGAATGGTATCTTATATGTTTATGTAATAATATAAATATGGTATGTTTATTTTTATTATATTATTTTAAAAACAACTTTGCGAGTTCGAGAACACGTAACGAATTAATAATTCTACTCAAAACTTGCTTAGTATTTCTAGAAACTTGACTCTGGAAATACTAAGAAGTCAGCATAAGAATCTAGTTGTAACACATTTACCGATGGGTGTCAGAGAAAGAAAATTAATGAGAGCGAATAAAATTTCCAATGTATATCATTATTACATTACGTCATCGCGGCGTTAAGTTCCGCTATTCAATATTCAATTTCTACTGAATTCTTAAATGGAACAGAGTGTCTTAACACTTGGTTCCCAGGTTCCCACTGTCTACCTTTCTATATATAGGATGTAGCTAAAAAAAATATTACATAAAATAAGACAATCATTTTATTTATTGCCAATCGACATCGTGTACGGACGTCACGTTATAAATAATTATAGTACCTACATCAATACAATCGAATAATTTTTTTATGTCGTGTATAAAAATAATCATAAATTATGCCTTATTTGCTGAAAAGTATAATTTTATCAAATAGTTAAAATACCACTGATTTTATAAGTAAATCCAAATAGATCATATACGGACAAATGAAATAATGACTTAGACATTTTTTACTTTTGATTATGTATTTATATTTCTTCATCTTCAACATGACTTCTAAATTATAAGAGCAATTTATTTTGCCAATGCCACGTACCTACGACCCAACAAAAAGTAACTGTTCGCAAATGTATATCGTGTGGAGGTCTTTTAAAACAGAAAGAATAGGTTTTTATTAGGCAATCCTGCACATCATCGTAGACGCAGCCAAGCTTAACATCATGTAGCACGGTAGCAGTTGCAGAGGGAGCATAGTGCTAAGACACTCCGCTCCACACTTTCCGCCGTATTTTGGCATTGCGTGTTGAGTGGCGGAATTCAACTCGCTTTGCCTATATATCAACACGAAGCATATTAAATTATAGCGGACCCGCGCGGCTTCGCCCGCTTTAACTTTACGAATATTTATTAAATATATGTATCAAATTATTTACAGTTTCCGATAGGATTAGTAAGAAAACATGAGCCCAAATTATGAAATTTATAAACCTAAAAGAATAATAAGGAAATTCTTAATATTAAAAACAATAAATTTTTCATACCAAGACTCTCTATATGAAATTTTTTTTGATAATTGCGTCAGACAGACAGACAGACAGCGTTGCTTTCGAATTTATATTATAAGTATGGATTGCTATATATTTGCCGTCAATCTCATGTCTTAAGTTCCTTTAAATGAAAATAACTTTCTTGTAATGAACCGAGTGAAACAAAGCAATTGGTTTGCTGAGTTAAAACAAAGCTATTGGAAAGTTTTAAGTAAATCGACTTATAGTACTTTCGGAGATAAACAGACAGACAAAAATTTAAAAACAAAAAGTTTTTATTGTTTTTAAGTGTCCCTCATCCATTTCAAAAATACTGAATGTACCGTTTTATTATATGCATAGATTAAATTTTCTCGAGTGGGAATCGAACACACAGCCTGTCGCATTTACAGTCACTCGCTAGTGCCCCTGCACCATGGCTTACGAGTTTCTTTAATATATATCCGCAAGTCTTTAAAAAATGTTACAATTTATATAACCTTGAACCGTTTAGAAGTAATTAACGAAATAGCGAAAAACATCCGCAGTGTAATTAATTTTTTCTTGTCATAAATAATTACAAATCAGCTTCACGCTGTATCCCGCACACTGCAGGGTAGGCAGAGCGATCCTAGTGTTAAGACACTCCGTTCCCTACTTTCTGCCGAATTCTGGAGGCATTACGTGGATGGAATGGAAATATAAATTTAAGTAAATATTTCATCTCGAGTGGGGATCGGACCCACAATCAGTCGGTTTTACAGTCACACTTTGTGCCCCTGCGCCACGACTAACCTAAATAATTACAAACTATAAATAAAATGGAACTTCGTTTAATTTAATGAAAATATAAAAATATATGAAAATAGATACAATATACCTACTGTAAAAGTACACAAACATACAACCATACAACCTAAGTAGTACATAAAAGCATGCACTGATATTTCTATTAATAATATAAATGATTAAAACGCACGTCTAATGCATGACTTGACCGTTCATCGTTTATGTAAACTTCTTATTTTTACATATAAATAAAATTTTAGTGTCTGTCTGTGATTTCATCAGCTTCACGCTGTATCCCACACACACCAGGGTAGGCAGAGGGAATCTAGTGTTAAGACACTCCGTTCCCCACTTTCTGCCGAATTCTGGAGGCACTGCGTGTTGAGTGGCAGAACCCAACGCCGCGCTTTACCTCGACACCAGAGCGAAGAAATGGAAATATAAATTTAAGTAAATATTTCATCTCCTCGTTTTATAGTCGCACTTCATGCCGCTGCGCCACGAGTGCCTCAGTCACTGTGATTTCATAATTACGATTATTCTTCATTGTAAACGAGACGGGTCGTGGATACGATTCTCATTTGAGGGACACTTGTTAAATACATTTCAGAGTGTACTTACTATTGCATGAAGGATAGATACTTGGAGTCATCTAATTCCATCTATATCAAAAGCATTTCTAAGGTTTAATAGGATTTTAATGTGTTTGAAATATATTCTAAAAATTCATTGAAGCCCATACATGTAATATATGAATGTGTATTAAATGCGAAAAACTTTAAAATATCGATTTCCACCTCCTAAAGACCGAGAACCGAGAACCCTGTCCTATAGCATACTGGGCACTATGGGATTGACTCAAAGTAAATTAATAATCCAATTGTCCGTTTATAATTAGTAGGTTTTTTTTTCTACAAAGTACGGAATCTAGTTATTACATAAAATAAGAAGTAAATGTAAATTTTGTGAATTTTAACACTACTATTTTATATAAAATTTATTATAATGGTATGTCTTGTTTTTTTAATATCTTTAAATCTATACATAACTTACAGTGAAAGGAAGCAACACGAATTAATCATGCCTTAAATGAGGTCAAACAACCGCTCTCGATCCGAATCAGAAATAAGATCGTATACACATATGTGCATTGCGAACCGCTTCTTAGAACTAATACTTCTAATGTAGAAATTAAAGGAATATATTGTAGTTTTGTCATGTGAATAAAATATGCATTCTTAGTTTCACAACGAGTTAAATCGGTAAGAACAAAACTTGGGGTTCTTCGTCGTTCATAATTTTAAAAACAAAACTCCTAGCACCAAAAAGACACAAATGAGACCAAATTGTATGCAAATTATTATAGATGCACTTTATTCCTAGATAGTAAAGAAGCCGTTTTAAAACTTACAGTTCTCTGTTAAAAGCCGTTGCTCTGTAAAGAATCTCAAATGTCAAATTCGTCCCTCCAATTAAATAAACTCTAAAGTTAAACTAGTATAGTTTAAAATGCAAGAAACACGTGTTACATAACGTTTTTTAGTTACTTCTTTGTTATTTTGCGTTTCGATGTTTTTATTCTTCACGCTGTATCCGTTATGTAGCATACAGCTGGGTACACAGAAGAAGACATCTAGTGTTAAGACACTCCGTTGTCGAGGGAAAAAATGTAATAAATAATAATTCATGCCCTCAAGCGGGGATCGAACCCACAACTGTCAAGTTTACAGTCACACGCTTGTGCAACTCCGCCACGACGTACTTATTCTTGCGTAAGGCAATTGTTTAAAGCTATATTATTCTTGCTATAAGATCTTAAAAAATGATTTGTATACGGAACTGTTATACAACAATTAACAAAGAATAACGTGGTCGTGTGAAGTACTAAACAAGTGACAATAGTACAGTACGGCCAACAAGTCGTGGCCGCTATGAAGTCAGCTGTAAATAGCTGTGCAAATTTTATTTTAGGATTTTTTCTTACTTTTGATTCTTTTCCCGAGTGAGCAACGCGCATAAGTTTAGAAAACCTAATTCCATGGCGGCCACGACTTGTTGACCGTACTATAGAGAACTTTGACATTTGAGATTCTTTACAGAGAACTAGTGATAACGGACTAGACTAGCGTGTGGGCGGATCGTTTCACCGTTACTCACGTGTACTCATAGTTTTCGTCACAATATTTATTTTTGCTATTGACGAATCCGCTTACGAGAAATACGATCGGTTGTTGAGATGACGCTCTCTAACGCCCAATATTAATAACCTATCTCCAACGTCAATCTTAGATTGTTTCATATATCTATCCTATCTAGAGATTGGATAGATGTATGAAACAATCTAAGATTGACGTTGGAGATAGGTTATTAATATTGGGCGTAAGACAGAAATCGATCGATTGAGTGAGAGTGAAACTTTTAAAGTCGATTGTGGTATTAATTTTTGAAATATAAAAATTTAAATAATTTACTTATTGTTTAGCATTTTAGTTTATCTATAATATTTATAATACTTACATTTATGAATCATTTAAAGCTAACCTAAATTTACATCACCAGAATTTAGGGAGAATTTAGTAATATATTTTTATTAATTTATTAGGGTTCCGTATCCCATAACGTTAAAAAGGAACCCTTATAGGTACACTTCGTTGTCTGTCTGTCAAGATCATTTATCCCGAGATCGTATGGGGGCATCAATCTGAAATTATTATCAAATATTAAGGTTTATTGTCTTGAAGCACAGAAAAAAGATCAAGCTTCCAAGTCAAAACAATCAAAAGATACGAGCATTTATAATGTATGTATTTTTAAATGTAATGTTTATTTTTTAATACATCATAGCAATGTAGGTAATTTTAGACTAAGAATATATGTTTATATTATAAACTTTCGTTTACAGGTTCGTATTGTAAATCGTTGTCAGTGACGTTTCACTGATTGCCAAATCAATCAAAAATAAATTAGTGACCAGTATATGGATGTATTGAAGATTTTTTTTGAACATTTTTTAAAGTGTTATTCCACACTTAAGAAAGAAAAATACTTATTTAGAAAACGTGTAAAAATTTGAACGTAGCGGGACTCAAACCCGCGTCTCCTGGAAACCATTCAAGTTTTCTATATAAGTAGTTTTGTAATTAAATTTTTGGCAATAATTATTTGGAAAGTCCCTTTTTCATTTCTAGTTATAAATTGATAAGATTTTATCGTGTTATCAAACATTAGTGAAACACAGTGTATCGTATAATAGATATAAAATACCCATAAGCTTAATTGCATAACATTATTAAAATCCAGACGCCAGCAGTGACGCACGTGCACCAGCGTGTGTCTATAAACGGGACAGGTTGTGGGTTCGATTCCAACTCAAGGCAATTAAATATTTAATATTTTCATTTTTTTCCCTCTAGAATGTAGAGGCAAAGCGCGGCGTTAAGTTTCGCTACTCAACACGCAGCAGTGTGAAGCAGAAAAAAAATGCTCACATACTCAGAGTCTTTCATTGTATTGTTCATTACGTATTGATCGATTAGGCCATGAAGAGCGCTTTAACTAGTTAATAATCTTACACTAGCAGGATATTTATGTCGCTATCTGAACCATGTCAGGGCCAGACCTTCAGTTACTCGAAACCTACCGAATGAACTCGGTGGAATTACATTTTAATTTATCCATCCATTCTTTTATAAAATTTAACAAATACTGTATGAGTAATGATTTTTCATGATTCTGAATCATACAACAACATAGATAATAATTATCATTTGAAAATGTTTAGGTATGAGGAAATAGTAAAATGGCTAGTTTTGAGGTTAGTCGTGGCGCCGGGGTACAAAAAGGGTGTGGTTTAGTTCCCGGTCAAGGAAATTTTATATTTTCATTTCTTCGCTCTGCTGTCGAGGCAAAGCGCGGCGTTGTGATCCGCCACTCAACTCAATGTCTCCATAAATAGACTTCCTCTGTCTTTCTCCTACTACAAGCGAGATAAAGCGTGAAGCTAAAAGAGTAGGAGAGAGAAAGAGGGAGCTAGTTTTATTATTATTATTATTATTACTATGTGCAATTACTTTAAAGTTATGTTTTTTTTTTGCAGGTACAGATATTTGCCCCATGAAATCAGTGGTACGACGCATCGGACAGCAGTTGTTTGCAGCGCTCAATGGCAAAGGTCTGGCTATGCTTGTCAATCATGGCATCGCTGATGAAAAGGTACGATCAGATAAACTGTTATATGGCATTTAAAATAACAAAATTAATCGATAAAGTGTTGTGGCCGTCGTGGTGCAGCGTCTCTCAGATGTCACTACATCTGACTGTAACAAACGCACGCGACGCGAGGTGTGGGTTCGATTCCCACTCGGGGCATTGACGTTTATTCGTTACCTCGCTTCCTCATTTTTAGTAATAAGCTTCCGCCACACAGAATGGTCCCAAGATTGGGCTAATAGTGTGGGCCACATACGGCGTACATTTAAAAAAGACACCTAAATTATTTATTTTAACGTAGCTTCACGTCGTATCCCTAACGGGGAGTCAGGGAACGGATCGCCAACGACAACTTTACAGTCTCAACATACCTCTTTCGCCTCTTCCACTATCATTAAACTTTTTATAGATACCCTCCGGGGGGTCCTCATGCTTTTTATGAGACCTTCCCCCGGTATGTGTTTTCGAAGCTCAACCGAGGTCCCTTACCGCTCTTACCGCTTACTTTTTATCATAAATCTTTTTCGCCATTCTTTCATCATTCATTCGTTGGACGAGCCCAAACCAGCTGAGTATGGATGCATCTTCTTCATTCTCATTGAGATATCCTTGCTCTTTATTAATTATTTTGTTAAAGTTAAAGAAAATATAATTTCTTGGATATAAATATTTCTTAAAATTAATGTTCTTCTCGTCTGATTATAGCTAAAAGCGGTATATGCAGATTTGGATAACTTCTGCGCTTTGCCTGAAGGCAGCCAGGATCAGTATCTTCGAAACCCAGTGAGCAACCATGGTTACGTGAAACCAGGAATGGAGCAGTTCGATAGCGCTACGAAGGTAATACTTATATAGGATGTACATTAAAATGTATGAAATTTAAACATTAATTTAAATTTTTCATACATTTAAAAGAAATTAACATTACTTGCTGTCCATATGTCTTTGTACTCAAAATTGTAATCGTTAAATGCCTTGAATGATGTTATTTTGTTTAAAATTGAATACTATTTATAATAAACATTTTTTTTAACTTTACGCTGTATCCCGCACACAGCAGGGTAGGCAGAGGGAACCTAGTGTTAAGACACTTCGTTCCCCACTTTCGCCAATTTCTGAAGGCATTGCGTGTTGAGTGGCGGAACTCAACGCCGCGCTTTCAACTCGACACCAGAGCGAAGAAATGAAAACATAAATATAAATGTAAATAAATATTTCATCTCCTCGAGTGGGGATTGAATCCAGAACCAATCGATTTACAGGCACACTTTGTGCCTCTGCGCCACGACTGGCCTCATAATAATAAACGTATGAATTTAACAAATACAATTAATATTTCATTTCTGAGGCCATCGTGGCGCAAGAGGACAAGCGTACGACTGCTGCTGTAACCACGGCAGTTGTGGGGTAGGTTTTCACCCAGGGAGAAGCGCGGCTTTGAGTTTCAGCACTCAACATCCAAAGTTTCAAGAATTCTGCGGAAAGTGGGGAACGGAAGATTCTTAATGGGGAACGGAGTGTTTTAATATTTAACTAGGTTCCCAAGTTCTCTACCTATCCTAGCAGGATAGTTAAGGAAGAAGTTAAATATGTTATTAATTTACTGAACATTTATAATTTCCAGGAGCTTCGTCATTCGTTCAACATCACCACATTGGCTGCGACGGCGATGCCCGCGCAAGAGGTACCGGAGTTCACCCAGCACGCGGTGCCGCTCGCACACGATCTTACCAACCTCTCCCGCGTGTTACTACAGGCTTTGGCTTATGCTTTTGGTAATTATTTTTTATAATTTTCATAATATAATTTGATAAATTTTAAAAAATAGTACCATCATGAGCTTAATGATGGTAAGCCTCATATTACCCTATTAATTATAAATATTGTCGTGATTTACATGACACCAAATTATTCAAATAATTATATACATGTTTTTGTTGTTTTATATAAAATATATATTTTTTAATTACACTCTGTAATTTAGTACTTTACCTAAAAACCTTGTAGCAAAAAGAAGAAACGCTAAAAAAACACACATTTATGTTTTCAAGCCAGATTGGACAGCAATAAGTTGGCCAATATGGTTATGCACGTTTTTCTTATATTAATTAATAGATAGGCAGGTGGAACTATTGAAAACATAAAAAAAATGAACCACAAATACAGTACTATTGACGAAGTTTAAAACTTTCTAAACTTTTGCATAATGCATTTGGGAACAAAAAATCAAAAGCACGAGTAAGTAAAAATTCGAAAATCAAATCAGCGCAGCCATTTGCAGCTATATTCAACGCGGCCACTACTCATCCACCGTACTGTATAACTATTAATCAACAACTAATAAAAGCAATTCCAATTCCAGGTTTGCCACCAGCAACCCTGCTCTCGTGCCACGCGGGCATGCTCGCGGGGGACGGCAACGCGTCCAGCATGCGCATCCTGTACTACCCGCCCGTGCCGCCGGACGACGAGCGCCCTTCGGAGCACACCCGCGCCTACACCAGATGTGGAGCACATTCTGATAGATGCACTTTTACTTTGGTCGCACAGGACTCGGAAGGCGGACTTGAGGTACGTTTGTTTTTTTTTCTTTATATTACGGTCGACGAGTCGTGGCCGCCTTGAATTTAGCTGCTGATGGATGTGTAATTTGATTTTAGATTTTTTGCTAAGTTTTGATTGTTTATATCCTGAGCGCTTAATGACCAAATGTTCAGAAAGCCTGCATAACTTTAGGGCGTTCATTTTGGCAGTAGGTAGAGACTTTGGTGTTACGACACTCTGTTTTCTATTTTCTGTGTACCTTAAAGTAAATGTGCGCTGGATGATTGAATCAAATGACGTGCTTTAATGTTGATTAAGGTAATTTAAATGTTTCCCTTAGAGGGATATTAAACTATAACATTACCAAACCTTGTATATATAGTCGTCTATCACTAACGGTTCCACAATGTCTTTGCATAGATAAATTATGATATTTTTAACTAGGCTAGAATAATTAATATAAGCAAGATAATAATAACATACATGATTGTGGCTTCAGAGGTGACCATAAATTATTAATTATTTTTTATTTTATTCTATTATAATAATTATTATTATAAACTGTGAGTATGAAAAAATATTTTCGTATGAGCATAAAAATTAAAAAACTAATTTAACTTAATTAATATACTTTGGGTCAAATGCGATGAGCACCCGTTCAGTGAATTCTTTATATGTTAAATAGTTCCATTATTGGAAAATGTTAACATTTTTTTATGAGATTTCAACAAAAATACTTCCCAAAGAAAAACAGTTTATTATAAATAGTAATATGTTTTTATATAAATAAAATTAACTTTTACAGGTTAAACTAAATGGTAGTGAAAAATGGCAGGCCGTGGGACACCTTCCAGGTGCAATACTTGTCCAAACTGGAGAACTATTAGCATCTTGGACTACCAATTTGCTGCCAGCTCTTGTAAGTATTTATTTGTATATATTTTTTTTATATTGTCCACATATAATATAATAAGTATAAATCATAAATGGCTTAAACTTCAATAAAACTTTTTGAGGTATTTGTTTTGTTTCCTGAAATTTATACAATATAAATGATAATACAATCTGCATAGATAATAATGTATAAATGAAAGGGGGGCGTCGTGGCGCAGGAGCATTAGGGTGCGACTGTAACGCGACGGTTGTGGATTCGATTCCCACTCGAGGAAATGAATTATTATTAATATTTTCATTTCTTCGCTCTGGCAACAAAGAAAAAGCAAGGCGTTGAGTTTCAATACTCAACACGTAATACCTCAAAAAAATCGGCGGAAAGTGGGAAATGGGTTTATAAATAAAGAACCAGAGTTTTTATTTTTACATTTTTTTAGCTTCACACTGTATCGTGCATATAGCAGGGTAGGCAGAGAGAACATAGTGTCAACCACTCCATTCCCCAATTTTCGATCAATTCAAGACGTTTCGTGTCTAGTGCCGCCACTCAACGCTGCGCTATGTCTTGTAACCAAAGCTAGGAAATAAAAATAAATTATTATTCCGAACGAGACTTGAACCAACAACCCTATTTACAGCCACGATGGCCCATTCTTTTTTTTAATATTTTAAATATGTGACACACTTTTATCTATTTATCTAGAGCAGGTACACACTATACATAATTTGGTTTGTTTGAGCGACTTTGATAAGATAAAAATTTGATAAGAAAAAAAAACACTTGCACGTATTAGTAGTTCTGACGAGGTCAAGTTTTATTAAAGTTCCGTATTCAAATTTTAAAACAATTAACTTGTATACAATATTATATATTATAATTATCTACCAATAGTTAAGGTCAAGGTCTCGTTGTTCTAAAATATCGACAAACGTATGCAGATTAGTTACTTCAAGAATAAATATTTATGATCAGATTTATCGCTCTTCTTTAATCCTACGGAAATATAATCAAAAATATTTGCTTTTATACATAAATTCAGTTTATTTCACGTTAAAAGTAAAATGTACATTAAAATAAAATATGTATGTGAGAACGTAAGCATATATAGATTTTTTTTATTATATGCTTTTAATAAGAAACATTACGTAGATATATTGTAATAAGAAACATTGCGTATATATATATATCCAATTCATATGATCTGAATTACAATAACATCTACAACTATGCTTAATTGCGTCTACTTTTTTTTTAGCTTCATGTTATATCCGCATACATCAGGGTAGGCAGGGGAACCTTAAGGTTAAGACATTCTGTTCCCCACTTTCCACGAAATTTTCGAGATATTGCGTTTTGATTGGCATAATTCATTGTTGCATTTTGTCTTTCTGAGAACGAGGAAATGAAAATAATTCAAATCTCCTCTACTTGGGATCTAATAACCCACAACTGTCACGTTTACATCAGACGCGACGGCATCCTATAGTGTAAAAGTCTTGACAATAGGCTCTAGCTTTCCGCATACCCGCCTATGCGAGACAAAAACTTGATGATGCTTCTTTTACTACACAAAAAATAAATAAAAGAAAACAAAACTAACATCGTGAACGTTTTTCTAACTTCCAGATGCACCGTGTGGTTGTACCGTCGGGAACGTACGCCCGCGCCCGCGGCCGCCATTGCGTGGCCTTCTTCTGTCACCCTGACAGCGAGGCTGTGATCCCGCCGCTGTCGCGCGCGCCCGCCCCCGCGCCCCCCGCCTTCACCCCGCACGCCCACCTCACCCTCCACCACCGTCTGCTCAACGCCGCCCATCACATACAGAAACGGTTCAGGGAAACGTACGCGTGACTAGTACGGGACAGTAAGGACGCGTCGTACAGAGATATTGTGAAAAAACACGCTGCGCCTTAATTTTCAGAAAAATAGAGACTACTATTTGACATTGAAAAGAAATTATTAAAATGATTTCCTTAGTACATACATGGATTTTACAAAAGACTATAATTTCAAGTTGAAAGACGCGTCCTAATGTGTAGACCAATTCTAGGTTCAATTGAGGATCTTTTAATCTATTGACTTTTATTTTAATTGGTATATTATAATGAAAACAAAAAAAACAATTGAGTTTCTATAATTCTACTATATAACTAAAATAATAAATATTATCGAATAATGTGATTGTCTACGGTTAAAAATATCTTTTTGCCAGTCATGAATAGGTACTTAAATGTATATTGGAAAAACGAATGGATCAATATTTCAAAGCAGCTCTTTAAATAAATATCGCGGCTATTGCTCAAATTATTTTTTTAATTTTGATATCTTTTTGATCATTCCGAATTTTGACATTATAATTTATATGTGACCAATTTATTGACTGCTTTTAGGTTTTATATATCAAAATATATTTGATTTCTTTTTAAATATTTAACCTTAAGTATTTAGCAATTAGCGATGAGAGATTGCGTATTATGCTGCTTATTTGTTTACTTAAATATGTTACTTATTTTTTTTTTTTTGTGTTCTTGCTTCGGCATTTTATATTACTAGGGTGATATTTATATTTCTTATTTTATTTATTATCGTGATGTCTTCGCGTCTAACTGATCACGTTTATTAAGTAAATCGTGTGATATTTTTAGCTCAATTAAATATTATTATATTATCTGTACTTAACCACAAATGCTTTGGATTTTTTCTACAACAAATTATAACAATTATGTTTAATATTTAAGTAAAGTCAATTAGTAAGACAATCATAATATCTTGCGAAACTATTTATAAAGATAAAACAGTATTAAAACACAATGTTAATATAAATATGAACATTTTGCTCTTTATTTCTGTTTTAGTTCATATTTAAATAGGATATTTTGCAACTACACTAAAATTGCCTTCCACCTCCTTTGATATCAGATTCCATCTTCCTTTAATAGAAGACTAGAGACACATATAGTGGTTTTTAAATTTGAATAAAAACTATATAAATACATTTAATATAATATAAAACAGCGCTGCTCAAATATTTTTACTAATGGCTTTACAGTACAGTAATATAAAAATATATATATTAAAACTTTTAAACGGTTTTGGAACTCCAAGCATTATTAATAACAGCGATTTTATGTTTATTTTATTTATGTGTTAACACCGTTTCGTATTTTACTCCTCTGTGACTCAGTATTCGATCATAGATACGTAAATGAAAACTATATTATTCATAAGGTACTTAGCTTATATGTACAACATAACAGTATCAAGCATTTAACTGCATTGTACTTACATAGGATTTTTAGAAAATATACATACAAACTTATATACCAACATGGGCGTAGAAATAGGGGAGTCCGTGCCCACCCCAGAATGATTTTGTGTCCATTCTAGATATTTTAATAACAAAAAATTTGCCCTAAAAAATTTAAAAAAAATACACGAACACGAATAGATATATTTAAAGCTAAAATTTTTGCAATTGAGTCCAAGCCCCTCCAGGAATAGCTTTAGAAACGCCCATGCTTACCAAATGTTTTTACTGCAATGTTTTTTGATTGCAAATTTTAAATTATATCCTGATATTATTCCAAAGTGTGTTCAGTAAATGTTTTAGTATATTGCGTTATTATAAACCCACAATTTAGACAAATTAATAAAAAAAGATAGAAATTTAAGAACAAAATAGTTGTGAATTTATTATTTTGTATTTTTAGTTAAAATTTTAGTTATTAAAAGAGTATGCAATCAATTGCAATGTAATTTGATTTTCTGTAATTTGTAAAAAAAATATGACATTATAAAAAAAGATTTTGAAAAACAAATATTTTTAAAATTTTGTTATAAATGTTGACAATCTTGCACTATTTGAAACGAATTTAATGTACTCTGTTACACATAGTTGATATACATTTTACATATCTGTTTGGAATGACACCTGTACTTTATACTAAAATAGCTTATTACATAAAAATGTTTTAATTGTACCCAGTTCCCTTGTTTGTTATTTAAAAAGGCGCAGGTTCACAATGTGGGACTATAAACGCAACCTTTATGGGTTCAATTCCCGCGCTGAAGCGCAGTGTTGAGTCCCGCCACTCTACACAAAATACTTCAAGAATTCGGAGGAAAGTGGTAAATGGAATTGTTTTAATTGGAACGAAGTGTCTTAAAAACAGGATATTGGGTATTGCTGCCTAACCTTCTTTAAGCGGGATACAGTGTGTAAAATAGCAACACAAAATATTTTGTATCGTCAATGGTCATATATCATTCGTATGTTTTATAACGAATATGTTTAATATCTTACAATATCAGGGTAGTCGATTATAAATTTTCTATATCCAATAAATATATACACAAACATATTGTGACACAGTGATATTTTCAATTGAAACACAAAAGGACCGAACTAAATATTTTTTAAATGAAAATTACTCAATACGAATCTAAATCACATAATAACTGTAAAAAATAAACAAATAAATATTAATATGACAATTGAGAAAACTCTGTTGGGGGGATAGTTTATTTAGAAAAGGTAGCCCGAAGTACGGCTATGGCTATTTTAATATAGTCGACGCAGAATCGCAGTGGTTATTTTCGAGTTTTTATTTTGGCGTAGTTCGCGTGTGGTCCGCGCTATGATCTTTTGGCGGGAAAGTGAACGTCATTAGTGACTGACCGTATGTCCTCAGTGCAACTCGAAGTGCAGAGACTAAATAGAAAAAGAAACGGAAATTATTTTTTATTATGGTAAGTTATTGCTTGTATGACTTAAAAATATAATCTACTTAATGTAAAATTATAATTATTTTTTTATAATTTGCTTAATGTTAAATTACAAATTAGCATACTAAGAAAATATACTTTTATTACTTTTCAACTTTGGTACTTTTTTTATAATTGTTCCTTCATCTATATTTTTATTTTAATTAAAAAATGTTATATATTTTCCAAAAAAAAGTTATTAATTTAATATAAATAACATTACATAAGTTATTATCATTTACTGTCATGCATCTTCAAGGATTTTTTTACGACATTATGAATTTTTATTTCTTTATAATGTTGAACATTTCGTAAATAACTAATAAATAATCAAGTCGCTACGACAAGATACTAGAAATCATACGTAAAGTTTCAGCCTTTCATTAGCAATAGCACAGAGAAACAACAAATAACAAACGATTAATAGATCTTATGAAAGAAAACTCGTTAATAAAATCCACTTTTAAACCCCTTACTCAATTCTAGGTTCAGATCGTATCTATGATGGAAATATATTTTTTTTGCTGGATTTTTTATCCAGATCAGGTATTTTGTTATAATTTAGAAGCCAATAGCGTGTAATTCTAGTAGAATTTACTGTTCCCCCGGTACATATACACACAAACACACAGTAAATCAGTACACAAAAGTAATTTCATTAAATAAAAAACAAGTAGCTTCTTAAAGGTAAACAGTTACTTTGAACTCACCCATGAACTAATAGAGAATAGGCCTAAACTTTAGAGTTAATTTGTACGTTACTGTTAATGCGCATTTCTAAAGGGGCTCGTTAAAAACTTACAATGGGATCACAAGTCCTAGACATTGCTCTGAACTTTTCACCATGCAACGCTATGGGCCCTGTACCCGCGCCGTGAATCCACGGAATACTAAGTTTTTTTTTCTATAAATTAAAAATATTATAAAAAAAAGATATTATAGTCAATAAAATATTTTGCTCAAAAATAATTGTAAGGGGCCGTTTATCATTTTAAGAACGAGATATCAGTGAAATTAATTGTTAAAGAGAATAAAAACACTTGTCTATGACAATTTAAGAAAGAGAGTAAATAAATTTTAAGTCACTTTGAAAGTAGCAATTGTATCTAAACACCATGTGGGCAGTGGGAGTGTGTAATAGTATCCGTAAATTAAATCTAACAGCTCGATACCAGTTTAAATTAAACCAAGCTTGGATACAGCAGTTTTTAACTATAAAACTTGCTTCATCGGCTTTATAAAAATAACCTTGTACCTATATATCAGATATAACAACTCCATTTTTCAATTATTTTTTACTTTTTTTCAAGCGACAAGTAGGTATGTTTAGGTATGTTTATGTAGTATGCGATCAAATAGTGCAAGCTGATACTGGAGTGCACCAGCCCAGTGATAAGAACAGTACTCCATATGAGGCCAAACTTGGACCCTGTATAGAGCCAAGCGGTGTTTTGGCGCGAATTACGTCTCGCTATGCTGATGATGCCCAGTTTCTTCGCAGTCGGACTCAACGGCGTCCACTGTGCTATCATCTGCATATCAATGAATGCTAGAATCCTCTAACATGTCATTGATATGCGGTAGAAACAGCGTAGAGGACGGCACAGTAGTACAGGTATCAGCTCAAGAACACATGAACGCAGCAGTAAAGGAAGGATGCCATCTGGCCCACTCGATTTGTGGATGTCCAAAGAAAACAGAGCTCGCCTAACAGCTTTTTGGCTGAACTTAACTTCAGGCATTGAGCTCTGGCACCGCGAGATGATCGGCGGCGTTGTTCCTCGGTCATCCATAGACGAGTTCAAGGCAAAGAGAGTGCGCAGGAGATGCGCGGTTTTACATTTAAAGATGAAAAACTACAATAAGAAAAGAATTGTAATATCTTTTTTTATTACGTCTTTCTTGAAATTTACATTTGGCTGATTGTAGGAAATAGTATAGTATAGTGGAAACAATCAAGTTTCTGACAGAGCTATTTTTTTCACTATCCCTCATAAGCAGAGTAGGGATAGGGACTGAGGGACTGTAGTGTTAAGACACTCTGCCGCCCAATTTCTGGGACATTGCTTGTTGATTGGCAGAACCTAACGCTGCGCTTTGGTTTGTACCAGAGCGAGGGATTAAAAATAATAAATAATTGATTCCTCCGAGTAGAATTCGAACCCACAACCATTGCGATTGTTGTGGGTTCGTCTGATCGTATCTACTCATATGTTGTAATAATTAAAAAATATTTCTTACAAGAAAATGGCGATTTGAATTCCTTATTATGCTCAAAATTTATGTCACAAAAAATCTTTATCAAAATTTTCCTATACTGGCACAGCGGTGTATTGTATTAAAGAAAAGATAACTATAACTGATAATTGTACATGACTGTTTCGTTTATTTTTGTATAAATAATTAATAAATTAAGAAAATAATGAAGCATCCATAAATTAAACACATGCTGCATTAATTATTGAAAATCAAATAGGCCATCGTAGCGGTAGTGGGACGGCATCACCTATAATTGTATATTGCTAGTTGTTGGTTCGACTTTCGGTCAGGATAATGATTAATTATATTTATTTTTTTTTCAAAACCCATGAGAGCACTTCCACGTGATAAATTATCAATATTTATATATGTTGAGGTCAGTCGTAGCGCACGAAGTGTGACTGTAAAACCGACTAGTTGTGGGTTGGATCCCCACTCGAGGAGATGAAATATTTACTTAAATTTATATTTCCATTTCTTCGCTCTGGTGTGGAGGTTAAGCGCGGCGTTGAGTTCTGCCACTCAACACGCAATGCCTCCAGAATTCGGCAGAAGGTGGGGAACGGAGTGTCTTAACACTAGGTTCCCTCTGCCTACCCTGCTGTGTGCGGGATACAGCGTGAAGCTAATTTAATTTAATATATGTAATAATATGATTATATTTTGGTCCTTTATATTTCAATAGAAATGAGTTAAGACATATTTAAAAAATATACTATTGTAAATATATATTTCAGGAAAATTAAATATGTAGCTTTGGAATGTAACAGGAAAAAACTGCTTTCAATGTTTATCTTTTGTATTTTCATGCAAATATAATAAATAAATGATTGTCATAAATGTCATAAAAAGTCCGATAATTCAATTTAAATTTATTGTATTGTTGAGGCCAGTCGTGGCGCAAGGGGACCAAGGTTTGAC
Source organism: Heliconius hermathena (assembly GCA_013403705.1). NCBI lineage: Eukaryota > Metazoa > Arthropoda > Insecta > Lepidoptera > Nymphalidae > Heliconius > Heliconius hermathena. Next base: position 401,117 of record JAAIXJ010001790.1, on the reverse strand, counting down.
TATAAACCGACTGGTTGTGGGTTCAATTCCCACTCAAGAAAATGAAATATTTATTTAAAATTTATATTTGCATTTCTTCGCCCTGGTGTCAAGCCAAAGGGCGGCGTTGAGTTCCGCCACTCAACACGTAATGCTTCCATAATTTGGCGGAAAGTGGGAAACGGAATGTCTTTTCACTAGGTTCTCTCTATCTACCCTGCTGTGTGCGGGATACAGCGTGAAACTGATAAAAAAAATATTGTACTTACATGTATATGTAGGCATTTGTAGCTGTAAAACATAATAGGAAAACATATTGTACCTAGGTACTACTCATCTGCGCAGAATTTTTTTTCATACTTAGAATATTTCATACAAATTATTACTAAACGAGTTTTTTAAAAGTTTTTACAATCCAATGATCTCCTTACAAGGTATTTCCTAATAATATGTTTTATATTATGACTAGCGGACCCGGACGCGGCTTCGCCCGCTTGAACTATACGAATGCTTATTAGATATATTCATAAAATTGTTTTTGAAAATATCTAACTAATTTAAATGAAAAAAATATAAGTAAACGTAATTATATTAAAATATTAATTAAAAAAAAAACTAAACAAAACCAGCTACATTATTAATATCATTAAAGTAAAATAAATATTTAAAAGAATTAAAATTAAATGTGCTGTGCTATGTTTTTGCAAATGCATGTGGTTATTTCTGTCTGTCTTTCTATTTCCCCGAGCTAATGTCCAGAATAACTGAACTGATTTTTAGTGGATTTTCAGTGATCGATTTTACTGATTTACCCGGGAAAAATCTTTTTACACGTTTTCCTTGCGCGCGTACATAGATACTATATGAAATAACTAAAGTCCTTTCTACATTAAATATGATAAGTTTTGCGAGCAATATCAAATAAAATCCCAAAAAACTAAAACTACAATTTATTAAGTGTATAACAACGGTATAGATAACCATCCAACCGAGATGAAATAACCAACAATTCTTTCCTTAATACTTAAATAATATTATGCCGATGCCGCGCAGGGCCGCAACTTACACCACACCAAGAAATTAATGAAAATCTAACTAATCTACTACTCGAATAAGCGAAGAACCAAAGAAAAGTATAAATTAATTATAAACAGTAAATAATTACATAAAAATTAACAGTAGTTCGAAAATGTATGAAAATTTACAAAACCGTCAAAGTCATCTGCCCGTTCGCGTCGGTCATACTATGCCGGTCGTATGCTAGGTTATTTCGAATCAGTGACATCTCCTTAATTATTTATTAGAATGTTATACAGTGAACTATAATTTCAATCTAGATGAAATGCTAAAAGTGACTATTATATTCATTTTCATAAGGATCAATATCAAATTATAGAAAATACATACAACAAAAACCCGATAAATATAAAGTAAATTAATTAAAATGGTTACTTGTTGTTACTGTGTTACTTTGCTCAAGCTTCAGAGATAAATATGGTATGTGTATCGCGGACTTTTTTAAACATTATTTAAAGGACAATATTTTTGTAAAACATTATTTTTATGTATCTCATAAGGTTGAGTCGGCGCACGCCATGTATGCGTTAAGCAAGCTCATTTTGGGTGACGTTTGCTTATAACAACAAATAAACTTTGCAAACCGTTGCTTAGCAACGGTCGGTTGTTATTAACATGGCGGAATAAATTGCCTGTCAAATTGAAAAATATTTTAATATATTAGTATATATCGACAATATTACAAATGTAAGAAAAAAAAGTAACCTATGTTCATCCGAAGACCCTCAAGTATCTCTATATGAGTATTTTATCACAATTGAATTAGCGGTTTGGCCCTGATTGCGTAAAAGACAGACAGACAGACAGACAGACAGAGTTACTTTCGAATTTATAATATAGGTATGGATTTGTAAGTAAACAAAGATAAAAACCAGATCTAGTTGTCAGTTCAAATCCGGAAGAGTCCACGTGCCCCTTGCGTGAACATGGTCATGCAATTCACATGTTCACTCGAGGATTAAATCCTTATCACATATCAAAGCTATCGGGTACAAGATAACAAATATAAATGTACAACCCAAAAATTACGAATTTATCTGTTCTAATATTTTATAAAATGAGACGTTTCCTCAAATAGATAACCTAACTTAGCTTCACGCTTTACCCCTAGCGGGGTAGTCTCTTTCGCCTCGTCCACTGTCATCAACCTCTTCATACATGCCTTCCGGGGGATCCTCATGCTTTTTACGTGATCTTCCTCCAATATCTTTAATACTGTGTTTTCGAAGGTCAACCTAGGTCTCCCCCTATCTCTCTTACCGCTCACTTTTCCATCATAAATCTTTTTTGCCATTCTTTCATCACTCATTCGTTCGACGTGCGCAAACCATTTGAGCACGTTCTTCTTCATTCTCACCGTGACATTCTCGATAGTACCTGCCATTCTGTGTACCTCTTCATTGCGGATTCGATCAGCTAAGCTGACTCCGCATATCCTACGAACAGACCGCATCTCCACAGCATTCATCTTTCTTTCATTCTTCTTCTGTAATACCCACGTTTCGCTGCCGTACAACAGTGTCGGTACCAAAACTGCATTATGTACGGCCAAACGCGCAGCTGTGCTGACGTTTCGCCGTCTCATCAATGCAGCTAAGGCTCCGTTCATCTTGTTACCGGCAGCAATACGCCTTTCCGCATCCATCTCATATCTTCCATCTCTACTGAACATACTTCCCAAGTATACCACTTCATTCACTTGTTCTAATACCTTACCATTTATACTGATCTTGCATTCCGACCTTAATGGAGGCCATTTTGGATAAATATTAAGAACAATATATTAAATGTATTATAATTGTAACATCATAGAAGATGGGGAAAATAAAAAAAAAAATGACACAAAACAGAATCTCATGTCACCTGTTCACCTTATATTTATCAACGAATCAGACGATTTGAGTTTAGACCAAAAAATTTAAATATTGTAATTTCTAACCCATCGTCGGTCTACACTTTATATTTTGTTCTTGATGACGAGGAGAATGTAAATTATGGTGAAATACCGAACATCGCCTTATCAGATCTTAAACAACATGCTGATATTTCGAGGCAGGTATTCAAATCGTGAATTGGGCAAATTTTTCACGTGGCCAACGCGTGGACGGGAACATGCAATCCACATGCTTAGAAAAGATTAAGTCATTACCACTTATCAGGACTATTTTCATCATTACCCGATAGCGCACAGATAGGAATTCAAAAATTTTTACTCGAGTGATTGATCTGTTGCAGCATTATTATCGTATGTTTAAATTTATATGATTAATGAACAATAATATTGAAATGTTTGGTAACAATTAAACTTATTTCTAACAGTTTGGAAATCTAGTAAATCTCGATCCTGCAGGAAATCCGGGAGAAAAGGTAACCTATAGCTGTATGTTGTAACACAATCTCCTCTATCGTCCAGTGAAAGTTTTATATAATTTAAATTAGCTGTTTCGAAGATTATCCCGGACAAATAGAAATACAAATAAATTTTAGAATCGTTTGTTTATATTTTAGTATTCTAAAAAAATATATATTATATAATAATATAATATACGCACTTAAAAAAACCCAATTACTTCGAAATCACAGATAGACATTTGAATTTTATTTATATGTATAGATATATATCTTTATAAATGTATAGATATCATAAATAAGCCTATATCACAATATTATAAGTATTTTTACATATTACATTATACAATTTTTCTGTTGCTTTATACTTTTTTTTAATCCAAACAAATACACCCGAACAATGAACACGGCCATGATCCATCACATAGCTTAAATTTTAATTCTAAAAATAAATAATAAAAAATTACAGTAAAAATCCATGATGTCACACTCGTATGATCAAAAGTATTATAAGATCATTCGATAGATAATTGTCATAAAAGCAGGTATAGCTGTACTATTGCTATCTATATTAATATATCAAATATAATAAATATCATTGTTATCAACACTCCTTATGTCAATGACTAAGACTTAATTCTTTCATGAATTAATATTAAAGACGGATTAGAAATGTAAAGTATGTTTCCCAATTGTTAAAAAATAATTATATCGACTTATGTATTTCTTAATTAGACTCTATCCATTATTCTAAAAAGGCCAATGACGCCAAACACGATGTTTGGCTCATAAACATTTGAAGACATTATCCAGACGGAAAATGATCTTGAGACCACCTATATATCGGTCTATATACAGCTATCTACAAACCACTGAATCAGAGTGGTTATTCTAAAACACAAAATTATCAATTTAAAAATTTCAATGTATTGCATAACAATAAGAGTTTAAATCAAATATTTGTTTACGTCCTAGTTGGTTCTTAATGTTGTTGTTTTAATGTCGTACCGGTGACACAATCCGCCGTACGATAAAGGAACCGGCTGTAACCGGCGCGCGCGCCGGCCGCAGGGGGCCGACCACGCACACACGCCCGCATCCACTCCTTATCACCATTCGCGTCACACGCACACATGTAGCAACTGATAACAGCAGTCGAAGTTACTCGTTTAAACAAGACATATAACGAGTGTCATATAATGACGCACAATTTTGCACTGTTCCTCAGTGCATGTCTAGCATTTGTTGTTTCTTTGTTTTTTTTTAATCAAAAATACAGATTTTATCGTATTATTATTATCGAAAAAACAGATTATTATAATTAAAAGTATGGAATTGAGGCTATATGACTATATGTCAATAAAATTACGTTATTGAGTCTGTCTGTCTGTCTCATTGAGACATACGTCAGAAGTTGCGGTTTATTTGAACGCACTTTAAACCGTATTTAGGTATTTCCAAGTTAAGACGTGCGGTGTGGTTAAGACAAAATATGACGACTCTTTGAATCATTTACGAAGAATATATGTAATAAGCTTAATGACAAGTGCATCTACTTAGTTCTTTACGTTTTCTAATAAAAAAAATGAAATAACTTAAGTACTGTAAACAGTTATTAAGAATAGAATCTGTATATATACATTTATTAGTGGTAATTAAGTACAATCAATGAACAAAATATATTATTTTACTAAAATAAAGTAAGTTTTAAAATTGGACTCAGGAAAAAAGACAGTCAGTCGTTCTTATAAATCGAAAGGGAAGTAACAATTTTTTACCATTGTTAAAGCCACACTTAGGAAGGAAAAATACTTATTTAGAAAACGTATAAAAATTTGAACGTAGCGGAACATGAACCCGCGCCTCCTGGAAACCAACCAAGTGCTCTGACCCCTAAGCTATACGTTCAAAAACGAACGTTCGTTTTTGTTACGTTCTCTAAATAAGTAAGTAACTATTTATTTATCTATTAATGTGGCCAACATAATAGAAATACGTTCAAGCCCACCGCGTTATGAGACAAATATCGAAAGATTCAACAATTAAATTAAAAATCATATAAGATTAGTACAAATTGATATTATGTTAAGTAGCTAGTATTAAGTAAGTACTTATACCTTATACCTAAATATTATATTAAGCACGTATTTGATATAGATTATAGAGACATTAGGGATTAAAAAAAAATTGAGTATGCATCAGACTATGTATATGACTTGTGTATCTTATATACTTGTTGTCTATCCAACTTCACGCTGTATCCCGCACACAGCAGGGTAGACAGAGGCAACCTACTGTTAAGACAGTCTGTTCCCCACTTTCATTGTGGGCATTGAGTGTTGAGTGGCGGAACTCAACGCCGCTCTTTGCCTCGACACCAGAGTGAAGAAATGGAAATATAAGTTTAAATATATATTTTATTTCCTCGAGTGTGGATCGAACCCACAACCACTCGATTTTACAGTCACACTTTGCGCCGCTGCGCCACGACTGGCCTCTCACTTGTGATCTATCCGATTCTTAATAATTCTTATTCGTGTACACAATATGTAAGTCCATCATTTGAGGAGAAAAAAATTAAATGGCCATTATTTTTGTTTAATAAATTATTTTACGCTTTAAAAGAAAGTTATTAAGAAAGTATTACTGTTTTGTAACTTGTAAATGAAACTATTTTAACCGGATTTTAAGTGAAACTATTTCATTTAAAATGTATAATAATCATGAAAATAAAGAACTTATTATATAACTGTTTTTTTGCGTGGATTATATACGTTGCCATTGTAATTCCATATACAACCCGAGCAGTACTCGTAGCAGATACCCGTTCTACGTTTTCCAAAATTCGAGTCATCGCTTTGTTTTACGGAATCCATAACTCTTACAAATAATAATCTTAAATGAAATATAGGAGCAAAATATCTTCTTTGGTAGTGACTTATTAACAGTCAGTTCTTATATATATTATATTATCATTAATCAGGGAGAGATATTTAAGTAAGCAAGAGTTTCCCGCGTCAGAAATTTATAGAGATAAAACTAAGAACATGAAATCTTACACGTCCCAATCTCAAGTAGGCACTCTAATCTCACACTACTATTTAGTGGTTTTGATCTATTCTTTGCGTGCGACGAGAGTGGATATCACATTTGTTATTTATGGATTTTATCGTAATAGCAAATATATAGCCAGTGGTGGCGCAGGGGCACAAAGTGTGACTGTAAAATCGACTGGTTGTGGGTTCGATCTCCACTCGAGGAAGTGAAATATTTATTTACATTGATATTTTCATTTATTTGCTCTGGTGTCAAGGAAACATGCAACGCCGCGCTTTACCTCGACACCAGAGCGAAGAAATAGAAATATAAATTTAAGTAAATATTTCATCTCCTCGAGTGGGGATCGAACCCACAACCAGTCGGTTTTCCACTCACACTTTGTGCTCCTGCACCACGACTGGCTTCAATAATTCCAAATAAAAAGAACAAACTTAGACATTAAACAGTACCTAACCCTGTTCAAAACGTACTATGAACATTAGAAGCCGAACAAAACATATTACAAGAGAGGTCGTTCGTATAAACAGTCCTATCAGTCACCTATTGAACTGAGGCCTATCGCACTGGTAAAAACTGGACTGCAGCCGCGGCAGGCGGCTCCTGATAACGCTACGTCGCTACGCTACTTGACAGAATGGCGTAACTGGTCCACACATGGACTGGTTGCCTCTTGTAAATTAAATATTTAAAAGTTTTTAATCAATTTAATTCGATTCAAAATAATAATCGATAAGTAAATTATTATATTTTGGTTAAGTGTTGGCGTGTTCGCAGGGGACTCGGTGCCTTATCAGTGCGGTGTCGTACCAAGGCGTTTTATAAGTAGGCAACGCGAGCGCCAGCCATCATTGCACGCACGGACAGCGGTGTAGATACTACTTAATATTATTAGAATTTATTTATTGTAATATAATATAATAAGAGTTGAAATAATGTTAGTGTTTCCGCCATTGCGACACGAGATACGCGAAACGGGGTGTAGGATTGCAAGATGGATACCGGCGGAACGGTTCGCACCTTACTTCGCCAGGACCACGGTTTTACCGCGACTGCCCCCACAGGTGCTTATTTTCAATAAGAAAATATATTTTTTTCTTATAGGACTTTAAATAATCTTTAATTAAGTCAATATTTTCAATGTATAACAAATTGTTAAAAAACTAAATATGGTTACGGATTGATATTTAATATTTTCATTTTAGTATCTTTGATACTTCTTTTTTAATATGTATTTTAGACTTGATAAGATTTAATATAACGCTAAATAACTTTAACATTTATAAAGATTTATTTTTTATTTTAGGAAGAAAGCGATGATTCTCAAGGCAGTTCGTCCCCAGAACACACAAGTGAAGGCGACATCGCTGAGGGTGTCTGTGGATGGAGAGGGTGTGGAATAAGATTTTCCAGCGTGGCGCGTCTCTCAGCGCACATCGCGCGGGCGCACGCGCACGCGCATCGAGATGGACTCTTTTATTGCGGATGGAGAGACTGTTTGAGGCCCCAAAGAGGATTTAATGCTAGGTAAAATATTTATAAAATTAAGTTATACTTCATTAGTAGTAATAGATATCTCATAGTTCTTTTTTTGATTGACTTTTAAAATATATTTTCATTTTAAAGAATTTTAAATTTTAATTTTAATATAATTTCGTTATACTTATTAAGAAAACGTATAAAAATTTGAACGTACCGGGATTTGAACCCGCGTCTCTTTGAAAACCGTCCAAGCACTCTGACCAACTAAGTCATACGTTCTCATCGAGCTACGTCGAAATTCTTATACGCTTGTTACAACTTATTTATGTTGTTCATCTCTTCGGCATCTCTGTAGAGAGAGAGTTTTTACTAATTTTATACGTTTTCTTAATAAGTATTTTTCTTTCTTAAGTTTTGAATAACACTTCAAAAATGTTAAAAATATATAATTTCGGTAATTGATATTCTAAATTGTGTTTTTTTGTAATTAAATAGATACAAAATGTTGGTACACGTCCGCACACACACTAACGAGAGGCCACACACATGCAACCAATGCCAGAAGAGCTTTTCAAGAGCAGAAAATTTGAAAATTCACTTGAGATCTCACTCCGGGGAAAAACCTTATGTGTGTCCTTACGAGGTAAATATACAAAATTATATAAAAAAAAGTTTTTTTATATGTTATTTATTTTCTTTTAAGCACAATACGCAAGTATTTTAATATCAAAATTCTTTATAGGGTTGCGGAAAAGCGTATTCAAATTCGAGTGACCGTTTCAAGCACACACGCACACACACAGTCGACAAGCCCTACTTCTGCAAAGTGCCGGGGTGCAACAAGAGATACACGGACCCGTCCAGCTTGAGGAAACATGTCAAGACCTACAGGCACTTCACAAACGAGCGGGACATGCCACGAAGAGAATCCTCAGACGAGCGACAGAGCTCCGACAGTATGTCACCAACAAAAGAGAATTACGTACAAAGTTGTATTTCATATACAACAGCTTGTATACCTTCTGTTCCATACAATACTTTATCAAATTACCCAGATGCTTTAGGAACACCCTTGAGTTACTCTCCAACTGTGGAAAGAGTCTACGCGAGGCCGGTGGAACACGTGTACCCTATTAGGGTCCCTACACACGAGATGTCCTATATGGATTATACACAAATGTACGAAAACTCCTATAAAAGCTACCCCTGCGGTATTAATTACCCTGTATTGAGGCCGGTCAACGAAAAAGTATTCAAATATGAAGAACACAACAAAATAGAGAACAAAGTACCTGAAAATTACGAGGAAGTGCCATTAAATTTAATATGTGCCAAACGTTTGGAGTGCAAACCTATTGAACAACTAGTCAGACACACAGATTTACCTTTAGATTTAAGCACTAAGAGTTAATTTTAAAATAAAAAAAAATATTAAATTTAATATTTAGTTTAATTTTTCATATAGAATAACAACAAACGCACATACAATATCAATGTATTATCAAAAATAATATAAATAAATGTATTTTCAGTATTTAACCACCGCAATACAAATAGCATAGAATACACAATTACATCTATTAAGCTATTTATTATACATATATGAGTTTACAATATTTACTAATCGACGTAAATGGAAAATTTAAATGGATTTCATCCGCTTATTCAGCAGGGGGGGCAGAGGGAACCTAGTGGTAAGACACTCTGTTCCTCACACAAAATTGCATTGGGTGGCAGAACTCAACGCTGTGCTTTGTCTTGTTGGTAGCGTGTGGAAATTAATATAATTCATTCCCCCGAGTGGGAATAGAACACACAACCGACGTGTTTACAGTTTGAGATTGAATTATTAAATCTATTAATTAATTGAAACTTATCACGATAGTCATTTCACTTGTACCACTGAACGAAGTATGATGAGTAGTCTATGGTCGGGCTCTGCTAAGTTCTGACCAAATGGGACATTCCCTCCGAAATGGTGTTCAACGCCGCGAGGTCCTTCTTGGCGGTGTCCATCAAATGCGCCATGCCACGCTGTTGCAGCGATAGGAACTGCTTCACGTCCTCTTGCGCACCTGTGTTAAAAAAAATATTTTATAAGTAGTACTTCTCTGTTGAACTTTGAATCTTATTTCTGTTTTTTTTTCAATAATTTTGTTTAATATAGATGACTGAAATCATTAGATCAATCATCTACATCTACACCTACATCTACAAGACCCCAAAATATTGCAGAAAGGAAGTTTTTTTTTACATATGTGCTACGTTTCTCAAGGCGTTATGATTTTTTTTTACTTTACTATTATATTTAGAGAGCGCCCCTTAGAGACTATTACATCATTGCTTGTATTTTAAAAATGTATTCTAACACTGTCACTAAACAAATTAATTAAAAAAATGTAAACACGACTATTTATTAACAATTTAAGCAAAAAAAAGGAGGAAGTTTGTAGGTATTGTTTTCTGAAATTCAAGCTTAGGTTAGCCAGAGCCCTTCCATCTTTTAAGGCTATTATTTTTTAGGATTTAACCACAAATGAACAGTTTTTAGATTCTTTCCTGAACTAGTACTACCTGTAGATGTTAGCTGCCAAATTTCATAATTCTAAATTAATCGGAAGTAACGTGTTAATGTTATCAACATTATAGTATCAAAATACGAAATATATTTTTTGCTATATAAACGGTCATATCTTTTTTTAAGTAAATGTAGAAATATGCTTTTTTTTTTCAGGAAATCATGGGATCGTAGATCTAGGCATATGGTTTGAATTTCAACTCGATATCTCCAAGTGTTCCTGAGATAAAAGCTCTTGACAGACAGACCGACAGACAGGCAGACAAACAATAAAGTGATCTTATAAGAATTCCTTTTTCCTTAAAAGGTATAGAACCCCAAAAATATCACTTTCTCCTCCTCCACACCACTACTTTGAACCGATCGTTCGCAAAGTACGACGTCAGCGAAGTGATAAATCACTAGGTACTCTCTGCGCACTGTCGGAGCGCATGATCCAAAGATAAAAAAAACTACTAAGATCAATGAACGATATAGTTACGCATAAGAGTATTAACAGGTGTCTGGTACAATTTATAAATTATGCTATATTTGCTTATGTTTTAATAGTATACAGTAGATACACTATTAGATATAATACATATACTTTTTTGTAACAATTATATAAACCATATATTTATTATTTTTATTTTACTTATATTTGTCATCATTTTTGAAACATGAAATGAAGAAAGGTAAGAGAAGCTTTTATTTAGCTTCATCTATATCGTCAAGACACTCTGTTCTCAATAAGACACTTCCATTGCCCTCTTTCCGCTGAAATCTGGAGCCATTGCGTGTTGAGTGGCGAATCTCAACGCCGAATCCTGCCTCGTTACCAGAACAAAGAAAAGGAAATAATAAATATTTCTTTACCTCGACTGAGAATCGAACCCACAACCTATCGCGTTTACAGTCACACACTTGTACTCCTACGCCACGACTGAGCTATGTATATTTGTATATTAACAAAAAAAAAATGATTTATCATAATTGTTCTTACCTGGATCCAAATGATATCGCTCGTGAGTACCGCCGGCGCTAGAACTGCGTTGAAGGCGAACAGCACACAGCAATTCGTTTAGACGGCCCTGGGAATCAAACAATAAAATTTTTGTGTAAAAACAAAGATATAAAAAATATATATTTGCTTATCGACTGGTTGTGGGTTGGATCCCCACTCGAGGAGATGAAATATTTACTTAAATTTATATTTCCATTTTTTCGCTCTGGTGTGGAGGCAAAGGGCGGCGTTGAGTTCTGCCACTCAACACGCAATGCCTCCAAAATTCGGCAGAAAGTGGGGAACATTTATATTTTTAAATAAATACAATTTTCAGCTTCACGCTTTGCCTCGACACCAGAGCGAAGAAATGGAAATATAAATTTAAATAAATATTTCATTTCCTCGAGTGGGGATCGAACCCACAAACAGTCGCGTTTACAGTCACACTTTGTGCCACTGCGCCACGACTGGCCTCTATAAACAAATAAATACACGCATATACATTAAATGTCCATATTATTTTAAATTTAGCCTGCAGCCAATGNACACTAGGTTCCCTCTGCCTACCCTGCTGTGTGCGGGATACAGCGTGAAGCTGATTTTTTTTTAATATTTGTTTATGGTTATTTGGATTTTAATTAATTACGCATTTTGTACTACATAACCTAAATAAACGACTGATTGACCTGAGCACATTTATATTTTTAAATAAATAAAAATTTTTTTTTCAGCTTCATGCTTTGCCTCGACACCAGAGCGATGAAATGGAAATATAAATTTAAATAAATATTTCATTTCCTCGAGTGGGGATCGAACCCACAACCAGTCGCGTTTACAGTCACACTTTGTTCCCCTGCGCCACGACTGGCCTCTATATACAAATAAATACATCAATCATACAAATAATACAGTCTATATTATTTTAAATTTACCCTGCAGCCAATGGGTTAATAGAAACATTTATTGACCAATATATAAAAATAATAGAAACAAACCCTCATACATACTACTCATACATCATATTACATAATACTGAAGAAATAAAGATTAAGAAATATTATTAAAGTATATTTTTAAATAAACCTTAATATATTTTTATTAAATAATACAAGCGCTAGCGAAGCCAGAAATACTAAAAACAAGTTCAAAAGTCACAGCCATTATCTTAAATAAGCATAACCAACCAACATCCAAAATACACATATAAAAAAATAAATATTTAAAAAAAAATACATTCAACATCGAAAATTCTTAAGGAAAATCTTTAAATTTTTCCCACATAAGTACATATAGGTAAAATTGTAAATAATATATATTTATAACAGTATTATCGCAACAAAGTTTTGTGCATCCATCAAAGAATTACTCGTCATGACATTCAAGTCGAGCGCCGGTTCTAACTGGATATTGAGATAAGAGCCAAGAGATTGGTACACGAGCTCCAACGCTCTAATTGCTGATTATTTGTAAACAGGTACCCTCTTTTAAAATAACTATTTTACGACAATTTAATGAACATAGTAAAATGTCTGTCACGTTTATAGAAAATTTTTTTCTATAATTTATGTAAAAAAAATATTTTTTTTTTTTTTAAGAAAATATTCTATATCTGAAAGATTTGGTACATTTGGTGTGTAACGAAGGATAAAAAAATGTGTCACTATTCTGGCATTCTAATAAGGAAACTTGAAATGCTGAGGTTTTTTTTTTATTATGGCATAATTGACTTATATCACTTCACTTTTTTAATTATATAAGTCCTAGATACTCATGCTCAATAACAAAATACCAATATTTTACAACAATAATAAATTAATCTCACAAAAGTTATAAACACAAAGAAAATTAATCTTTCATTTAATGAATATAAATATTTATGCAATATTAAATAAAATTCTGCATTGCATTTAGAGTTTTTTTCTTAATTTATAATTTAAAAATATCTTTATATATATAAACTGTTTCAACAATCATAATAAAGCCCAATGTCCTTTTAGCTCATAGATAAGTTTGCTTTTTGTTTGCTCCAGGAAATAAAATATGAAATATTTTAATTTTCTTCGCTGTGGTGTCGAGCCAAGATAAATTAATACTTCTTATTTAATTTAAATTAGAGGTTGAGCTTAGATTGTTCTATCATGTTTACAATTTCTATTGCAACAAAATTTTCTTTAAAGCGATCAAGCGCAATCTTGTAAATTACTGGGAAACAGTACCTTTAGGTATTTCCCCAGACATGTTATTTATGGAATATGGTAGATAAGACAAGAATTATACATATAAGGACTTTCCAAATATCATTATATGTAATATTTTAATAGCTAGCTTCAATCTGCAAGTAGCAAAGTAGGCAGAGGGAACCTAGCGTTAACATGCTCCGTCCCCAATTCAACGTTATTTTATATTTAATATTTATTTATTGTTTTTCCAAGTTGCAAGACGCAATTACAAAAATAGAACACGAAACGCATGTAGTACCTAGTATTAACCGCTTATCGTACATCCCCAACTAACTTTGTCTATAAACTTGTCTGAAGATAAGAAATGATAAGATAGATCTACTTGCAACACGCGGTATACGAGTGACCGACTATTGACCGTCCAAGGACATTATTCCGGATATCGAATTTATCAAGATAAGTGATAAGATTTTCCTTTTCATTTATCATAATTGTGGAAGGAATCACGTATGGAATACAGTTTTGTAATGTCATGTGATAAGATTGTTTTTTTTTTTGTTTACGGAGAATAAACACTGAGCGACTTGACCACCTCAAAATATAACTACAAATTTACACATTTAATGCGCATACTCGTGAAAATAATTATATTAATATCAAATAATCATATAATTTTGTTTCATCGAAATCGGGCCAGTATTTACAAAGTTATAGCGTTATTAAGTTTCACCGTTCAGTTCAGTTTTTTAAATTACTTTACTTTGCTCGCTACGGTGATGACGTCACGCTGCGTCGTGTCATGTCATGACATGTCAGTGTCATGTCCGATTGTGGGTGATGCGAAGTGGTAACGTGCATAAAATTTCATTTGTAAAGTGTTTGCACTAAGATTTTGAGTGATATAAAAGAGTTCTCTCTTCTTGGCATATATAAAAAAAGTCAACTATGAAATATTTTTAAAATGATTTCGTAATTATTTAAAGTAAAAGCGGCCCACGGCTTAGTTTTCTTGACGACGGATATGACCTCTTTAACTTAATTTATATTTAATTAAATTAATTTTTATTTAGGTGTATTTAGGAAAAATTGGTCGGTTATAAAAAAAATTTAAAAAAAAAATTTTTCGGTCGGTTATTATAGTATGATTATCTACTATACTGTTATATATTCGTTATAAATCGTAATTTAAATCTGAAGAAATTTTAAAATAAAGAAGATTTTTAGAAGAATAAGAAATTTGATCCAATAGAAATATGTCCATTTATTTCATGTCTATGGTAGGTAAGCATGACAAGCACGATTTTACCGCATAAATTCCTATCTGTGGGAATTCCGGGATACATAGACTATATGTTGTAACATTTTTTTTTATTATTTGTGTTTTACTTCGAAATAATCTAAATAACAAAGACAATAACTAGAAGCCATGAAACGATCTGCTCTTTTTATAACTTAAAACCTATTTGTCTGAGTATTTTTTTAATTCTATGATAGAATCATCAGAAAAAAAACTATTTCTAGGGTGTTTTTTTTAATGCAATTCATACACATAGGCAATACGTAATATAACGTAACTATTAAATAGATTAACTATAAGAAAAACAATAGAATTTATGGCGAAACGAGCAACAGTATGTAAGTGTACGCAAGCACCGACTCGCGACTCCCAGCGTGACGTCATTGACGCGATCGGTCTTGCCGCGGAGACTGTACGTTAACATGTAATATCTCAGTCATTTTTTGAAGACAGTAAAAAAAATAAAATTTGAATCTATTTTCGAAATTTCTTTTTTTAGATATGCTGATACCAAAAAAATTTGGAAATGATATTGTTACTATGTGATATTATTACTTAATCTGTTATGATATTATTGAGGCTGACGTGGCGCAGGGGTACAAGCGAGTGACTGTAAACGCGACGGTTGTGGGTTCGATTTCCACACTTGGAACTTGCAAGTTTTCAGAATTGTTCGAAAAAGTTTCACCTTCATGCAAATTTGCTCTAGTGTTGCCCCATATGAATTTATTACATTTAATTTCTTTATAATTTCTTTTTAGACGTTTGTGTGTATTAATATAATAAATTAAAATTATTATTTTACAAAGTTAATTCAAAAATATTATTATAATAAACATTTACAAATTAACTCTAATATATCCTAATATTTTTCGCAAATTCTGATTTACTTTAATTAAATTAATAAGAAATCATAATCATGATATAACATTTATTATCCTCTAATCATTTGTCGTTACCATTGAGACACTTCCGTTCCCCATTCTGGAAGTATTGCGTGTTGATTGGTGGAAACAAAGCCGCGGTTTGCTTCGACACCAGAGCGAAAACATTAAAACATTAAATATTTAATTTACTCGAGCGGGAATCGAACCAATGACCTATCGTGTTTATAGTCACACGCTTGTGCCCTTACGTCACGGCTGGCCACAAACTGACTGTATGTATGAGTCAATAGTCCTAATAATTTATTTTACATAAAAAAAATTATTTAGACACTTAAATAAATTTGCATTTATTGAAGCCGTCGCGGCGCAGGAATATAAGGGTGCGACTATAAACGCGATGGTGTGTTTAACTTTCATTCGGGGTAATATTTAATACTTTTATTTTATTGATCTGGTGACGAGGCAGAGCGCGTGGTTGAGTTCCGCCACACAACTCAACACGCAATGCATCCAGAATTCTGCGGAAAGTGTAGAAAGGAGGTCTTAATAGGAATAATAATAATATTATTACGTTATAATAATCCTATATTTTTACGGTTTCGTGCCACAAAAGAAAAAACCGGTACCGTTATCAAGAGATCTCATGTTGTTCATCTGTATGTCTGTCTGTCTAAGCATAGTCCTTTAGAAAACGTGAAAATTCGCCCACCATGGGTTCTATACATGAAAATTGTACAGAACCCATGGTGGGCGAATCCGACACGCATTTAATTGATTTTTTTGTATATAAGTCTAATACTTTAAGTCTCTCATATAAGCCAGTGCTACCTTGACAGTTGATAGTACGACTGACATTGCTGATATTTCTAAGTAACTAGACGATATAAAAGTTCTTGTAATGATCAATCGAAACGAGAATGTATTGATTTTGAACAATGCGCAAATTTGATAAATTCCGAGTCCAGGGCACCGTAGTTTCCAACTTACATTGTAGAGCGGCGGCGCGGCCAGCTGCGAGGCGAGCTCCTGCAGGCGCGCGCGCGCCGCCTCCTCCTCCGGGCTCAGCGCCACGCCCACGCGCCCCACCACCTCCTGGCGGGCTATCACCTAAAGTACAATGTGTTAACGTTATTAAGTCAATTAGTGTAAAAAAGTGGCAGCACCACTTTAAATGAACCACAGTTTTAACTACTTTATAAAAGCCTAATACAATTAAAATATATTAGATAGGAAGTGTCAGCTCTCCTTTTACGGGAACAGCATATAGGGTGAAATATTTTAAACTCATACCTAAAGAAATTAATCAAGATACCTCAACAGTTTAGACGTAGGATTATTTTTTCATTTCACGATGTTTATCCATACCCCTCATTCTTGTGGCGCAGTTACGCATAGATACTAATAATGTAGGCACATACTATAATACTACAAATATACTACTAAAGGTTCAGCAACCTTGAACTTTGCCGCCAATACCTACGAGATTTCGGATGCGACGGTTTACCTTTGATAGGTTTATGTGTGCGTCCGTCGTTCTTGACAAATAGTGTTTTATATTACAACAATAATTTTATTATTTATTTTATTTGAAAACACCACTTTCTAATTTTTGGAAAAAAAAAACATTTAATTGTATTAGGCTTTTATAAAGTAGTTAAAACTGTGGCTTCATTTAAAGTGGTGCTAACACTTCCACCCTGTATGTATAAATACCAAACCCTACCCTGTGTGTATAAATACCAATATATATTACATATTTTTAATAACCATAAAAAATACTTAAAAATACGTTTAGATAACATTTTTAGATAAATTAATAAGAAAACAAACCAAAACAATTTAAGCGAACAAAAAATTTGTAAGTATTTGAGTATTAATTTTCCCCCTCCTTCATAATGCCCCCAAAATCGTCGTCAATTATGTAAAATCAAAGCATTTTTATAAAAAAATTACCGGTATTTACTGTAGATACATCATATTTTTTTTCGATTTCAGATGGCAATTAATTTAGTACGTTTGATGTTAATGGTGCTAAAGTAACATTATCTTCATCTATATTTGTGTTTTCCTTGTGCTGGGCCTTAATTTTCTTTTAATTTTAAAAATTTACATGTATTAATAAAGTACTAAATAAACTTTAAAAAATTGTCAATAGTATTGTATCATACGAAAAATGATCGAAACTAGTTGGTGTTGAACTGTGAATGTAGTGTGTATCGACCTGCAGCAGGCGGTGGCGCAGCGCGTGCAGCGCGGCGGCGCGCGCGTCGAGCGCGGCCAGCGCGGCGGCGCGGCGCGTGCGCAGCGCGCCCAGCGTGTCGGCCGCGCGCCGCAGCCAGCGCGCCTGCAGCGCCGCCTCCTCGCCCTGGCAGCGCGCGCGGAACTTTATCTGAGTGCACGACCATTCCGTTACCGAGCTACCATAACAGAGCGCGATCTTGAGTTTCGACACCCAACAATCAAAATCCCGAATTTTTTGCGAAAATTAGAAATAAATCACCAATACATAAAAAAAGGACCAATGTCAACTTTTACACCAAGTTCTCTGGCTCCATCTGCCTACCCTGCTGGTATGCAGGATTCAGCATAAAAAGAAAAACATCTAAAAATGCTCAACTGAAATAGCTTGTCCAATAATTAACTATATAGTCTTATTACTCATCAATTTGAGATTAAATGTTTATATCACACCTCAACATCAAACCTAGAGCTCCACTAGACACTAACCTCAGAAAATCCAATAATGGGTACAGGAATGTAATTTTCAGGATCAGGATTATCTGCTTGTGCTTGCTTCCAAAGGCGCATATCCATACCTAAAATTACAATAAGACTCAATTTTATTAAAATTAAATAAATCAATATAAATAAAGCAGCTTCACACTGTAGCCCACACAACAGTGGGGACAGAAAAAACTTTGTGTTAAAACACTCCGTTCACCACTTTCCGACGAATTTTGGAGGCATTGCGTGTTGAGTCGCGGAAGTCAACGCCGCGCTTTGCCTCGACACCACAGTTACAGTCACCCTTTGTGCCCCTGCTCCAGCCACTACTAGACTCGATTTTATTAACTTGTTATTTTAAAATAAACAAACAACATTAAAACTGTCTAACACTAACCTAATAACAAAATGAATATAAAATATACAAAAAAATATCACAGTAAATAGATAAGTAATAATTGTATCAAATATTGGATATAAATGAAAAATAGTTTATAACTCAAATATGTATCTGACAAATCATCTTACTAAGATATTATTAGTGGAAATTATAAAGCGAAATGGCAAAATGAAAATAGCTAGAATTCCACCACCTAATAATCAATATGAAACTTTGAATTAATTAACAAAATTAGCACAGGTCTAAATTTTTGAAAGAGATGAAGAAAGGACGGAATGCAAAATCAGTGTAAATGGTAAGATATTAGAAAAAGTGAATGAAGTGGTATATTTGGGAAGCATGTTCAGTAGAGATGGAAGATATGAGATGGTTGCGGAAAGGCGTATTGCTGCTGGTAACAAGGTGAACGAAGCCTTAGCTGCATTGATGAGACGGCGAAACGTCAGCACAGCTGCGCGTTTGGCCGTACACAATGCAGTTTTGGTACCGTCTCTGTTATACGGCAGCGAAACGTAGGTATTACAGAAGAAGAATGAAAGTTGAATGCCGTGGAGATGCGATCTCTTCGTAGGATATGCGGAGTCAGTTTAGCTGATCGAATCCGGAATGAAGAGATACACAGAATGGCAGGTACTAGCGAGGAGGAGGAGGAAGAAGAACGTGCTCAGCTGGTTTGGGCACGCCGAACGAATGAGTGATGAAAAAATGGCAAAAAAGATTTATGATGGAAAAGTGAAGTGAAAGTGGTAAGAGAGATCGGGGGAGACCTCGGTTGACCTTCGAAAACACAGTATCAAAGATACTGGAGGAAGGTCACGTAAAAAGCATGAGGACCCCCCGAAGGGCATGTATGAAGAGGTTGATGACAGTGGACGAGGCGAAAGAGGTATGTAGAGACCGTAGCGTTTGGCGCTCCGTTCTCTCTGACTACCCCGCAAGGGATAAAGCGTGAAGCTAAATTAAGTTTAAGTTAAGTACAGGTCTACTTCCCGTTGACCTACAATCACATCTCCAATATATGTTATCCGCTCACTGGGGGTACGCACCGGGCGGCGGCGTCTGCAGGTACTGCTGGAGCAGGGCGCGCGGCGGGCGCGTGACGGCGCACACGGAGGCCGCGCCCGCGCCCGCGAGCGCCGCGCGCGCCGCCCCCGCCGTCAGGAACGCGCACAGCTCCGACGCGCTCACGTGCGCCCCGTTGTTCTTGTCCAGCACGTATATTACTACCTGGGAAATATTACTTTATTTCATTTTCCTCTCTTCTCAGGTCTGACGCAGTAGGTTTACTAGTGGTAAATTATTAGACTTTGATTTTGTTGCTTTTTAAATAAAATTCTTTGACCAGTCCCGTCAATCAATCGCGTATATATCAATATTATACAATTTTAGAAACGTAACGTCTCCAATACTTTGCAATAGTCCGTGATTATTATATATAACAATATGTAATTCATGTCAATCGAAAAAGGATAAAGTGGATATATTTTCAAATAGGATCAAATTTTACAGGTATAAATTTAAAAGAAAATATCAATTGAAAACACATCACAGGATACAGTTATCCTGCAAATAACAAGGTAGGCAGAGGGACCCGAGACTAGCTGAGACATTGAACTTTGTCATGTAAAAGAACAACAAAATGAAAACAACTTATTCCCCCAGTGGAAATCGAATCTATAACCTTCAAGGCTTTATTTAAAGTCGCATGCTGTGCCGCTGCGCTACAACAGCCTCAAATTATGATTACTTGGTATATGCTTATCTAATAATAGCACTTATATATTTTTATACAAACACTATTAAATATAATATTTTGTAATTACCTGACTTTTGGTCTCTGATACAGCTTTTACAGACTCAATGTTGACTGACAGATTAGGTTTATTTCCTAAAAGACCAGAAAAGGACGTACATAATGCTTGCTGATTGTTCCTAAAAAAATATCATAATATTTAGAAAACTTTACATGAGACAATATAAAATAATAGCAGCAATAAACAAAATTATATAACGTTAATTTAAAAAACCCACAAATCTATAAGAAATTTGTTGGTTGGTTGGTTGGCTTGGTCATATTGCTAAAAAAGAAGCTTTATCTTGCAAAGCAATTCTGTTCTCCACTTTCTGTCAAATTTGATACCTTGTATATTTGTGTGTGATGGAACTCAACGCCGCGCATTGTCTCGCCAGAGTGGAGAAATGAAAATCATTCATACATTGAATCAGAATCGAACCCATAATAGCCTCAATATAATATTTTACATACTAATATGGTTGAGAAAGATAGATTGCTCATAGGCACAAGGGCCTTGCATACTTTTTTGTTTCTTTTTTAATTTTATATATTTTTTGTGAGCAGTAAAGACTATTTCTATTCTAATATAAGATTTTACATACTTTATTTCTTGTTCTGGCTTACTAAACACCATAGCAACATGTCCATCTTTGTCTTCTTTCCCACCCAACCTTGAATAACCAACCGCTTTGAATCGACAAAGTGGGTTTTGCTCATTTAGTTCTAATGGTGGCGCATTACGGCTGTAATATGCTTGACCTGTGAAAAAAAATGCAATTTAGGCATCGATTATTAGTGAAATATATGGTACAATGGCACAGCGTTTACTGTAAATAAAACTGGTGTAGGTTCAATTCCCATTTGAGAATTGCAACAATTTAACATTTTTTTCTATAATACTTTAAAATAATAAGACATTTAATGAAACTTACCAGTCCCCCATTGTGCCTGTATAAGATTCCACTTGGCAAGAACTTGGTCTCTCTCATCACCAAAAACGTTACAGTTGAAAACTGCTGCAACTAAAGCCTCATGAGCATTTGTAGGACCCTGCTGTTGTTGCTGTAAATAATTATATTCTTTCTTCTATAGATATTTAATCATATGAAAGTTTATACACATGTAATATAACTTTCCATATAATTTATTTATATTTGGGGCCGTCGTGCCCTGACGACGAGGGTCATGCAAAGGTTGTGGGTTCACACCTCACTCAAAGCAATGAATTATTATTTATTAATATTTTTATTTCTTCGCTTTGCCACTCAACACACAAGGCCTTAAAACTTCAGCGGAAAGTGGGGAACGAAGTGTTTTCACACTAGTTCCTTTCTACCTACCCTGCTATATGCGGGATACAGTGTGAAGCTAAAATTGAATAGTAAATATTACTAGGACATGCCAACCTGCTGTTGTTGTTGTTGTTGCTGCTGCTGTTGTTGTTGTTGTCCAAAAGGTGTAGTTCCCAATCCTGCTCCAAATCCACCAAATCCTGTAGTAGTAGTTTTAGCACCAAATGTGGAACCAAATGTGGAACCTGTTCCAAATGTAGGTGCCGCTCCCCCGAAAGTTGAACCTCCTGCACCAAAAGCTGTACCCGTACCAAAAGTGCTTGTCCCAAAAGTACTTGTACCAAAACCTAAAAAGGATATTAAAATTATTGGTTTTCATCTATACATACATATATATAAAATTTTAATGCCTGTCTGTGATTTCAAAATAACTGTTGTTTTCAACTGCATAATCATAGTTATTTACATAATACTATAACTTTAACAGTTCCTCTACGCAGCCTGTTATACAGGTAAAGTGTGAAGGTGCTTTTTTGGTTACATATACATATATAATATTATATATAAAAAGTGAAGAGGCCATAAGAGGATCTGTTTGTTTCATAACTTTAAACCACTTTTCTGAATATTTTTATTATATGATAAGGCAAAAATCTAATTTTAGTGTGTTTATTCAATAGACACATAGACAATACAATAATACTACATTTTATGGATTAACTATAAGAAAAACAATTGAATTTATAGTGAAGTGCAACCAGTCAGTGTAAATGATATGTATGCACAAGCACCGACTCACAATTTGCCTCACAGGCCATACATTAATGTTCAATATATCAGTAATTTTTGAAGATAGAAAAAAATTAAAACAGATTATTTTTCCCTAGTTTTCTGTGTTTTAGATATGCTGATAACAAAAAAACATTGGTGTGACTCATTGCTTAGATCATATAATATTATATTAGTTCACCTGCAGGTTTTGCAGTGGTTGCTCCAAATCCAGTCCCACCAAAAAGCGAAGGTGTTGTTGTTGTTGCAGTACCAAGGCCACCAAATGGTGCTGAAAAATTAGTAAAATATTTATAGAAATACTAAATATTCAATTATTATAAGGTGTATCTATCTAAACATAAATATATTAATTTTATACAGAAAAACCAATATATACATATATCATTATTATTATTATTCAGTATTAGGTATTCATATAGTCAGTTGATCTGATAGACATATACAGAATAGTACCATATAGTTGTGGTGGTGTGGGGTTATAGTTGTGAATTCATCACTTGCAGTTAAAAGCAGCTTGTTTTACAAAATTCTTAACTCGTGTGTGATGTCCAAGACATTTTATATCACAGTGGTAGATTAAAAATAAACAACTATAGAACAGTAACTCTCAACCAGATATATTTTACTAATCCTAATTTAAAACTCAATTTTTATCGGTATTTGGAAGAATTAGCATTTCTAATTTTCATAAATACCTGATGTAGATGAAGTTGCACCAAATGTGCCAAAACCAGATGATGTTGAGGTCGTTCCGAAACCTCCAAAACCTGCAGTGCTTGTTGTAGCAGTATTCGTGCTACCAAACGAAAAAGTTGCTGAAAATGTAGAATATGTAAGTGTAATTACTAAACATATTTAATTAAATAATTTATGTCAAGGGAATTTAGAAAATTACGTTTTGAAGCAGCACCGAAACCAGTATTTTGTGTACTTGTAGCTCCGAACGAAAATGCCATGTTTACTTAACAATTTCAACTACACATGAACTCAATTATTTTTAATCAAAAATGTAGTCAACAATTCCTTTAAAACCACAAAGATACGAAAAAAATGTAACCAAGAATAAGTAATTCAAATCAAATTGTTAGGCTGATATTTGGATTTTGGGGAGAAATGACAGGAGACAGCAACTTTAAGCGGTATTTTTAATAGTCTGTTAAAAAGGATAGACATAATAATTATATATCACAGATTTATATGTAATACAGTAATATATTATCGTATTATATTTAGTAACTTATTCAATTAATTATTGAGGATTTTTATTATCAAGTATTATTTTCATTCATGTAGTTTATAGTTACAATATTTATCTGTGGCATGTGAATTGTTCTATAGTCTATAAAATAGCACGTCTCGCTACATCAAAAATAAGAGCATCTGACTCCAGAAATTTTGGTTATTTCCTCATTAAGTTATCCGGCAAATCAACTTTAGAAAATGTCAGACTGGGATACCGTAACTATTCTTCGAAAAAAACCTCCTAAGGCGTCAGCCTTAAAAACAGAACAAGCAGTCAATGCGGCTCGTCGTCAAGGCTTACCAGTAGACACACAACAAAAATATGGTGCGGGAACTAATAAACAACATGGTACTACTAAAAATACTGCAAAATTGGATAGAGAGACTGAAGAATTACGACACGATAAGATACCACTTGATTTAGGAAAATTAATAATGCAAGGTCGACAATCGAAAGGCATGAGTCAAAAAGATTTAGCTACTAAAATATGTGAAAAACCTCAGATTGTTAATGACTATGAAGCCGGTCGAGGCATACCGAACAATATAGTACTTGGCAAAATCGAAAGGGCAATTGGAATAAAACTTCGTGGAAAAGATCGTGGCCAACCGCTACAGCCTCCTGGAGGAAAGAAATAACGGATTCCCTAGGAGGCGAAGACTTTACTCCAATGTGTTTATTGCATAATATTTCTCTTAATTTTTCCGTTAAATGGGTTTTATCATATTAAACTAAGTCATGTATATGATATTATATGATGTAAGCATTTATTTTCTTTTGTTTGGGTTCTGGAAAGTTCTCTTTAGATGTTACCATCGTGAAAAAGTTACTAATATGCAGCGATTATAAAATGCGGATGTGATATGCAATAAAATAGTTTATTTATGACTAATTAGTTTTCTTTTTAACTGTGTGGAAAATTCTAAAAAAAATAGTCAATATATCATTAAATTTATAAGAAATATGTACACCGCAAAACATCGTTTACAAAAAATTATTGATCAAGCCAACGTTTTGTCTAGAAGTAGTCTTTTTTTTAATTTAATACAAATATGGTTAAAAATTACATTAAGAACGTCATTTCAGTATTTATAAGCAAAAAAAGGCTTCTGCATAATAAAAAAATAAGTGACACTAAAAGATTTCAGAAATAAAGTGAAATTGTGATTACAATTATGAATGTAGCATCTTCATTCGCGAATGACAACAGCGTAAATCGTACTTCGTAGTGCGTATAGTACACACTACACATAGTACACATTACATTACACACATGTATATTATCAATTAATTATCTATGCCATTCAACTTGTGATTCTGACAGTTCATATGACATGCATCTGTTTACAAATTACGAAATTTAGATTATAATTAAATCACCGTGTGCTTTCTATACTACTTGATTCTGGCAAAATTATTTGTGCTACACTGGTACAGTCGAAACGCTATAATTAAAGAACTGAAAGTGATCATAAACAATAAATTAAAACTGACCGACCACGTTTGATAGTCTAAAGCCCTAAACTGAAAAATAGACTAATAAATTAAATATAAAACATGCGTAGACATTTATATAAAAAATATTACAATTAAAGATACTATACATTAACATTACTGCATTGTCCAATTCTATGCAATATTTTCATTTATAAGATGGACAACACTTCTGAAGAGGAAGAAATTCTAGTTTTCGCTGAGTTTGACGAACCTATTAACTTTGAAAAATATAATAATATTCATGTTTTGGGTATAGATACAAAAAATCCAATATTTCAATTAGATGATACATTTTTTACAGGTAAGATATCAAGGTCATAAATGAGTTTTTTTGCTTCATTTTCCATTTCTCATATAGTAGGGTAGGTAAAGAGAACCTAATGATATGATATTTTGTTAAAAGATACTATTTAGTGCAGTGAGAAAACTTAATGCCAAACTCTGTCTAACAGAAAGGAGAAATAAAAATAATTTTGCCCATGGGATCAAACCCACAACTATCACCTTTGCAATCAAATGCTGTCCTTATGTGAGTTTGTGTTGTTCTATAAATTTGCAGGTATCTTTTTTAATGAAACTTATTTTTAAGTATTATAAAAAAAAATGTATCATTTTAAAATTATATTTTAAATGAGTATTAGTGATTAGAAAACAAATTCAGCCAAGACTCAGTATCATGACTTCATTATTTCACTTAAAAACAAGGATGATTTCATCTTTACATAGTTTTCTGTATGTACTTAATATGATTAAAATTATCATTTAACAGGTGAATGCTTGGAATAAACATTAATTTTAAGATTGATCTTCTATTACATAATATTTTTTGTTATAACATGAGGGACACAGCGCATTTCACCTTCTATTCTCATAAAGATTTGCAGCCGGAATTAAATAATTCAAATGGTGCCACCATTTGAATTATTTTATCCTCACAACCTCTGCTTTTGGTAGTTATTTTACAGGCAATCATATGTTATAATGTTAAGAAAAGAATAAGCTTTAATTCAATATCTAATTCATTAAAAAAACACATGAATGCATTAATATTAAGTGACCTGTGTAAACCTGGTAACCCTGAGGCTGCGGCGGACTGAGAAGTTGCCACCTCTTTCTTTTTACAATTTCTTAAGCGATTTTCTTTCAAATGATGTTGGATTCATATAAAAAAACATGTGACTGCAATTTTTCGACGGAAACAAATTACCATAAATTTAATAAAATGTGATTATGGCACAATTTTTCTAAGCAACCCTGGTACAATCTAATCTACTACCATGTGTCATTCTTAAAAATTAGTTTCATTAAAAAACAAATAGACTTACAAATTCATGCAAGGGGATCTTAGGCCATAATCTAAAGTAATAAATATAGTTAAATAGTATGTACAGAGTTTTGTATTGTTACAATTATACTTTATTATATAATTAATTTCCAATGTAAATTTCAGGTACCTTTGAAAACCCTTTAGGAACATACATGTTTTTTGATGAAGACCCTTCACCAAAGACTTCTGATCCACTGTTTGATAAGTTACCAGAAAAAAGTTTGAAATTCCTTTGTAAAGCTAGTAAATTGATAAAAGTAGAACAAGCATACATAACACCAAAGGAAGGAAAGCAAGGCAAGTTAATAAACAGTAAACTTTTATATCTTGTCATATTTTATATGCTAGTGTTGTAAATAAAAATTGTTGTTAAAAATTGTACACGGCATAAGCCGTGATATATGAAAGGCACTTATTTGGCAGCATACAGAACAACATCTGGCTTTGTTGAGTTGATTGAAGAGGAGACCAGAAAAACAGGATACCTCAAATTCAGCACGCCTGCCAATGATCCCATGATAATTACTGCAGAATGTACCTGGATAATGTTGGAAGAAAGAATGCTGAAAATGGCTCTAGACCTAGATAGCACTCTGGAATCCACAACATGGAATGTGCCCAGGATGATATTGGGTCAATGGTGTTCCCAGGTGTGGAAAGTAGTACAATTTGACTTAGATAGGGATACAATTGTCACAACTACGACGGAAGCAGCCAACGAACTTCGAGAGAGGCTTCTTGGAATGTATAGAGAATTTGGTTAAGAATAAAATCCGCACTATAGCTTCAATGCTGGTAAACGGAGCAAGAATCAGACAAATGTAATCGCTTGATAGTCGACAAAGCTTTAATGAACCACTTTGGATCGATAGTGATGGCAGGTAGAATCTCCGGAGCCGAGGAAATTCTTTTAATTAGAGATTTAAATCAGCTACCATATATAGACAGAAAGTACTTCTTCGAAATGCTTTACCACAGACTGCCATAAGTCTTCATCAACCAAAATTTGTTGTGTACCCACAAAAGCTACGACGTCGCCTCGCCCTATATACATATATCCTGGTACATACTCCAGGCCAGTCGTCGCGCAGGGGCACAAAGTGTAACTGTAAAACCGACTGGTTGTGGATTCGATCACCACTCGAGGAGATGACATATTTATTTAAATTTATATTAATTTCTTCGCTCTGGTGTCGACCAAAGCGCGGCGTTGAGTTCTGCCACTCAACACGCAATGCCTCCAGAACTCGGCAGAAAGTGGGGAAAGGAGAGTCTTAACACTAGGTTCCGTCTGCCTACCCTGCTGTGTGCGGGATACAGCGTGAAGCTGATTCATTAAATATAAAATTATATAAACACTCGCTTATCACCTTAGCTCTAAGTGAAATTTTATAAAATGATGTAAAGGTAAAAATAATATTTCTGACATTTCTAATAATAGGTATTAATTGTTTGTATAAAAACAATAATATAATTAATATATATCTTAAGAAAATGAGATATAATAATAAAGTAAAAAAGAATACAGACCAAATGTCTGTAGTGCTTAACAAAATAAAAAAAAAATGTAAACAAATTTCTTTATATTTACAGGACAAGAACATAACGAAGTACAAAAAACTAAATCTGATGATATTCAATTACCTGATTTTAACAACATACAAGATGCGTTAGACAAATTTAAAAAAGAGTGGAGTTCTGAAATGGATACAAATCAAAATCTTGAACAAGTTTAATACTGGGATATAATGATATTATTTGAATAAATCAATTTTATCAAAAAATATATCTCTTTATATTTTAGTAAATTAGTATATCAATTTCTTTAGATACTTCATTATTAATGAATCATTATCCTATATAACATATCTTAGTGCAGGCCGTCGTGGCGCAGTGGCACAAGCGTGTGACTGTAAACGCGAAAGTTATTTCTTTGATCTGGTAATAAGGCAAAGCGCGGCGTTGGATTCCACCATTAAACACGCCAGTGCCTCGAAAATTCGGTGTGGAGTGTCGTAACACTATTCTGCCGCCATAAGGAAAAAAGGCACAACTAACATTTTCTATGAAATTGAGTTATATATATATTCAGCATCAGGAAAATAAGATTTATCTGCCTACTTTTTTGTTTATTTTTAGTAATAATATAAACAGAGATATCATAAGCCCAAAAGGCACAACTGCACCCTATTGCAAGTTTTAGTACAGGAAAAGGGCACATTGTGAGATATTACTTTTATTCACCTGTATATTTTAAATATATTTTATTAAAAAGGCGTAATTGGTGTATGTTTAGTATAAAAGGCGTATATCTTACATTATTTATGTAGAAGAAAAGTCACAACTGTCAATTATGACTTTACTACTAAAAAACACTTAGGCGAGGGCTAAGGCTTCGCACGGCGACTTTTTGTAGTACGACAAAAAAGTAGTTTCAATAGAAAAAATGTATTCGCGTGGATACGTTCACACGGAAGAGATTTTAAATCGCGGCTAAATTTTATCGCGCGCTGCTCCATTTCAAGCGCCCGGCGACTGAAATAGAATATATGGAACTCCCTACTGCTGTTCTGACGAGAGACAAAAAATCGCTTGCATTACGGTCAGTTAGGGATGCCCGATGTTAGAAAAACATCGATGTTGACATTGATGTCAACATCGAAGCTGTAACATCGATGTTCGATAAAATTCGAAAGAACAACATCAATGTTCGCTAACATCGATGTTGTTAGCTATCATCGATGTTAGCTAACATCGATGGTAGCTAACATCGATGTTTTGTTTTTTTTTCTCTTTTTTTGTCTTCAAATTTTTATAAATTGGTAAACTTTAACTTTGAATTATTTTTAAATAAGGGAAATTAACAAAAAAATATATTAGACTTTTTTGTATATCGTTTAATTGGCTACAAGAATATATATTGGCTCTTACATCGATACTATTAGTTTAATCGCAACAAAGTTTCAAATGAAAAACACAAAATTGTCCTTTTTATTTATATGGGAAATCGAAAATCGCGATGAGACACCCCTTAATATAAAAATTAAGAGCTGCACTTTTAGCATATGTATTTTTTTGAAGTCCAGAACAATATTTTTACTATAATTAAAAAAGATTTTTTTGGCCCACCTTAATAGATAGCATAACCTAAAAATAATAAAGTAGGTAAGAATGCTAGACCAAGTTTGCAATAAATTGTTAATAAAGTGTTTGTTTGAATGTTGTAATAAACAGCTATATTATCTAGTTACTTACATGTTGCTAATACAAACTTTAGTCATTAGTGTATAAACCAAGCAAGAATAATTTTATTTTCATTGGATAAACGATAAAACGACACACACTTCACTCATAAACAACTACGAAGTACGAACTTTGTAGTTACTAGTCTAGTCTGTGGTGTGTGCAGTACTGTCAACCGAAAGACAAAGGATTTTCCCGTAGTTTGGTAGAGTTCAGAAAATAATGTGGAACACATTATCGAAATACTGACTTCGATGTTACGATGTTTTCATTAATGCAACATCGATGTTACGATATTTTTATTAGTGCAACATCGATGTTAAAACATCGATATTTTATCGTCTAACATCGATGATCATCGAAAATCGATGATCATCGGGCATCCCTATGGTCAGTACGCCGCGAGGATTCAAAGTGGCTGTACGAGTATTTATGGCAACCGAACGTGGCTACGATGTCGTCGCATACAAATCCCGAATTGCTCATTATATCAGGGTTTCCCAAACTTGATCAAGGACCACTTTTATGCCATTCTTGGTAGCAGGTACCACTATGTAGGTATAATAAAGATTAACTATGATAATAAAAGAGAAACCTTAAGTAAAACTAAAAATATTTTTACGAGAAACTTCTGTAATTCTCCGCGAAGACAAGCAACTCTAATCTGAATCTCGAAAACGGCTCCAATAATTAGATTTTTGGAGAGCGATAAATCGATCTAGTAAGGTTTCATTTTTAGAAAACGATGTTATTTGACGTATTATCAATGTTTTTAAAAAATGTAAAACGGCTACAATTAGAATACAAAGGTAAATTTCACAATTTGTACTGTAGTTATAATAGCTCAACTGGGAAGTCGGGAGTTCTCACGAGCAGAAGACCTTGGTCGAGTCGGTCGAGTGTTATTTTTCTTTTTATTTATATTTTTCTCCCTTTCTTTTTTTTTTCAATATATAATTATTATCTAATTATAATTTTTAACTTTTAAAAATATAATTTACAAAAAATATCGATCCTCGGTCATTCCGACACAATTTTTTAAACGTAAGAAAATAATTTAAAGCATTTATAATAATTATAATATAAAATGTTTATTTCTAAAATAAAATTGTAAATACATTATATTTACAATTAATATAGATTATTATTAATTACTATCAATAAAATAGTATATGGGCACAAAGACGTGACTGTAACGCAGCGGTTGTGGGTTCGATCCCCATTCGAGGAAATGAAATATTTATTTCAGTTTATATTTCCATTCCTTCGCTCTGGTGTAGAGGCAAAGCATGGCGTTGAGTTCCGCCACTCAACATGCGAAGCCTCCAAAATTTACCAGAAAGTGGGGAACGAAGTGCCTTACCGCTAGGTTCCATCTGCCTACCCTGCTGTGTGCGGGATGCAGCGTGAAGCTGATTAATTAATTAATTAATAAAATACTGACATCATAAAGTTGAACGATAAAAAATTAGTTACTAACAAATGAACTATGAATTATTTTTTTCTTGTTTTTTTCTAAATATAATTTATATCAAAAAATTTACTTTTTTGATATAAATTATATTTTGAATATTATATATTATATTTTGCGGCACAAGGATGTGACCGTTAGGCCTCGTTCGCACGGCGACTTTTTGTAGTACGACAAAAAGTAGTTTCAATAGAATAAATGCATTCGCGTGGATACGTTCACACGGAAGAGATTTTAAATCGCGGCTCAATTTTATCGCGCGCTGTTCCATTTCAAGCGCCCGGCGACTGAAATAGAACATATGGAACTCCCTACTGCTGTTCTGACGAGAGACAAAAAGTCGCTTGTATTACGGTCAGTACGCCGCGAGCATTCAAAGTGGTCGTACGCGTATTTATGGCAACGGAACGTGGCTACGATGTCGTCGCAGATAAATCCCGAATTGCTCATTATATCAGGGTTTCCCAACCTTTTCTTGATCAAGGACCACTTTTATGTCATTCTTGGTAGCAGGTACCACTATGTAGGTATAATAAAGATTAACTATGATAATAAAACAGAAACTTTAACTAAAACTAAAAATATTTTTACGAGAAACTTCTGTAATTCTCCGCGAAGGCAGGCAACTCTAATATGAATCTCGGAAACGGCTCCAATAATTAAATTTTTACAGAGCGATAAATCGATCTAGTAAGGTTTCATTTTTATAAAACGATGTTATTTGACGTATTATCAATGATTTTAAAAAATCTAAAACGGCTACAAAATATCATTAGAATACAAAGGTAAATTTCACAATTTGTACTGTACTTATAATACTGTACTGTAATAGCTCAACGGGGGAGTCGGGAGTTCTCACGAGCGGAAGACCTCGGTTCGCATCGAGGTTCATTTTTCTTTTTTTTTAAATTTTCCCCCCTTCTTTCTTTGTTTTTTCAATATATAATTATTATCTAAATATAATTTTTAATTTTTAAAAATATAATTTACAAAAAAATTGGTCCTCGGTCTTTCCGGCATTATTTTTTAAACATTTGAAAATAATTTAAGACATAATAATTATAATATAAAATCTTTATTTCTAAAATAAAATTGTAATTACATTAAATTTACAATTAATATAGATTATTATTAATTATTATCGATAAAATACTATAAAATGTAACTGTAACGCGGAGGTTGTAGGTACGATCCCCACTCGAGGAAATGAAATAATTATTTAAGTTTATATTTCTATTCCTTCACTCTGCTGTCGAGGCAAAGAGCGGCGTTAAGTTCCGCCACTCAGCACGCAATGCCTCCAGAATTCGGCGGAAAGTGAGGAATGGAGTGTCTTACCACTAGGTTCCATCTGCCTACCCTGCTGTATGTGGGATGCACCGTGAAGCTGATTAAATAATTAATTAAATACTGACATCACAAAGTTAAACGATACGAAAATTTGTTACTAACAAATGAACTATGAATTATTTTTTTCTTGTTTTTTTCAACGTATAATTTATATCTAAAAATTTACTTTTTAATACAAATTTAATATAAACATGAGGCCATCGTGCCGCAGCGGCACAAGGATGTGAAATATTTATTTACATTTATATTGTCATTTCTTCGCTCTGGTGTCGAAGCAAAGAGCGGCGTTAAGTTCCGCCACTCAGCACGCAATGCCTCCAGAATTCGGCGGAAAGTGAGGAACGGAGTGTCTTACCACTAGGTTCCATCTGCCTACCCTGCTGTGTGCGGGATGCAGCGTGAAGCTGATTAATTAATTAATTAATTAAATACTGACATCACAAAGTTGAACGGTACAAAAATTAGTTACTAACAAATGATTTGTGAAATTGTTTTTTTCAACGTATAATTTATATCTAAAAATTTACTTTTTAATACAAATTTAATATAAAAATGAGGCCGTCGTGGCGCAGCGGCACAAGGATGTGACCGTAAAGCCACGGTTACGGGTTCGATCCCCACTCGGGGAAATGAAATATTTATTTACATTTATATTGTCATTTATTTACATTTATATGTCAGAGCGAAGAGCTCTGGTGTCGAAGCAAAGAGCGGCGTTAAGTTCCGCCACTCAGCACGCAATGCCTCCAGAATTCGGCGGAAAGTGAGGAACGGAGTGTCTTAACACTAGGTTCCCTCTGCCTACCCTGCTGTGTATGAAATAGAGCGTGAAGCAAATTTATTTATTTAAAAAATCGATACTGCTAGTACTTTTGCTTTAACCATTTCCACGTCTTACTGCCGTGAAAGACGGATAAAAAGTGATTTAAAATCGCTCGTTTGAACAGGCAAATTGTACGCGATATAAAATCTTTTTCGCCGGGTTTTTACGCCGCTACTTTTTGTCTCCCGTGCGAACGAGGGGTTACGCCTATCGGTTCGACGTGCTGGTGAGGTTGTTTTGTTATTTATTTCTATACTTATACCATCATTACTTAATGTACGACGATATCAATTTAATATGTCAGTGTATTCTTTATTTAATAATAGAAGTTAAGTTGTTACTTTTTCGTATGGCGAAAATCAAAACCTAAATTCTTAATAAACTATTTTTAAAATAGTCGCTATAACTGTGTTTTTAGGCGTTGTACTGCATATTTTTATGTTGAAACTTTTTATATATTAAATTAATAGTGGTACATTTTTCGGGAAATGTCTGTATAAACAACTCTTTTAGCTAAATTAGCATTATTAAATTATATTGTAATTACTTTATTTGTTTATTTGTACTTTTCTTTTAGGTCGCATTATAACTTCGTAGCTATAAATGTCGAGAATGCTGAAAAACGTACTTTTTATACAAACACTAAAAAGCTTCTGTCCCATCTAAAAGTGGTATATACAAAACTCCGTACAAGCATTAAATGAAGGAAGGAGACGAAAAATTTTGGGCCCAAATGTAAAGAATTGAAATATGGTCTAAAAAATTTTTTTTTTTCAATTTTAGAATTTTGGTAACCAACTCAATTGACAATCTGAAAGCGGAGATAAATGAGAAAAATAGTTTTTGATCCTAAATCGATATGAATAATCGCTTAGAGTATTACGAAAAATATATATTTGTTAATTTTAATTAAGTCTAAGAAGTATAAAGCACTTATTAGTGCATATAATTAGAGTAAATATCAATCAATTAATTACTGAAAAAACAAAAAGATATCCATTTTAATCGATTAAAACCAAACATATTTTAAATGACATATGTGTCAGCTATTTGACATTGCAACTGTGATTTTTGCATTTTTTACTTCACTCGTTTCGATCCGTTTTGAGTGCTTTTCCGTTTGTTTGATATTTTCAACAACTGTTACTTTTCTTCATGGATTTTGTTTTTTAGTAATCACTAATTTTATAGAGGTTGATTGTGCTGTGAACTTAACCTCACTTTTACCAAATCTCTAATAACTCAGCTTTCAGATACCCAAAACTGACAGAATTTTCAGGCAGGGTATGATGTACCTGAATTTATTAAATCATACCATTTTCATCTCTTTACATTCTGGGCCCAAGAATGTATGCAATCGTTTCCGTCTCCTTTGGACATATTTTGAATCTGATGATTCAGTGTTAGATAAAATTTAAAAGTTAAAAAATGCAAACATAACATTAGTAGCTATGAAAGAGACTGTGAATCCGACTTAACACCATATTAATGGGAACAGAAACTAAAATCAAATCGTATAATGTCAATGGCGTGAGTGAGCACTCAATATATTATTTACCTTTAGGTTAACATGTAACCTACTCCAAATGGAGGAGTTTAATTAAAACTGCAGTCTTTTGACCGTGGCTTATTATTTTGAATGATAATTTTATTCCTATTAGGAATAAACATATAGAGGGACATGGACTGGGACATACTTTTTCTGACCTAATAATATCATAGCGCATCTGGTAATATACCTTAAAAATAAAACTCTATAATGCTATGGTCTCTCTCTACTCACTATATAAATGCAAGTATTTACATTTTCACATTTTCGAAAAATATATTTTATTGGCGTTTTCTTTCAACAAAACGAAAAAATATTTTAAACCCCGTTTTCTCGATATTTACAAAATGTTATTTGTGCCCTTTATCCTTATGACGACAGTATTCATCCTGGTATATGCGGGATACAGTGTGAAGCTGAAAAAAAATAAAAATCTTAAAAGAATTAAAAAGCATAAAAAAACTTAATCATGATTTAATTTAGAATACTTTTTATAAAAAATAATATCGTCCAAGTAAACAATAATGCTCATAGTTAAATCTATTGGATCAAACTAAATAATTTTCTAGGGCATCAAATAATAAGTAGCTCCATTCAACAAAAAAAAATCATGTTAATCGAATAAAAATATTTAATCGGTGTAGGTACATATTATATAAAGTATTGTGATTGTGACATTTGTATCGTCCTAATTCAAAAATTCTGATAAAATAAAAA
This sequence comes from Heliconius hermathena, assembly GCA_013403705.1. Lineage (NCBI taxonomy): Eukaryota > Metazoa > Arthropoda > Insecta > Lepidoptera > Nymphalidae > Heliconius > Heliconius hermathena. The sequence continues at coordinate 365,023 of JAAIXJ010001790.1, read as the reverse complement.
CCAATGGGGTAAACTGAATGAACCAAATTGCAATTATTACGTATCGTTTTCCTTTATAAGCAATAACATAAACACATTACCCTCCTTTGTAAAAAAAGATTACGTAAACCGGTTCAGAAATCTCGATGTAAATACAAAACAAAACCTCCGCCATTTTAGAATCGGTAAAAGTGGAATATCAGTATGACAAATCGATTAAAACTTCAATGTAAATACAATCGATTGATTTTCTAAATCGAGCTAAAAATGCAATTTGGATATCATTACTCTAGCTGTCAAAAGTTATGGCACAGACTCTGTTTATGTGAAAGTACTCTGTGCCACAGAGTACTTTCCAAGTTTCCAATATACTATAATGGCTTATGGTCGGTGATTCACAAATTATGTCAATAATAAAATTCTCTCCAGGGAAATTACCCATAAGGGTACAATTGACGATATTCTAGTTATACACGTCATTTACAGTTTATAGTTCATGTAATGCAAATGTGGATTAAGTATATGTTCGTTGGTACAAATAATAAAAATTTAAAAATATATTTTATGGTAAGTTACTACCAATATTTTTTTTTCGGTTTCACGCTGTATTCCGCGTGTAGCAGAGGAGGCAGAGAGAAACACTCTCCCCAAACATTGAGATTCGGACTTTCGTCTTGTGCCAGAGCCAATAAATGAAAATATTAATAAATCATTCCTTCGAGTGGGGATCAAGCCCACAACCATCGCGTTACAGTCACACCCTTGTGTTCCTGCGCCACGACGACCTGTAACATTTTAAACTATAATTTATTTTATTTGGAATATAGAATATTATTTACGATTAAACACAAAAATATACCTTTTCAGCTTTTAATCTGTGTGAAATGGAAGAATATAAAATAGATATTAACACTGCTGAAGCCATGTTTCAAAAAATCCATAGAATTCACATAAAAATGAAGAAAAAAGAAAAAAAAGAAAATACTGCTATAGTGTTTTCAGTGTTAGAAAAATTAATTACCTTATTGAGAACAAGTGACAAACTTTTTAATAGCTTAAATCCAAAACTAGATTTTTTAGGCAGTTATTTTGATGGATTACGTGTTGGTCATCCAAATGAGTATGATATCAATGTCATTTTGAAATTTCCTGTTAACTACAAAAAGATAAAATTGGACTCAACTAATTGTATTCATGACTATACATCTGTTATAATGCCATCAGAATTTCGTAGATTACTAAAAACAGAGGAAGGATCTAGGATAGATTTTTTTAAAACACAATTGTGGTGTAACAAAGATTTTAAATTATCAATATTTAAATTCCGGGCATGGATGCACAGTATAGTTGACCATGTTTTAAGTAAGATGCCAATCGAAGATGGAAAGAGAGTCATATCTATAAATAAGAAAGTAAAGTATAAGATATTTAAAAAAATATCCGGCCCAGCTGTAACATTAACCATTATAAAAGAAGATGACAGTATTATTGATGTTGATTTAGTACCGACACTTAAATTCAGCCTGCCTCAAAAACCAGTTAATTCCAAAGTTTATTTTGACAAAGTAGAGGAGACAAAAATAAATACATATTTCGTGGTGCCTAAACCAAATGGTGATGAATTTAGCTGGAGACTAACATTCCCATTTCAAGAAAGATATTATATAAAAAATAAAAATAATTTAAAAAGTGCATTGAGAATTGTTAAGCATTTTAGAGACATACAAGATTTTACAAAACTATGTAGCTATTTTATTAAAGTTTTATTTTTATGGGAATGTGCAAATAGAGATGATATGTATTGGACAAACAATTCCTTATCTAATTTAGTTTTTAATATGTTATATAAACTTAAACATTGCTTAGCTAATAGAAATATTAAAAATTTCTGGTGTCCAGATCACAATATTATAGAAAAGATTAAACCAAAGACCTGTGAATGTTGGCATAATCGGCTGAGTTGTATTCTAAATGACATAAAATTTAAGCATCATAATGATCCTTTTATAATACAACAATATTTTTCCAAGCAGCAATATGAACTTGTAAACAATAAAAAGAAATGATATTTTTAAAAATTTTATACAATCTATATATATAAAAGGATATGTACCTTCTTCTAGACTTCTAGACTGACTGAGGTAAGACACACGCACAGCCGTAACCGCTGTGTGTAGAAACGTGAAATTTGGACAGATGTTAATTTTCGTAATCTGGACATCCACTAAGAAGGAATTTTGAAAAATTTTAACCCTAAAGGGATGAAATAGGGGTTGAAAGTTTGTATGTAAAAAATTAAAATTCAGACTAAAAATTTTTTTATTGAACATTTTTTATTTCATGGTTTTTTAGAATTCACCCCCTAAAGGTCCAAATAAGGGGTTGAAAGTTTATATGGAAAAATCTTTAAATCGCCACCGACTTTGATAAAAAATTTAATTCAGATGGTTTAAAATATTTTATAGAACACGCATTTCGTGGTTTTTTTAGAATTCACCCCTAAGGGTGCAAATAAGCGGGCGAAGCTGCTCGAGCCCGCTAGTCAAAATATAAAAAAAACTTTACTCATACAATAAAAATAAGATATAAGATATTTTTACTTCAAAAATTTTGATGTACTCAAGTGTTTGCAAAATTAATCGTGACTTAATATAGTCTAGACTATAAATAAAATGGCCTTTTAAGGGCATTATAACAATTCATCTAAATATTTTTAATCTGAAATGGTAAAATTTATTGAACAAATCATGGGTGTTTTTATTGTTTTTTCCTGTACTTAAATTATAGAAGTTTTTGACACTGTTTCCAATTTTGAGTGTTGTAGTGGCGGAACTCAACGCCGGGCTTTGCCTCAACACCAGAGCGAAGAAATAAAAATATAAATAAATATTTCATTTCCTCGAGTGGGGATCGAACCCACATCTAGTCGCGTTTACAGTCACACACCTGTGCCGCTGCGCCACAACCGGCTTCTTGTACCTAAATTTAGAAACAATTTTCCATTGTCATATAAAGTTCACCTCAAAAATTAACTTATAAGATCCTAATTCAGTCCGTTCTTTAGTTGTGGCGTTATGAGCGTGTGCGTCAATTCTCCAGGCAGGATTTTTTTTATTTGACAATTAAAATTACAAATAATAAACATCGAAATCAAAAGTCTACTAAACGTTGCCGATCTGCCACTTTCATTCTCAAACTCAAATGACATATCAGAACGAGAAAGAGATATCTCGTTGTATTTTACACCTGTTTTTTATATAAAACCTACGTTGAACTGTAGTCCGACAGAACCGGTATTGCATATGAGAAGCACGCGCGGTAGAATTGCGCAGAACGCGTATTTTGATATCTGCACATAGACGCCCTCTCACGCTGCACCGATTCCCGCTAGGGCTCGCGGGGAATCGGTGCGGCGTGTGGCGGGGCGGTCACACCACTACGGTACAGTCGAGCGCAACGCTGTTAGTTCAATACTATGAAATATTAATATATTATTATATGATAGCGTCATATATACAAAATAGCGCAGTAAAGCATATTTATCTAGTAATATTATTATATAATAATTAATGTGTTAGATTAAGCAACATGCAAAATCAAGTTATGGATAAGCAAATTTAAAATTTTAATAAAGTACTGAATTGTAATTATTATAATGGGGCCACATCAATCCAAATTCAATAAAAAAGTAAAATTGAAAAAGTACCTTTAATATGGTTTTACATAAAATAGTAAAAATAATAAAAAATGCAAAAAAATTGTAAAAAATAAAATTTAAATAAATAAAATGTTAAATATAAAAGCAAAAATTAAAAGGAATGGCGTTCAGCTACAGTGTTCATTTACAAAAATTATTAGCAGTAAAATGAAAATAAAATCAAAATAGGTAAAAATTAAGACTAAACTTTGCTTGAATTATTAAAAAAAATACATATAGTTACTACAGATACATAAAATATTTAAAAAAACTAAGCAAATATCCACAAGAAGGAAGATCTATTACGACAGATGCGACAAATATAGATCCGTCACTCACTTCTTAGAAAGATTAAGGTGACGGCCACGGATGGTGTACAGATAAATATTTAAAAATACAACGAGTCGCCATAGTATATACCGATTCAGGTGCTGCTTTTGTACTAAATACACTATTAATATTTAAAGCTGAAATGACACTGTTGAGTATCATAAAAATATGTATTAATAGCGAAAATTAAAAATAGTTTTGTACCCAATGGATACCGAATCACGTCTACAGTTCAGTAGTAGTTGTAGACAATGTTCTGGATCTTTCGTTGCACGAGAAAGAAATGTCATCGAGGCCTTAATCATATTGGAATGGCGTTGACGGTATATATATATATATATATATATATATATATATATATATATATATATATATATATATATATATATATAGCGTGTGAGCTCGATTGTACTTATAAGGATGTGTGGGTACGAATTTTCTGTAAGGACGTAGCGGTCACACTGACGCACCGTAACACTATTGGCAAAGGGATACCAGACTTTAATTTTTTGTACCTCAAAACAGATTTTTATAATTACCCAATATTTTTTTTAATATAATCTTTAACAAGTTTAAATATTGCCAGATAATTCTTTATCCATATTGTATAGTACTGTGTATTACGCATACTGAATATTTATGTTGTACATAGGTGTATATAATATATACATAAATATCATGTTTTATTAGTTATATAAGCAGAAGTTTAGTTTAGTTTGAAATGACTCCTGTACATTATTTAAAAAAAAATACTTTTCAGGCTAGTCTCGATTATATTCTCGACAATGATGTATGGAACTGCTGATTTTTTTTTTCAATATTTAGATATCCTCATAAAATGTTCGTTTTCTATACATATAGAACATAAAGATGATCAGATATTTTAATTATCATTCAATTATGATTTGCTGAGCGTGGTGTAAAACAACATAACAGGGTAACACTGATCGAACGTTTTCTGCGCATAGGTATTCTGCGCAATTTTATGCGAGTACCTCCGATTATCAATAAGAGTTTAGACGGACTATACGTTCAATTTCACTGCCAATATCTACGACTTGATTCCCTGCATGAGGCGCGTGCAATGTTTTCGCTTACAGGTTTTGTCTGTGTTCGTTATTTTTAACAATTGTTTTATTTAACAACGATAATTTTATTAATTATTAATAATTTAATTTTATCATTAATTTAAGAAATTAAATTAATAATATTAAATTAATAATTTAATTTTATTATTAATTAGATTTTGAAAGAAAAACACTTTCTTTTTGGGAACAATATAAATAAAATCAAATAAATCAGCTTCACGCTGTATCCCGCACACAGCAGGGTAGGCAGAGGGAACCTAGTGTTAAGACACTCTGTTCCCCACTTTCTGCCGAATTCTGGAGGCATTGCGTGTTGAGTGGCAGAACTCAACGCCGCGCTTAACCTCGACACCAGAGCGAAGAAATGGAAATATAAATTTAAGTAAATATTTCATCTCCTCGAGTGGGGATCGAACCCACAACCAGTCGGTTTTACAGTTACACTTCGTGCCGCTGCGCCACGACTGGCCTCAAAAATTGGGAAAAAGATGTTACGTTTTAATTGTATTAGGCTTTTATAGATTAGTTAAAACTATGCTTTCATTAAAAAAAGGTTAAGATAAAAACATTCTGTATAACGTATCTTTTTATAAAGTATCTTTTTTATATTAGTCATATAAAAATATACTGCTATTCATAAAAATACTATACATAGTTTCTTTATAATCGTCCCTCCCTGAGCTATAAGCAATACCTAGTTATCTATAAAACCATTTTTTCGAAAAGACTGAATGTTATAATAATAGATGGTGTTATTCATATTTAATACCGTAATAAAAATATATCTTATGACAAGTAATGCAAATAAGTTACCATTAAAAAAATAACTACAACGTAAAAATTTTCATTATCTATGCTATACGTATCCGCCATTTTATTTGTATCGCCATTTCATTTATTTTGTGAGATGGAGAATTACAGATTTCAAAGTGAGATAGAAACAATATAATCATATCCTCGAAATAAGTGAATTATCTTTATTTACTTACTATTAAATAATCAAGGTAAGATTGACCGAATTATTTTTCATGTTATAGGTGTTTTAAGACCTATTTTAGGTTCTTAAGACCAATCATTTATTAAACAGGCCCAAAGAAATTAACAATGGCGACTGTAGTTTACTTGAAACGCGTCTATAGATAGTCCGTCATCCTTTTCTTACATTATATCGACACTATTTACGGAGACACTGCTTTCATCGGACGAATGATCTTTTTACGAGTAGAGTAGACTGATAAGATATATTTCCCGTTGCCTTCGCACTGTATGTTTTGGGAGTTTCTCTTTCGTGTATATACATTTAGCCGCGCTTTTAATTTTTTTTTGTTTATATTCATCGGACAACATTTTTATTTATTTAAAATGCTTTCTTCTTTACAGATTACTATATTATATATTTAAGTTATATTTAAGACTGATGAGTGTGAAATTTATATAAAATGTTCACTACTAACGCGGTACAAGCCGGGTCTGTCCCAACTCTTCAATACCAAGAGCACCCTCAAAAATCTCAAGGCAAAAATATAGAAAATGTTCAACAAAAAACTCAACAAACCCAACAAACACAACAGGTATAAAACTTGTGGCTAGTCCTTAAATTATTTATTTTTGAATTATTATGATAATTCATATTATGTTGCAGGAGTTTCCTACATTTTGTTATACAACAAATGTTAACATGATTGGTAAAATTGGTACTGGTGCGACTGGTAGTGCAGGAGGTGTTACAGGCGGTGTTAATATAGCACAACTGACAACTAGTGACGATAAGACATGTTATATAGCTCAACCATTTTCATACAACTATGCTTTGGTTAATCAAATGCAAATAGCACCAAATGGACTACAGAATACAATATCAAATATTAGTTTTAAATGTGATGTCTGTGGACTTATGTTTGGTCATCTTACATTACTTAATGCTCATAAAAGGATACATTCTCAAGACACAGGTAATTATTTATTTTGTATTTGTGTATATGAAATAGATATAATACATTTACTACCTTCAGAACTTTTTTTAAAAAATTAAAGTTATATATTAGCCGAGGCCACTCCTACAAAATGTTACTGTAAATTTGATAGGTTGTGAGTTTTATTTCCACACCAGGAAATGATATGTAAATATTGGGCATTTCTTCATTCTGGTATCGAGGCTAAGCGCAGCGTTTAGTTCCGCTACTCAACACTCAATGACTCTAGAGTTTGATGGAAAATGGGGAAAAGAAAAGTCTTAACACTAGATTTCCCCTGCCCACTCTGATGTGAAAAAAGAAAAAACTTGATTGAAATAGTGAAGTAACAGTGTAAATAAAGATATGTGAATAAATATAACATAATAGTATAAATTAGAATATATATTTGCCAATATTTTTTTTTATTACAGATAACAATATAACTGTAGTAGCGACAGGAGTAAGTTCAGCAAATGAAGTAGCCATGCCACCTCATATACAAATTCTATCATCAGATCCTAGTGATCAACAACAACATCATGTCCAAATCCAAGAAAGTAAGTGGAATCTTGGAAATATATAAGACTAGCTGTGCCTGTGCTGTCACAAAAAAGTGCTGATAATTCAATCAACTGAATATATTATGTATTTTCTTCAATCATGACTGATCAATAGCAAGTTTTATTATAAGTAAATTAGAATAAATCATTTTTAAACATAGCTGAAATTAAACAGAGGCCAGTCGTGTCGCAGGGGCATAAAGTGTGACTGTAAAATTGACTGATTGAACCCACAACGATCCCCACTCAAGGGAATTCAATATTTATTTACATTTTCATTTCTTCACTCTGGTGTCGAGGCAAAGTGCGGCGTTAAGTTCCGCCACTCAACACGCAATGCCTCCAGAACTCGGCGGAAAGTGCAGGATACAGAGTGAAGCTGATTTATTTATTTAAAATTAAACAGTTATGGTACTCTAATATTGTACTCGCAAAATCAACTAAACTTGTGGGCTAAAATGCAAATCAATAGTAATTATAACTGATTTGCTTATTATTCTATTAAGAACACTGCATAAATTGTCTTAGATAAATATTTGGTTGTCTCTATGCAATATTGTTGGGGGTGGTGTGACATCACAGAAAAACAAAGACCACAGACAATATAGACTTAAATTATCTGTACTATTGTATTTCAACTTATTTCTGATATTTGTAAATTTTGATGTATGTTTTAATTATATATTATGTTAAATGTAATTGTATAATTATGAAACTTTCTTTTTGTACAACTTCTTGACTTGTTCCATTAAGAATTATATTCATATTATTGTATATCTATAAATTATTATTATTTTACAGCTAAACCAATAGTTCTTGACAAAGTACAGAAATGTATAACATGCGGTGGTCCTATAACTAACAATCCAAAAAGGAAAGGCCCGAAACTTATAAGATGTGAAAACTGTATAGCTCAAGACTCAGTAGAACAAAGAAACAATCAAAGTAAGTGTTATATATGTATTTTTTCTTTTATTACATCTTCAGTTTATTTATATTTTTATTTACTACTAATGGTAGTGTTAACTAATACCGCAAGTACAGTGGGCGCTATCAAATTGGTTGACGTAATGGAGGATGACAATGGAAAAGCCCATTGTCATCTGCCATAAATTTACTACCCAGTTGTTCCTAAGATTAGGCTGTTCAAACAAAATGAACTTCAGTTTTATAATATTAATTTAAAATAAAGTACATAGAATTCTGTAAGGAGAATAATATAAAAAATGAAAATAAATTGCTTCAGACATAGGCTTTTAAGTAGTAGATAAGTCAGACACATCATTGTGAATTTTAGAAAGATTTGATTATATTAATTAATATTGATGATAAGTTATTGTTAATTATATTTTATTAACGTCAAATAGTATAAATTTATATATTATTTTTCAAATTTAACAATACATTATTTATTTGCCTTCTTTTTATTACAGTTAATTCAACGCAAATATTTGTAGCCACAGAAAATAATGTGAAATTTGAAGTTGGTGGAGTGAGTGGGGTGCAGAATACATCGGATCCTTTAACATCTACAACAAACAATCAGCAGCAACCAACACAACAGAAACCTTGTTAGTTTTTTTTGCTTTATACTGTGTTCTTCATTAAGCAGGGTTAGACAACAGAAACTTTATGTTAAACACTCAGTTTCTCACTTTCCATACATATTTCGAAATATTACGTGTTGAATAGCGAAGCTCAACCCCGCGCTATGTCTTCTGCCAGAGGAATAAAGTTATCTATTTCTTTGATTGGTAATTAAACTAACAACCATCGCGTTTACAGTCCAATGCTGTGCTGCGGCATAAGACAGTCTTAAAACTTTTCATTTCATTATTATATTAAGTCTAAGTGCTTAATTACTTTTGTATTCTTAGTTATTAAGTCTAGTCTTTTATTTATCCTAGTTAACTAGCATTCTGTTCATATTTTTATAAATACATTTCATTTATTTTTGTATTGCAGTACCCGGACATCATCCTGTGAAAAAAAGAAATTTAGCATCTGTTACCAAGTGTCAAAACTGTAATGGCTCTGGTATAGTTTTTGTAGGGGGAAATAAGAATAAAAATAACCAAGCCAACGCAGACAAACCATTTCATTGTAATATTTGCGGTGGTTCCTTTTCAAGATACTCATCATTATGGTCTCATAAAAAACTACATTCCGGTGAAAAAAATTTCAAATGTGGCATATGTGGGATCGCATTCGCAAAAGCTGTATATCTTAAGAACCATTCCAGAATTCACACCGGGGAAAAACCCTACAGGTATATAAGTAATTTATAAACATAATGTTTTATAGTGTAAATTCCGATATATATATATGTGATTATAGGTTTCATATAGTTGAATCAAACTATAAATAAATCTCATTGATCTCAGTATTTTGATAAATCAAAATATCCTATATTCCAGCACACTCCGAAAATAATTCTTAGAAAGTTGAGAGGCAAGATCTTTAATTGAATTTGCACAGCAATTTATCCCAATTAATTTGTATATCCCAATAATCACCTAATATTTTCTGTTAAACTTACGCTGTAATAAACTTGTATATTTGGAGTGACATGGGTCTTCCCATTCCCTTTGAGTTTATTATAATGGTAGTTCAATGTGAATAATATTGAAACACAACAACAATATAAATAATGTTTCAATATCAGTTGTGTATTTTACTCAATATATATATCTAAAAATGCGCAATTGAAATGGTTTAGGTAATAAGCTATTAGAAAAAGTCCATTTAAAATTCATGTCAAATTTTTCTAATTTTTAAATACAGTAAACAACATTTTTAAATACAGTAAACAACAGTTGCTACATATTATGACGCTATAGTCATGTGAGTAAAATGTCAACTGAACAACGATTTTTCAATATCTTTTTTGTAAAGGTTACAACACTCGGCTTCGCCCGCTTTATAATTGTTTTAGTAAAGTCAAATTAGAATGTATATTACTGTAAAATTTTCTTTATTCCGTTTAGTAGTTTTTGCGTGAAATTAGGACAGACATCTATCCACACAAACATTAACATTTATAATATTGTTAATTTTTTTTATTTTAAATTCTTTTCAAAAATAAATATACACTTTTATACTTAACAGATGTCAAACCTGTGGTATGCAGTTCTCACAGTCGCCACATTTGAAAAATCATGAAAGAACACATTCAGGAGAGAAACCATATGTTTGTGAGGTAAGAAGACTATACCGTAGATATATTTTAAAATTATTATTTATTTTTAATTATTAATTATATATAAAGCTATCAATCTGTCTGTCAAGTATGATTTTGATAATTATGTTTTGTATGGGGAGGTCATGTTTCAGTGGTCTTATATAAATTTAATTGCAATTGGTTTTTTTTTAAAAAAAACACTTTGAAAAGAAAAAAAAACAACTTGAATGTATATTTACATCCATTTATGTTCAGACTTTTTCTCTTCTTTGGTTAATATTTCTTTTTTTTTATTCAGACATAGTTGAAGTTCTGTTTTATATAAGACTAGAGGGCGCGCGCGGCTTCGCCCGCTTATTAGGAGTGAATTCTAAAAAAACCACGAAACACGTGTTGAATAAAATATTTTTAACAATCTGAATTTACATTTTTATAAAAATCGGTGGCAATTTAAAGATTTTTCCATATAAACTTTCAACCCCTTATTTGAACCCTTAGGGGGTGAATTCTTAAAAACCATGAAACACGTGTTCAATGAAATATTTTTAAGAGTCTGAATTNTTACTTAAATTTATATTTCCATTTCTTCGCTCTGGTGTCGAGGACAAGCGCGGCGTTGAGTTCTGCCACTCAACACACAATGCCTCCAGAATTCGGCAGAAAGTGGGGAACGGAGTGTCTTAACACTAGGTTCCCTCTGCCTATCCTTCAGTGTGCAGGAGCGTGAAGCTAATTTATATATTTTATAAAAAAAATAAAGTACTTAATGTTTGTGCTACGTAGGTATGTGACAAAGGCTTCGCCAGACATGCGACGTTATGGAATCACCGGCGGATCCACACGGGCGAGAAACCTTATAAGTTAGTATAAATATAAACTTGCACATAATATTGGTTTAGGTGTTTAAAAACATGTTTCATGATTTGTTTTATTTTGAATGGCATCTTATATCACTCTACTAGTAATTAAAAATATTGAGTGGTTGAACACTACATAGTATTTTGTCTTATAAAACTGGGGGTATGGAAATATGTTTTTAATATAAATATTTCATTTAAGAGTTAAATACAACTACGGCTGTTATATTTGAAGTTGTATAATTGAAGTTAATATTTTTTTTAATTTCATGCTTTATTCCACGTAGAAAGGAGATGTTAAGGCATTGCGTTGTTTCTTACTTTCCGCCCATATTTCGACACACGACAGCACTCAACGCCGCGCTTTGTCATTTTATCAAAGTGAGCAAATGAAAATAATACATTCTCCTGAATGAGAATCAAGCCCACTACCGTCGTTCTTACTGCCAGACGCTGTCCCACTTTGCCACGATTGCTCCAAAAAAATAGTTTTAATATATATGTTTTTTACAAAAATTATAGAATGTATAAATAACAATTTGATCAGGTGCGACACATGCGGTTCAGCGTTCAGTCAAGCGGCTCACTTGAAGAACCACGCGAAGGTGCATTCCGGCGAGAAGCCCTTCAAATGTGACATATGTACAGCCGCCTTCGCGGACAGATTTGCTTTGAAAAGACATCGAGGGATTCATGATAAATATGGTATATATTTGGAAAAGTACAAAAAAATTACGTAGTGTGGAACTCGAGCTCACAACTTTTGGAAATTGTCCAAGTGTGATATCTCTTATGGAACAAATCAATGTTATTGTATAATCATCATAAATAATTTTATAAGTTAATTAAATTATAGTATTTTTTTCTATAATAGCATACATAATGATTAAGCAGAAATTATTTTGTTGTTATATTTTTAGGTCAAACTGCACCATTGCCTTCTAGATTACAACAGAACCAACAAGAACAAGTATCTCAACAGACAAACAGTGAACAACAACAGAATACGCAAAATACTGTCGAAATGGAACACACCAGTGAACAAACTCTATGAATTAGTGTATTGTTTATGTTAAATATTTATACCCCACCCGCACTGTAAGATTGACAAATAATTTATCAAAACTGTAAATATGTTTATTTGTTCATTTATAAGTGAATATGTTACATAGAAACCATTGAAAAAAAAAATAAATTATAACTTCCATAATTGTGCTTGATTGAGGTGCAAATTTAAAAAAAATAATAAATAAATACATAAAAAATTGCTATATCAATTGATAATATGGCCATCGGGAGTATTTTTCAATTATCGTTAGTATTATCTTAGTGGCACCTCAAAAAATATTTATAAATCGATATTGCAACTATGACAGACACTGCCAGTAAAATTAAGTGTGAGAGAATAAGAAGATGCTTACTGATTTATTTTTATATGTTTAGTGTCAATGTACTTCATGTATATGTATGTGGACAGGCCTTTATATAGGGAGTGTGCACTTGGGCTCATATTATATTAATAATAAGATTATTATTGGCTGTGGAACTAAGGGAGTGTGTTTATTACATGAATCAACATCAAATTAAACTATGACCTATTGTAACATTTGTTCTCACACATGTATATATTGTTTATTATTGTGGGTAGATTAGAGCAATGGTGATTAAGTGAATTAGATAAATTTAAACCAAGTTATCTTTAAGGATTTACTTAAATGTAAATATTGTTGTAATATTTTTTTTACATTATTGGTATAACATTTAGTTATCTTGATGTATTTCATAAGATGTTACTACAGCTTGTGAAAAAAAGCAATGCGGGATGCATCAAAGTGATGCTTTACATGTTAGACCTAATTTTATAATAATAATTACGATCCATATGCATAGTAAAGCAAAATAGAAACTTCAATTTGTTTGATTTACCACATCAATCTTATAACCAGTTGTGTATATTTTTTTTATTATGAAATAAATTGAAATGACTAAAGGTAAAAGATGAATGGGATGTTAAACCTAAATAACAACAGTATTCAAAATAAATAAAACAGCTTCATGCTGTATCCTGCACACGGCAGGGTATGCAGCGGGAATCTAGTGTAAGACACTCCGTTCTCCACTTTTTGCCGAATTCTGGTGGCATTACGTGTTACGTGGCAGAACTCAACGCCGCGCTTAACCTCGACACCAGAGTGAAGAAATGGGGATCGAACCCACAACCAGTCGGTTTTACAGTCACACTTTGTGCCGCTGCGCCACGACTGGAATATTCAAAATATGTATTTAAATTGATTATTTTCTTTTGACTAACAATATTTTGAAAAAATTCAAGTGCACTATTAATTACTTTATGTTAGCGAGATATTTAAAAACAGTCTTAATTTAAATACCTTTATTTCATTTGCAATTGTATAACATAAAACAAGAATGGAATTATAATTTATTCATAAACCCAGTTTTCGTTAGCAGGGGACCATCCAACGACTTCTTTTTCGGAAAACCAGAGATCAATTTCCTTTTTGGCGGATTCTACACTGTCAGAGCCATGGATGATGTTGCGGCCGACTTGAATGCAAAGGTCACCACGGATTGTGCCAGGTTGGGAGTCAGCGGGGTTGGTAGCACCAAGCATTTGACGACCGGTTTTCACTGAGTTGAGCCCTTCCCAGACCATGGGTACAACAGGGCCGGAACTCATGTATTTAACTAGGCCAGGGAAGAAGGGGCGTGAAGCCAGGTCGCTGTAGTGTTTCTGCAGAAGTTCTTCAGATGGCCACACGAATTTGAGAGCTACTAATTTGAAGCCTTTCTTCTCGAACCTTTGGATGATTTCGCCGACCAGACCGCGTTGGACGCCGTCAGGTTTAATCATGATGAAAGTTCTTTCACGCTGTTCAGCCATGGTGATCAGAGATTCTTAGAGGCCTTAGGTTATACAGACGCTCAACGTGGAATATTAAGAAAAGAAATGAACGATGACAGATAGCAGCCGGTCAATGACAAAGGATAGGAAAAGGAAATGACATAAGATTTGTCACAGATTGTTACCAGTCTTAAATATGATCAATAATATTATAAAATTAGATTATAAATAGATACAAAACCAGGATTTCATTATAATATCCAATGATTCTTTTTTTATTTTTAAAAACAAAATTATTATTTAATGGAAGACTATTTATGTGAAGGAAAAGGTAATATAAAGCAGGTTTGAATGAGATGCTAATAATTTAAGAACAAGTTTATTGTATCGGTAATTACCATAAAATTTAAATTTATATATGTATATCAATGAAATTATTTAAAGAGGTAAATAGTAGACACGCCATATAGGGAAATTAGAAGTATGTAGAAAAACTCTTTTGGGATGACACAAGTCTATTTTCCATTATTACACTTCTTTTGATAATTATTTTATCGTGTATATTAAATTATATTCTCAATTTGTAATTTGTAAATTAATTTAAATACAATTTTCATTTTTATATTCGCAATTATTATTATTCTTAATTTATAAGTTTTAAATTAAAAAACCCAATTTTCAAAACATGTGATAATGTGACGTCATTTATTTAAATAAATATGCAAACTCTTTACTTAACTATAGGAAAATATTATGTAGTTTTTGTCATTACCACTTTAAATGAGACCATAGTTTTAACTAATTTATAAAATCCAATAGAATTAAAACAAAAGAGATTTTGGCAAAAATGAAAAAGTGTTTTATTCAAAAAAAAAATAATTAATAAAATTATCGTTGTAAAATAAAACGTTATTTGTTAAGAATGACGCACACACAGATACAAACGGACACTCATTCACGAAATCAAGTTGTAGGTAATATAGTTTAACGTTCTATATGTTTATTATAGAAAATAGGTAATTCCGTAAAATAGGACGAGAGTAATCCCTTTCTCATTCTAGTATATTCTTTGTGAATGAAAAGCGGCAGATCAGCAACGCTTAGTAGTATTTTTATAATAGTAGGTATTGGTATCTGCGTCTGGTTACTAACTGCGTCACACGAAATACAGTATTGATAAACATCGTGAAATAAAAAAAAATCCTACGTCTGACTTATCTTGATTATTTTTTTAGGTGTGAGTTTGAAACATTCAAACGCAAACGCTTCCACATTATAGGAAGCTGGTCCAGAGGGCAGAAGGTGTCACAGCAAACTAATATGAAGAAGTGAGAAGTGGAAGAGTTTGTTTGGTTGAACGTGCAAAGGGAAAAACTACCGTTTTTAGAAACGCCTAAAAATTTTAGGTCATCTGAGATTGTTTACGGCCGTCACGGGGCAGGGGTACAAGGTACGGTTGTGGGTTCATTTTCTACGCGGGGGGATTAATTTATTATTCCTTAATATTTTCATTTCTTCACTTTGATACCCAGGCAAAACGCGGCATTGAGTTCCGCCACTCAACATGCAATATCTCAAATGTTCGCCGCAAAGTGGGGAACAGAGTTTCTAAACACTGTGCTTTCTGCCCATATAGAAAATGACAAAAATATATTTTTCTAATTGTGGAATTACACTTTAAGTGTTGATGTTAAAACATTGAAAAAGGCGGTTGATAGACGATAATATTATTGCATAACGTCATAAGAAAACATTAATGAAGTAGTTACGTGAGCCGCAGTTGAAGGGTTAAGAAAATACGATTTTTATATANATATATATATATATACTTTATTTTAGTTTTAAATAAAATACAAAAATTAAATCTAACTTATATATTATTGTCCTCAATGTTGGAGAAACAATAGTTAATCTAAACCTTAGTTAGATTCTCTAACTTTATCTACGATTTAACTATTCCACGATGGAATAATAAGTGTGGGAAAAGAAGAAATTCCTTTCCCACCGGCGCTGTTCACCCGATCTCTCCCTTATCAGCATTTTGTGGCGCTCGACCGCCTATCAGACTGACATATTATAATAATATTAAATAAGTTTTCCGCCTGTGACAATATACAACAAAGTTAGTAGAGTTAAGCTTGTATATTGTTGTTTATTTATCAAAGGTAATGCCGACTTCAGCAGCAGCACACAGCACATTAACACTTCACATTCGATAACTAGCTTCACGCTGTATCCCGCACACAGCAGGGTAGGCAGAGGGAACCTAGTGTTAAGACACTCCGTTCCCCACTTTCTGCCGAATTCTGGAGGCATTGCGTGTTGAGTGGCAGAACTCAACGCCGCGCTTAGCCTCGACACCAGAGCGAAGAAATGGAAATATAAATTTAAGTAAATATTTCATCTCTTCGAGTGGGGATCGAACCCACTACCAGTCGATTTAACAGTTACACTTCGTGCCGCTGCGCCACGACTGGTCTGAATTTTTCAGAAATTGTAGCTATTTTCTCAGCTTGATGTGAGGACTTGACAAAATCAACACTTTCGACCCCTATACATATATTTATTTCTACAAATAAAATTTCCATTTTTATTCTCTCTGCGCAACAAACCCAAATACGTGCGTACTATCTTTTGCCTTCGGGTTTACTTACGAAAAATTTGAGGTGACATAAAACGTTAATTATCGTCAGAATTAAAAATGACTTCAATTAGGAATTGGTCGATGATATTTACCATTTGCCCATCTTTTTGCCAATAAATTTCTTCTGACCGTATGACCCGGCCTTCGAATTTACGCAGGATTGGGCGTACCTAATAGTCTGCAACACAGATAGCTCAGTTTAGGTCGCTGCTCCTAAATGAACTAGTTCGTTGGCTCTTATCTGCTTCGTAAGCTGCTCGGTAACCGTGTACTCGTAACTCGGTAATTATATGAACTAATTTTCAAATAATTCCAGGCTTGGTATTTTTTTTCGTATTTTCATCGAATTCATCCTATATGCTGTTCTTATTAGTACTTGTACTGCATATAGATCCCGATGCTTCGCTAGAGGTAGGAACAGCTTCTGGGATAACTTGATTGTTCCATTGTAGTAGTAGCTGTACTCGGCCGATTTTAGTTTTGAACCGTTGTGTTACAATTTCACATGCTCTTTGGTTTTTGAATCCTCTCGTTTCGTAAATCGGGGGTTTTAAAAAGTACACTCAGCGTATAAAATATTATACTCTATATCTTTAAATCGATCATCCATGCCTTTTTTAACATTAACTACACGGCTGATGTTTTTGTGTTGTTAGATACATGTTTTTGCAAAAAACTATCACTTTAGATAAAGTCACGTTTTTTTCGGCACTTATTTCTTTGGTTACATCCATACCACATTGTTTTTGTTACCCAATCTAACAACAAGACTTAATAGGGGTTCTATTTCTGTGGTACGGAGCGTTGTCCATTTCTCAAAGTTTATACTTTTCATCTGCCCATGACAATCGCCTGTACCACTAGTTTTGAAAAATAACTTCATGCTGTTTACAAAACCTTCACTTGACGCAGCGTAGAAAATAATGAGCGTATTTGTAGAACTGATGTCTGTCGAAACCGCATCGATTTGTGCGTGCCTCTAACATTTTTTTAAAAGTAAGATTGTTGTCAATCCACGTTTCATCCAGCCGCCGGGCTGGTTCAAAACCTTTATGGATAGTGGTCGAGTCTGGACTCCCGCGAGCCATAAACTCGGTGTTATGAGAGGTTTCCATGAGATAATGAAGACATAATATGTGTACCAACTACCATTATTTGCATGAAATAAATAGTAATGTGACTACTTATCTTACTTTTTAGAACCAAGGATATAATGCTGCTCCGTAATCGAAACTATCGGATATCTGAAATAAAAGTATCTGTAACTAAATCCAATATAAGAGTCCGATAATTCTGTCGCTATTATGACGATATTTCAAGTTTTCAATTGCCTGTTTTTGATTAGCCTGGCTAATGTAATGGAAATCGTCTAAAGAAATATATTTCTATCCATAACTGAAACCGAAAAAGTATTCTTCTTATATTTATACCTCAAATCGGGAAATATTAATCTATTACATCCCCCGATTGAAACACCAGGAAGATGACGAGTTACGTGTGTTTGTTATCATATATGATAATGATTTTAATAGAGGTCATGACAGGTTGTGGGTTCATTTTCACTTCAGGAAAAGAAATATTTAATACTTTCATTTCTCAGATCTGGTGTTGACACAAAGTGCAGCATTGAGTTCTGTGAATCTCAACACAAAAAAAAATCTCAACATGAAATACCTCCAAAGTTGATGAAGAGGGGGGAGGACTGTGGTAACATTAAGCTCATTCTGCCTAACTATTCATAGTGAAGTTAAAAATAAAAAAATGATTTCTTTTTAAACAAAAGAATTGTATATCTTTGAATATATCTAAAAATTTCATAATAAATGGTTGAAGTATTCAAATGTATGTGTAACAAAGAAACAAACTTTATTAGACATTGATAAAACTAAAGATTATTCAAAATGTAATACTAAAATAAATTTAAATACAATACTTGCAAGGAAAATTGTTATGAAAAATGTATTACACAATATTAGGCTTCAAATTCAAAACCATTTATATTGAAATGTACCTATTTAATAAGTAAAAAATATGGAAGATTACAAATATTTATATGACAATTAAATATCAGCTCCTACAAAAACAATCAACAACATGATCATTTACCAATCCACAAGCTTGCATAAATGCATAACAAATAGTTGAACCTACAAATTTATATCCTCGTTTCTTTAAGCCCTTCGACAATTCAACTGAGATATCTGTTTGAGTAGGTATTTCTTTATTAGTCTTCCAGTTATTGATTATGGGTTTTTGATGAACAAAGTTCCATACAAATTGAGAAAATTCTTCACCATTCTTTTGCATTTTAATGTAACATTTTGCATTGTTTATTATTGATTCTATTTTACCTTTATGTCTGACTATATCAGAATTTGATAACAACTGTTGTATTTCCATATTATCCATTTGAGAAATTTTGAGAGGATCAAAATTGTGAAAGTGTTTTCTATAATTATCTCTTTTGCGTAAAATTGTTATCCATGACAAACCAGCTTGTTGTCCTTCTAAGCAAAGCATTTCAAAAAGTTTAATGTCATCATATTGTGGCTTACCCCACTCGGAATCATGATATTTTATATAAATTGGATCTTCAGTTAACCAAGAACATCTAATAATATTTTTGTCCATTGTTACATGTTACCATATATTTTTACTCTATCTATTACATTGGGATAAAAAGATTTAAAACAATTATTATTTATTGTACACTGCTACTGTTATTTATTCGAGCTCAAAACATTTTCATTAGAAAATTTATTAATATGACATTAGACGCGACATTAGTTACAGTAAATAATTTTAAATTTTTATTTAAATCTTTAGTCTACCTAGGCCTTTTTTGGTAATTTCAAGACATTTGCATCAATGCATTTCTTTGCCATAAAAACTGTTGAATATAATAAATTTGAACTACAAAAACAAACGGAAAACAGACAAGCTTTTCGAAATCAATCCTGTCATTTAAACATTGACAGGTAAATACAGATATAAAAAAATGTTGTTTCTGTCCAGTTTCACTGTTCCAGTTTCACTTTTTTTCCACAAAAAGTAGAATAGGTTAGTTAGGTCTGGTAGGTACCGTAGTTATTGATAATGAATTCAGTCACAGAATTCAGGGCAGGCATGACACAGTGGTATGACTGTAATCTTGACTCGGTTGTAGGTTCGATTCCCACTCGAGAAAATGAAATATTAGAAAGATATATATTATTATTAACCGAAAGGAGAGTGCAATAGTTCCTCACCTGATAGGACATTTTGCGTGACTACCTACCTGATAGGACATTTTGCGTGAGAGTGGAGACTGTAGCAGCACCGATGACATCCCAACGCAGCCGGCCACGATATTGGCGCTCTACGCCGACGACATTGCCCTCTCAAAGTCTCTAAATCCCTACTAAATAACTACTGAGCAGTCACCTCGGTCGCTGGTCACTTAAGCTAGGCCTCTCTGACTGAGGATCTCAATTGGCTGAGCTGACCGCTCAGGTGGCATTTGATCATCCTTCCAATCCCACCAAAAATCCTTCCTGTATCTGCTTTAGGACAGGTACACAGTCCTGGGGCCAAAGGGCCCCCTAACGATGCACCCATATTGGATGGGTGCCGCTTGAGATCACGGCCAGAAGGCCAACGCCCTGGATTGTGGAGATCTCTAAATAATTATAATGTATTATTTCAGCGCAACATATTAAGTTTCATCTTTCGTTTAAGTGTTTTTAGATAAAAGAATAGTAGGCAGACTACCTACTATATTGTTAATGACTTTTACCATTTAAGTATTCTGTTGTTTGCGTCATGTTGAGTGGCATAACTCAGCGCCGCGCTTTGATACCAGAGCGAAGAAAAGGAGTNATATATATATATATATATATATATATGTATATATATATATGTATTATTGAATATGACCCCTATGGGAACCCTATTGGAGATTTTTCGTCAATCTTAATTTTTATTATATATTATATAGTAAAAATTCTGAGGAGTAGCACCAGATCATTCTATGGGCAATGCCCAAAAGACCCCCCCTTTTTACGCGCATGCCCGCAGGTATTTATGATGTAAGGTTAACCAAGATGTAATGAAGAATACTTTTTAATACCTTCTTTTATTTATATTACGTAATTATTAATCGTACAAACTTGGATTATTTATGTTAAGATAACCCGTACATATTAACCACTTAGGTCCACCGTATACTCTCGCTAGCTTGGATTGATGATTACATCTATGTGCTTTAATATATCTCCTAGTATCCGGTCCACTTATAAAATTTTTCAAAACATTCGAATTTCTTTCATTTAAAGTTCCGTCTGAAAGTTTTTGTAAAAAGGAAGTGTACTCCGGTTTCATTAATTCATTAGAAACACGATTCATCTAAAATAAATGAAAGATAAATTAAAATAGATATTATATCAAGACGAAATCAAGTGATAAAATATTTCTAGTATTACAGCTTCTACGAGGATGCTTAAAATAACTAGCAAGCCTATCTAGAAAAAAACTCGAATAATTTAATAAAAATATGATAAAATGTACTTCGAAATCCGTGCACCAATTTTGTACGTCAATTAAGGTAGTTTTTTTTAGCAAATTCTATCAAATTTAATTACAATTCGGAATAATTAATGCAGTATAAACACTTCTAAATGTTTGTTATAATATTTCTAAAACATTGATCTCTTATATTTAAAATGATTGGATTAAAAATATGTTGTGAACGCAATCAATTTTTACAATAAAATATTAAATATACTTACTACTATTTTTAGTTGTTCATCAGTTAGTGGAGATGTTAAAGGTCCTAAAAGTAAAACGCTGCTATTTTTGTCGAGGCTGTCTGGATTTACTAGAATTATGTTATCATTTTCTTTGCTCTTTATTTCCTCATTTAAAATCAGAAACATAAATTCATTGCTATTTTGGTCTTTTGTGTCCGTCTTTTCTGTTTTATCCTCTGTTGATTTAATTAAAGTATTCAAAAGACCAATATGAGGTTCAGTTATTTTGGGGTGTATTTTATTTGTTGGAGCTTTACAACACAATTTTTTTAATTGGGCTACAAGAATATCGAATAAAAGCTCCCTTTTCTGATCGTTCAACACTTCACCAAAGGAGCTTTGTCGTGGCCGACTATATAAAAGATTATGAAGTTTCTTTAGTGCTAAGAAATTGGCTGTAGGTTTTTGATTTTGCGGTAGTACTTCCTTGTGATCTAATTTATAAAATGCCTGAAAACCTTTGTTATTATCCGAATATATTTTCTCTTGCTTATTGGGAGCATCTTTTATAGTTTTCCCACCAAGTGCTATGTTAGCAATATCGCTTATGTCGTAAGTTTCTTTTAAAGGTTGAGTATTAAGTAATTTTACAAGCTCTTCGTCGCTTAATTTTGACAAAATATATGCTGTGTCGTTAACTGTAATTTATTTGTATTTTAGTTTTAACAAAAAATATTTGTAACCTAACTGGTTTGAGACGTTTATTTACCATATTTATTTATCACAATAGATTTTGGTAAATCTTTTTCTTTCGGCAAATAACCTTTAGATTCTATAAATTCCACGATATCACTTTCTGGGTCGTTATTATTCAATGCGTAAGAACTTTTCTCCATTGATACACATTGCGGTTTAAGAATCTGAAAATATGGTCGCATAAAATATCAAGATAATATATATCGAAATAATATAAAAAATAAGTTCACGAGAAAATGAAAATATTATAATATATATTTTATTTCCTCGTGTAGGAATCGAACTCACAACCTTTTGCGTTTACAGATGCACGCTTGTACCCCTGCGCTACGACAGGCAAAATAATTTTAATATTTAAATAGATACGTTTAAAAAAATATAAACCTTAAATAACTTACACATATAAAAATTATAAATATCGTAAAATTTCTATACATTATGATGACATTATTTTGATGACTGCACATAGCTAATATCACGGATGAATGGAGGCAATTAAGTTCAATGTTCATAAAAAGATTTATGCCACTATGTTTACAAAATATACATAAAACAGGCAATCGTAAAACTATTGCTTAGAATGGCAATGACATTTTTGTTTAAATGAACAAAAAGTAAGGTAAACCACGCTACGTATTCCAATTTACTTAACACACACACACAAAATTGTTTTGAATAAGATATTATTCGAGCAGTTTACTTTTTTCTGCATAGCATAATAGGATAGGAGGGATCTGTCGAGACACTTTGTTCCACGCTTTCCATCCAGATTTCGTGTGACGTGGTGGGGTAAACATTAGCGTATCGAGAATTATTTTCTTTGGGTTGGACTTTGGCTTTGAACTGATATGTCTATGAAAGTGTAAGTAAAATTTCTGAGGTTCTTAGACCACTCACCAGGCTATTCTGGGGTGGGCACGGTTAAACAACTCGTGGACAGTACTGTAAATGCACCTTTTAATATTCCTATGAGATTACAACCGTTTGAGTGGTATTGCTTGGAGTGAATGTAAATAATTTAAATATGGATTCTATTTTAATTGAAAATCCAAAATTCCTTTATTTGGAGGGTATATAAAATAATGTTATTCCACTGATCCACGGCTCTACGATGGGAGCAAAACAGTAAGATACAAATATGTAACTGTTTTATAATTGCTAGGTTTAAAGAACTGAACTAAACTGTCTTATCTATTTTATACATTATGAAAATTATAGCGATTAAGAATTATAAAGTTAAGAATAAGATAATTTTTAGTTTTTATTTTTAGTATATTTGTGAAAATATACTATTAACGAGTCCAGTATCGTAGTTTTTGTAAACACTTCCTAAATCATTAAAATCATGTAGAACTTAAAAAACTAAGCTTGGTCGACGAGTCATAACCACTCTGAAATTAACTGCTGAGGGCTGTGCAGATTTAATTTTATTCTTTTTTTTTAATTATTTTTTTCCGAGAAAGTACAGAAAAACTAACTTCAAAACGGCCACAACTCGTTGGCCGTGCGTACTCGGTACTGTAGATTTGTCGATCAATACTTTTGACTTTGACAGTGACATTTACAATAACAAAGATCCGACATTTTGTGGATTGGAAATCGTCTAACGAATTTTTCGTTGATTTTTGAAGATATTTTCTGCGCAGTGAACAAAAACTATGAATATACCGTTTCCAATTTTATACCCTCGTTTGGTAGATCCTTCTTGGTTTAATGCCGACAGCCCTTGTGATGAAGACGCAGAATTAACGAGCATGGAACAAGCTCATCAACAATGGGTAAATGCCATTTTTCGTAAATTTTACTTTTAAATTTCGACTGTACTTACAAGGAAAAATATCTTATAGTCAATATAATTGTTACAGCTAAATTCTATTGGACAACAGTATACGAAACGGACACCACTAGGCAAGACTGATGCAGAGCCCATGGAAGAAGAAGCAGATTCTGATGAAGAAGAAGGTAACACAATATTCTATACGAAATTCAGTCTTAACAAAAGTAATTTCACATACCTAAAAACACCTATTGTTCACAGGTAATGATGAATCTGATGATTCAGAAGAATCTCATGATGAAGATGAAGAGGAAGACCTTCCTAGACATTCCCCACCAAGAAATAATAATGAATTAGAGCCAGAATCACTGGAAGACGCTAATGAAAGTTCAGATTTAAATACTCCTGACCAAAGTGCACTTTGGCCTATCCAGTAATATTAAGTCTTATATAAAGTATGTGTCTATTGTAAGTCTATATGTGAATTAGCTTGTGTAACCCATTAGGAAAGTAAATGTGATTTCATTAATATATTATTAGTTCAAAATATTTGACTTTTTTTTCTTTATTGTTTCTACGTGATATACATATATTATCTACTGCTTACCATCTTTCTTCTGTCATTAAGTAATATTTTATTGTTTCACATGGATACTGGAGTGCTGGATCTATTTTCAATTTTAATTACTAAATTGTACATCATGAATTTTAATTGAATTATAGAATAGAATATACTTTATTGCACACACAATATAAAGAAATATATACTTAAATTAAACAAATTTAAAAAAATGTGTGCAAAGGCTGTCTTATTGCTTAAAGCAATCTGCCAGATAACCTTTGAAACATTACAGATTACTTAAAAATTAAACATTAAATCAGCTTCTTGCTGTATCCCGCATACAGCAGGGTAGGCAGAGGGAACCTAGTGTTAAGACACTTGAATTCTAGAGGCAATGCGTGTTGAGTGGCGGAACTCAACGCCGCGCTTTGCCTCGATACCAGAGCGAAAAAATGGAAATATATATTTTATTTCCTCAAGTGGAGACCAAACAACCAGTCGATTTTACAGTCACACTTTGTGCCCCTGCGCCGCGACTGGCCTCGACAGATTACTTGTAATTTGAAAAAGGGTGACAACGTCTTAGTGCAAATTTTATTTAAAGAAACTAAATATATCATATATAATAAAATAAATCAATAATATAGAATAAACTTACATAGAATATGTTCAATGTTTATATACTATACACATACAAACATATATACCCAAAAGTAATATATACTTACACATATATACATGCATATACATACTTATACGTGTGTAAAAATTATAATTATTAAATCATTCAACCAACCCTTATAAGAGAATGTAGCACAGCAGGATTTGAACCTGTGCCTCTTGGAAACCAAGCACTACAGACAAAAAAATATAATCATAGTAAGGTTTCCCGTGTTTATCCAGTTAGACCCTTTCTGCTACTTAAAAATAATAACATAGAATATATTTGGCAAGAAAGAATGCTTTTTATCAAATATTTTTTACATTTTTTAAGTGTTATTCCACACTTAGAAAAGAAAAATACTTTTTTTAAATGTATAAAAATTGGATTGTTAAAATTTTTAACGAAAGGTATTGAAAGGCATTTAGTATTAGATTATTAACTGTTGTCAATTTAAAAGCATTGAATATTTAAGCATTCCCAGGATGGGTAATGGTAAGCTTGTTGTAATCATCTCCCTCGTCCGCACCTCTTGCTGTAAATATACATGACATTTAGAGATGCACCGCTGATTTATTCTGAGTTATTATAAAAAATAAATCAAAACTTCCTAAATCCTAAGAAAAAATACGTATTTCTTTACGTTTTGGTTACTGTAGACAAATAACTATAACAGACCTAATAGACTAAGAGGTCGCGGGATTTTTCGTAACGATCACGGATACGGCTAGATTGAATTATATGGGCTGTAGAGCAGTCCCCTCATGTGAATGGTCTCGGTCTGCCTGCTCTCAGTCTCAAAATCCGAGATATAGAGCTTAGAGGAGGCTTTATTGTTACGAAAAAAAAAAACGATCAGGGAAATGGTCAGTTTTGGTGCACACTCAAAGTATGGCATCTCCTTATTTGAAATAAGTTGGTCTGCCGGCTCTCAGTGGTTGCATTTCCAAGATATGATGCTCGCAAGTCACAATATCGTTGCGAAAAAAAGACGATAATGGAAATGGTCAGTTTTAGTATCAATTCGAAGTATAGAGTTCCCACAAGTAAAATGAGTTGGTATGCCAACCCTCAGTGGTTGCATTTCAGAGCTATCAGACTGAGTAGTTTTTGTTAAAGAACCATATACCTCATCATTATAGTTTAGCTGTTCTATAAGAGTTCCACATCAGATGTTCCTGACCCCTTGAGCTTAGTAGGTCTACCAATAATACTTATCAGACTGAACATTTTTTGTTAAGACACCATATCTATAATTTTTATACTTTCGCTGGTCTATTAGAGCTCCACATTAGATATTCCTGACCATCGTTTTCTACAAATGAACAAAAAATAGACACTGATACTACAGCGGCTCGCATCCACTTGAAAAACTCGTGCATTATGCAAATTTTAGATGTTTTTTAGACTTTCTTTACAAATGATATATAGTGTTTAAACTATGATAGCTCTGAAATGCAACCACTGAGGGTTGGCAGACCAACTCATTTTACTTGTGGGAACTCTATGCTTCGAATTGATAATAAAACTGACCATTTCCATTATCGTTTTTTTTTCGCAACGATATTGTGATTTGCGAGCATCATATCTTGGAAATGCAACCACTGAGAGCCGGCAGACCAACTTATTTCAAATAAGGAGACGCCATACTTTGAGTATGCACCAAAACTGACCATTTCCCTGATCGTTTTTTTTTCGTAACAATGAAGCCTCTTCTAAGCTCTATATCTCGGAGTTGCAACCACTGAGAGCAGGCAGACCGAGACCATTCACATGAGGGGACTGCTCTACAGCCCATAGAATTCAATCTAGCCGTATCCGAGATCGTTACGAAAAATCCCGCGACCTCTTAGTCTATAAGATATTGATTACTGATGTTTCTATTGCACATATCAACGAAGCTGTTAGATTGTTTATATAAACATACTACGAGAAACAAGAGAACAGCTATTATTAACGACAACTTTTTGCTTGTTTAACGGCTTAAGCTAAATAAAAATTACGATTTAGTACTACAGCCTATTGATATGTGGATGAAGCAATTCCCTATCGACACGATCAGTTCCTTTTCAGATCAAAATCCCCTTAAAAGTCATTATTTGTTTTCCTTCAGGACGAAATAACTTACATATTAGATTTTTATCATTTTGCGAAAGTTAAATCTTTAAAATTACAAATACGATGATGATGACCATCTTAGCATATCTATACTGGTTACAATCTTCAGGAGTGCTATAGGCTATATACAATTAGCCGGTGTAAGTTTTAGTGAGCCTTGAATAACGAAATAATAATAATAAGGAGTCGAATAATAAGGAATCGAATTTCTTTAAGCGCGTGAGCTGCAAAAATAACTAAATATATGTCAAAAGTAAAAAATTATAGGTGGTATGCGGGCAAAGCCGCGAGTGGTCCGCTAGTTTTCTATAATTTTTTAAATGTATGGAAGTTTCACAACTTGGCCGTAATTAGTGTTTTATCATTTTAATTAAAGACAAAAAAAAATGTTTCTTCAAAATATAAATATATTAAAACAATGTAAATTATACTAAAATAATCACAATAAAAAAAAACAATAAAAGTATAAATTTACAAATAATTTAATTAATTGCTATCATGCTTTTATAAGCTTCACTTGTTTCTAGAAATGTATAAAATTAAGCAACAATATTTTGAACCATATACTACAGATTAACTTCAAAATTTTTGTGATATTTTTATATCACAAATATGAGACTATTGCAGGACAACCAGGATAATGAGGTTTCTACCTTGGGACCAATTTTAATTGAGACATTTTTTGACCACTCCCTCATGTCACAGTTAAATATTTGATACACTAGTGTATAAATATATTATTTTGCAATTTTACACTTGCAATTGAATAGTGTTTTTTATTTTTCTAAATCAAAGACTTATACATTAGTATGTTATTATAAGTTATAACTATACTTAATTAGGTAAGTATGATAAGAAGAAAAACGAAATATTTTTAATTTAATTTATATTATTTTAAAAATACTGCATTATTTAAGTAGTGTTGTTCATCGTTTCTTATAACACATTTACCAATTAAAAACAAGTTAATATATTAATATATAAGATAAGGCAATAATTAATTAGGGTATTTGAAAAATCTGTGTCTACCAAGTTTAAAAAAAGTATTTCACCTGGGGGGGCATAAATAAAGAATATATATAATAGAAACAGAAAATTAATAGCAATTTTCCACCTAATTGTGATATATTATGCGTCGATTTGCTATTTGATTTTTTATTTAATTGAGTTTTAAAAATAATGTTACCTGTATTTTTCTCACTAAAACATTTATAAAACTAAGTTTATCTTAAAAAAAACACCACTCTTAATAAATAAAATACTGCTGGATCTACAGTGGCTATCAAGTGGGTTTCAGTTCAAATTTTGTTTAAATTTACACATTTTATATTATTTTATTAATGTATCGACATGAACACTTTACTACACTTTTACACACTAATATATAAGCAATACTAGAACGCAGAAGTGACATCTATAACAACGTTGACAACTCTCGTTAATAGCGGCCCAATCTTATCTTCTTCAATTGTGCTCCATTTTCTGGCCAAACATTTCTCTATATAATCATGCGTCGATCTCGGGTCTGTAAATAAGATATATTATATATCAAAAGTAAAATTGATATTTCATAAATAAAAGCTCTTTAGTCGACATTTAAATTAATGAGGCTGTCGTGGTGCATCAGTACATCGTCTGATTGTAATCGCGACGGTTTCATTTTCACTCAAGTGACTTACTCAGATAAATCGCTGAATTGAGTTTCGCTAATCAACACGCAGTTTCTAAAATTCGGCAGAAACTGGGAAACGGAATGTCTGTCTGTCCGTACATTAGGTTCTGTGCCTACCTGGTTCTTGATACAACATATATAGATAAAACTTATTAAAATTACCTTGCTGAGAACAATTTGACAGGTTCAATGTGAAGAAAATGGCACTTTTCTTTACCAATGGATTATATTCATCACAATAATAATGAAAGGCCATAGCAAGATCAGAAGGAACGTTATATAGATCCTTGACAAGCATCACTCCGGTCTTATCTAAGCCTTCTCGGTACTCATTCATGAATTCATACACTGAGTTCATTTTGAGATTAGCAGTATCCACAGCGACATGAACTTCTTTACTTTCATTTCCTATAAATAATAGTGTAATTATAAATTATGTATTTATTAGGCAATTCATTTTGACAGTTTATTTTTGTGGATTAAATAACCCATTGTAGTGGGAGAGCCCACGATGCTAAATCGGTATTTACTCGAGCTTCACAGAGACCTATTGAGATGCAAAGCTTAGATGATAACAAGAAAAAAATGTCATATAATATACAGGATGGAAGCGTCTGCGCTCATTTTACGGGCGCAGCATATAGGATAAAATATTTCAACCACACCTAAAATTTTTTAAAATTCTTCAATGGTTAAAACGTAGTATTATTATATGCATTTCATGATTTTTATGCATACTGCATTGAGTGTGACGTAGTAATGAAGAGACACCAATAACGAAAACATCGACTACAAAAATACTACTAAGCGTTGCCGATCTTCTACTTTTCATTCATACAAAACATAAACGAACGAGAAAGAAATAGATATCTCTATCTCGTTCTTTTATACGCAATTATCTATTTGTAACAATAAATCTATTCAACGATCAAAGCGATTATTAAAGTTATTTAATAAAGTCCTGCTTTATTATGAAATTAGTTAGAAATAATGGATGGTTATTGAACCATCCACAAAATTATATTCCGAATTTTAAACACAAAAAATGATGAGCTAGGATACTTCAATTTAACATTAGTTTTAAATTGTCGTCGTATTTGCATTTTATTACCACTAATATTTTTATCATAAGTAATATTAAAAACTCAACATTTGATTGTTTGTAGTCTTAATGAGTAGTGTAATGTCAATAGAGTCCAAATGAATATTTTATTGTTTTTAGTTTTATTAATTATTACTATAAATATATATAAACATAATTATTATTTTAGAGGCCAGTCGTAGCGCAGGGGCACAAAGTGTGACTGTAAAACCGACTGGTTGTGGGTTCGATCCCCACTCGAGGAGATTAAATATTTACTTACATTTATATTTACATTTCTTCGCTCTGGTCTCGAGGCGTTGAGTTCTGCCACTCAACACGCAATCAAAAATTATCATAGTTGTAGTCTTGGATTGAATAGTAAGCTTTGCTTAATAATATATTTTTTAACTTCATTTTAAATCGTTCTTATAGCAAGTCTAAAATCACTAGTGGAATTTTATTAAACATATGTGTATGTATAGAAATAGAAACAAGTTATTAGCACCCTCAGAATAATTTTGATGTGGTTTAATGAATGAGATAACATAACAATAGTGACCAGAGTGTTAGTCGGTTTCCAAGAGGCATAGATCAAAAAACTGTGGAAACTTACGTAAGTATTTAGATGCAGTCGCTGCCAAGTCTTCCACAAAATTGTTAAATTTGTCAGGGTTAAAGTGGTTATTCTCACTGTTATACGTAAAAATGAACGACCCAGCATCTTGATTTTCATATATAGTTGCAACCCCTGAAATAAGATACAGATGTTAAAGTGTTACACCCTATGGATAAAAAAATATTTATAGAAAATGTATAAATAAATGCATCATGTACCACAGACCCACCAAAACATATAAATGAACCATGTGAATGTAGCTTGGCAGTTAGAGCACTTAGCCTCTTCTAAGTGTTCTAACCACCAAGCTTCCGGGAGGCACGAGTTTGAGTCCACCTACATAATAAAATTATATACTTTCTAACAATATTTATGTTTAGTTAAGCTTATTGGTGTCTATTCTTAAATTAAACTAGTGCTTATGTATCATATATATATATAAAAAAATATGTATTTATAAAGTAGCTCACCAGTTTTAACTTGCAATGTAGAAGTATATTTAATTTTATATTTTTCTTCTAAATTTTGTACATCATGGTAGAATTTTGATTTATCATAAATACTATTAACATCAGCTGATGATGCCCCATGTATGTAATAAATATAAGTTAAGATCGCAAAAATTACAACTAAAAAAGCCATCATAACTTGACTGTAACATGATTTATTTGTTTGATTTTTCATTGGTTCACTTCTGTGTGATGTATGTAAAGAGTGTTTTGATGCATTCCTATTATATTCTTCATTTAAAGCACTGGTGTATAATTCCTCACTGAAATTTGAAAATGATGGTGGGGAAGATTTTGAAAGTAAATTTCTGAAAGGACATTACCAACTCATTATAATTTCAGTCTTCTTCTTTATGATCATACACTTTAGATGATGAAGGTGGGCCAGCTAATGATATAAGCATTAAATGAGATGGCAATATGTCCATTATTTATTTATTTACTTATACTTACTCATCATCCGATTCATCATCACTGTATTCATAGTTTGTTCCTGTAGTATCTATAGAATTTCTTCTACATATGATGTTGTTTTTACGAATTTGTAAAGGACTGGAAGGGCGCGCCATTTTGCTGTAATTTATTTTTATATAAATTGATCAATTAAAATTTCTTATTATGAACCATGTATAATGTGGTATTTTTTACCCAGAAGTGACTATTTATGTAAAAAGTGCCTAGTGACAAACTCCGGGTTAATAATATATTTTTTACTTCATTATAAATAAATCTAGTGGCCAAGTCGAAAATCAATAGTATAATTTTATTAAATATATGTATATAAATAAGTTATTAGTGCCCTCATTATAATTTTGATGTGGGTTAATGAATGAGAATGATAACATAACGATAGTGACCCACGTGTTGATTGGTTTCCAAGAGGCATAGTTACGAGTTCAGCTGTGTAAAATTTTTATGTTTTCTAAAATATTTTTCTGTTCATGCATTTTTATCATGTATACTTGTAATTTTTTTTAAACTTGCATGATTTTTTTACTATGACTTTGGAGAAAATATATATTCTAAAATAAATATATATATAAAAAATATATTTTTTGAAGTCAAAAATCAAAGTCTTATTTATAAAAGTGAAGTATATTTAGGAAGTATATTCAGTAGAGATGGAAGATACGAGATGGATGTGGAAAGGTAACAGGGTTAATGGTGCCTTAGCGTCATTGATGAGACGGCGTAACATCAGCACAACTGCATGTAAACAATGCAGTGTTGGTCCTGATGCTGTTATATGACAGAGAAACATGGGTATTACAGAAGAATGAAAGAAATATGAATGCTGTAGAGATACGATCTCTCGTAGTGATGTCATAGCAGATTTTTCGTATTATATGCGGAGTCAGCTTAGCTGATTGAATAAGAAATCTGCAATGAAGAGATACATAGAATGGCAAGTACTAGCAAGGATGTCACAGTGAGAATGAAGAAAAACTTGCTCAGGTGGTTTCGGCATGTTGAACGAATGAGTGATGAAAGAATGAAAAAAAAAATAGGATGGAAAGGTGAGCAGTGAGAGGTAAGGGGAGAACTTAGTTGACCTTCGAAAACACAGTATAAAAGATACTAGAGGAAGGTCACGTAAAAATAATGAGGGCCACCCAAAGCGCACATTTGAAGAGGTTGATGACAGAGGATAAGGCAAAAGAGGTATGAAGAGACCGCAGTGTTTGGTTTCAAATTTAATATATGACACCATAATGTTTAAATTTGTAGTATAATAATGTTTACTACAGAAGTAATGAACTCTAACCATATTTATTACCTCATAACATTATCAACTTCATCAATACCATGTTCCTGTGTAGAAGGCGCTACAATTTGTTGTTTTCTTGTCTTCTGTCCATTGATACCATACTTCCCCATTGTAGATGTGTATTTGCTACTATATATCTCGCTGTGACTGTGGATACTTCTTCTAGCCGATGGTATTATTTTATCCCCCCTGTTCTATAATATAATTATATATTTCATTATTATTATAGATGTTAGACTACAGAATAAGTGTACAAAACACAATATAAATATTTACCTCTTCTTCTATATCCATTTAAGTGGATAAAGTAAGAAAAAGTAACAACTATAACTGCCTCTAAAATAATATTTCAACTTTGAATTGACTTTTATATGAGATTTATGTTTTTACATATTGAATAATTGACTGTCAGTGTCAGTACTATTAATGTCGCCGGGAAACACAAGTCACAGACAACATTTTAATGAAAAAGCGGTGCACATTTAGCCATAGAGACGCGTTTCTTTGCATAGATTTTAGACATAGTAGTTGTAGTTAATACCACTAGATGGCGCGTGTTTTTAACTAGCAATATTATTAGGTTAGCAGTTCTCCGAAATGCATAAATTTCAGTTTACTTATGTTTATTTATTAACAGTAAATTATTTGAAGAAAATGAATATTATATTAAAGACTTAACCAAATAATAAGCAAGTAGTCTAGACAAGTTTAATGATTTAGTGTATACAAAAATATATTTTAAGAAAAAACTTAAAAATGAATATTTTACGTGGAGATTTTTTTAAGCTAATTCTGTTTCAAAAATATTCGTAAATAATAATATAGTTTAAATTAAATTTATTTGCTACTTTCAATTAAATAAGTACATACTTAAAGTTATTAATAATAAAACGTGCTTATTAATTTAGTTGTAGCTACACAAAATCGATCAAAAAAAAAATTAAGGTCATTGATCGCTCGAGATTTTGTTTTAAATATTGCCACGAAAAGATCTAACGTACCTAATCTAACGTACTGCTTATTTTGGGTTATAATAATGTTAGCATGCAGAGATATATTCTCCGACGTTGCAACGGCATTAAATTGTGTTCTCCTAATTTTAGCACATCATCGTCATTGATATTTTTATTTACTATTTTCAGATTTAAAGTTTTTTAGATAAATGAAGTGGTATACTTGGGAAGTATGTTCAGTAGAGATGGAGGATATGAGATGGATGTGGAAAGGCGAATTGCTGCCGGTAACAGGGTGAACGGAGCCTTAGCTGCATTGATGAGACGGCGAAACGTCAGCACAGCTGCGCGTTTGGCCGTACACAATGCAGTTTTGGTACCGACTCTGTTATACGGCAGCGAAACGTGGGTATTACAGAAGAAGAATGAAAGAAAGATGAATGCTGTGGAGATGCGATCTCTTCGTAGGATATGCGGAGTCAGCTTAGCTGATCTAATCCGCAATGAAGAGGTACACAGAATGGCAGTTACTAGCGAGGATGTCACGGTGAGAATGAAGAAGAACGCTCAGCTGGTTTGGGCACGTCGAACGAATGAGTGATGAAAGAATAACAAAATAGATTTATGATGGAAAAGTGAGTGGTAAGAGAGGTAGGAGGAGACCTTGGTTGACCTTCGAAAACACAATATCAAAGATACTGGAGGAAGGTCACGTAAAAAGCATGAGGACCCCCCGGAGGGCATGTATGAAGAGGTTGATGACAGTGGACGAGGCGAAAGGGGTATGAAGAGGCCGTAGCGTTTGGCGCTCCGTTCTCTCTGACTACACCGCTAGGGATAAAGCGTGAAGCTAGCTTAGTTTAGTTTTTTAGATTTAAAATGTTTCGGTACACGTTAATACAGTTAATACATACTTTAATAAAAATTAAAAATTAATCAGCTTCACGCTGTATTCCGCACACTGCAGGGTAGGCAGAAGAAGGAACGTAATGTTAAAACACTCCGTTCCCCAATTTCTGCCGAATTCTGGAGGCATTGCGTATTGAGTGGCAGAACTCAACGCCGCGTTTGCTTCTACACCAGAGCAAGTAATGGAAATATAAATTTAACTAAATTTTTTTCATCTCCTTGAGTGGGGATCGAACTTACAACATCATCGTCAATCTTTCTATATAATGCCATGCGGGGGCCATGCCATCCTCATGTTTTTTCGTGACCTTTCTCCTGTGTCATCGATATTATATTCCCTAAAGACAATCGAAGTCTCCCCTTTCTGGTCTTAAAAAAAATTCAACCATCTTTTCTGCTTAATATGTCTTTGTATTTCGTTAAATTCGCAGATCATTCTTGGGATATGTCTGTTCTCCCTAGCGAGGATTTATAAGACCTGTTATGGTTAGGTTTATCCGCTTTTTACCCATATGCATCTGACTTCGATATACGTCCATTCTTGGCATCGGAGATATATTCGTGCCCCCAATACCGTGTGATCCCGGCCTAGAATAGTATCACCCTGGTACTGTTGGTATCATAAGAGGCGACTAACATACGTGTTGTAGAGTCACGTCGCCAGCAATTGCAACACGCAGAGCAGAGCAAACTCGACCGAATTTAAAACCGACATGAAGTAGTGACTTTTGCCACTGTGTTTTGCACTAGCTAATGCCAGGCACCGGCGCCCAACCTCCACCCTTCCCTGGAATATGATAGGGGCACTTAAAGAGAAAAACTTTTAACATTAAAACTTCATTTTGACATATAGGTAAAAAAATACTTGAATTTAAAATATAGTGCAAAAAAAATGAAATTCACTGAGTAGGCAAATTGCTCATTGTAAAAGAATTATTATCAGATACCTAATGTAAGTATTACCTAATAAGTGCATAAGGAATTTGAGAGAAGCAGATTTGAAATTTCATATTTTATGCTAGGTATACCAATAGTATAGAACCATTAAAAAAAATCCAAGCCACTCCATTTCAATTTAGTTGAAAAACAATTTACATCCAATGAATCGTAAAAATTGAAAAGGTAGCAACCATGCCCACACAATTTTATTCTGCGGTTTTTTTCTTTAAAAATGTTGAATAACCCCAAGCCTAAAATGTTCTTTCTAATAATACTCGTATGTCGAGCTGGTGGTTTTATAGTTGGTTATTAATAAAAGTAGAAGAAAATACCCACATCGTTTAATTTTAATACGCATTACAAGAAATGCTTACAAAAACACAGTGGCATTAAAATGTAAACATGATAGCTATCCTTTGAAGTTCCTGCACTTGTCATAGCATGTGCAGTAG
Organism: Heliconius hermathena; assembly: GCA_013403705.1. Taxonomy (NCBI): domain Eukaryota; kingdom Metazoa; phylum Arthropoda; class Insecta; order Lepidoptera; family Nymphalidae; genus Heliconius; species Heliconius hermathena. The sequence goes on along the minus strand of JAAIXJ010001790.1, from coordinate 328,366 downwards.
CTTTACGAAGGACTGGTTTTTTTGGAAAAGCTTCTAACAAATCCTTTCCTTGTTCCAAATTGTTTAGTATTTTTTCATCAAGCCAAGCTTTAAATATGTAAGTTGGTGTAGCAGTTATCATTTGTTTATTAAGTGCATATGTAGAAGTCATTTCTAATGTACATTCATTTTGACCTCCAACAACAATGCCAATTAATTCATTATTAAAAATCACAGGCCCTCCCTTGTCTTTGAAGCAAGTAGGAACTTTTGTATCAATACAATCAAGATATGCACTAATCATGTCGTCTACCAGTAACCTTGCTTCTAGTCCGACATATTGTAGGTCCTTTTTTAGGCCAACTTCAGCATTCAGACCAAAACCAAGAGCTTGTATATCATTAAGTTTGTTTATACTAGTATAATTACTTAAATTGATTTTGGAAGCCATCGTATTGTTAAATTTTTCTGTGTAAAGAATAGCTATATTTTTAATGACATTTGTTGATGTAGCTGTTGGGAATTTATCAGTCTTAGTAATGTGCAAGGAATTTTCATTAGTTTTGTCATTAGTAGTGTTTATAAGTACATGGCTAGCAGAGTCTGCACACTGCGCAGTGGTTAGTATCAGACCATTACCTATTATTGAACCGGCACACAGATATTCATTACTGGAAGACATTATGGCTACGACAAAAGGAAATTGATTGAGATTTGCTTTTTTAATTTCATGCATTTGATTATTTTTTCGCCTCGTACATGTTGTCGTATTACTAGCTTCCACATCACTAATTTCTAGGGTTTCTTCTTTAGCGTCGTCATTACCATCGTCTTCTCTAACATCATCATTTTTTATCACATTTTCACAAACACAGAAATTAAATAGCAATAAAATACATAGATAGAAAATCAAAGAGCTAAAATTATTTATCATTTTGGTTTTGGTGAAAAATTTATGATAGAATATTTAACTTCTTTTATTTGTTGCTACTTCTTTTTTATAATAATTTTAAATAGTAGTATGCCAGGATTACTTCTAAAAAGAGTTGGTATATGATGATAATGAGATTTGTATGTAATAAATTATTTGATATTTCTTTTTTCTCTATTTTAATTGTATTTATTTAAATATCATAGATATAAATAAATGCAATTAAAATTTAAAAAAAAACTCAAGATATTACCGCCGAAAATATTAGCTGAATTGAAATGTATATTATAATAATTATTAAGTCTCGTTCAGGATATGTTAAGTCACCTTCTGAAGTGGGGGAATGTCTTTTTGTCAAGATTCTGGTCCATAAAGCACTTACTATGCAACTTTAACAAAAAAGTCAGTACTTCAAAATTTGAAAACCAAGAATACGTCGTTAACATTCTTGATAGCCCTCGAAAAGAGCTCAACATAAATAGCTAGAGCTCAACATAAATGTCTGATTTGGGTGTTTGTTTTTTTTTGGGTGGTACCAACCAGAGTTGCGAGAGTTTGCTAGAGCTTATCGTTAATATGGACTAGTGTAGGTTTTTGAACACACGTCAAAGGGTATTTGCGTCAAGTGCTTGTAACGTGTTCACATGTTTATTATTTATAGACTACAATGTTACTTGGTTTCATGGAATGAGTTCGCATCGCTTGCGTGATGAGTTCGCGTCGAACGAATATGTTTTGCTGCTCAATATTAAAATTATTTAAAATGCATTATCTACTGATTTATTTTAAATAGATGCCAAGTAACAAAAAACGAACATGGTAAATGAGCTAAAATATAAGAAATATAATTCTTGGTAAGTATATTATGTTTTCTTTCTTATGAAAATAATTCACTCCCCCGCCTGAGATTCAAACCCAGTAGCGTTTACTGTCAGGCGCATGTACCAGGAGAGCCTCAAAATTCCCTTAATTGATATATTAAATGTCCACACAGCCTTGGTAGTCGGAAATATTTTTTTTTTTTATAATTTCATAATGTCTTGTAATAAAATACAAAAAATAACAATAATATAAATTGCAATTACAGATATTCCCCAATGGTGCTAAGTTAATGATAAATATAGTATATTTATTTGCTTGCTTGCTTGTATGTTAAATTAATTATAAATTAATATAATATGTAAATTTTTATAAGTTTTTTTTCTAATATTTTATAAGTTTAAATTTTGCGATTAGAAGTAAAGTAATAAATTATGGTAATGTATCGTAAAAAAATAGGGTAGGTACCTTTCGGTTCCATTTCAATATTCATATTTAGTTATTTTTATCTATTGCTTTGCTTCGCTTCGTTCTTGTTCTATTCTTTGAGTCTGGCCTATGGCGTTTTTGATGTATTTTTATTTTGTAGGTATTTTAAACATGCCATTTCTTAAATGTCAAATGTCAACTCTTAATTGTCACTGGTTATTTTATATTTTACTTCGTACTCATAGTCGTAGTCGTGTCGTTTTCTTAATATTTTCCATCTGGTTTTATGATCAGGCAAACTAGTACACTTCGAGTTATATAAATACAAACAACAGAATGGCGAAGAAAAAGGGAAGTAAAAAAAATCAAGACTTTGATGACGACTTCGAGGAGAAAAAGAGTATTGATGAAACTTCCGATATAACCTCTAAAAACAAAGGAAAAGGCAAAAAGAAAGGCAAAGTTAATATAGACACAAGTGACGTCGAAGATGGAGATTCTGCAAAGAAAGGCTATATCTCTGATGATGAACTTGATGTAAAACCAGTCAAAAAGTCACAAAAAAAAGGTATTGCATACAAACCTACTAGGTGTAGATGTATTATTAATATATTAATATGTATTTTATTTATTTTCTACGTATATTATTACATAAATATAATAAAATATGAATGCCTTATATGAGCAATTATGTACTTTTAAATCTTTAACTTTCTATTATGCCCATAGGTAAGAAATATCACAAAAATATTATAAAGTGTATAGTAATCATTGTTACGAAATGCAATCAAGAATATACATATATCTCATTATTTCGTATAATTTATTAATGTTATACAATTTTTAGTTTCCCACTTTATCATATTTAATGGGATAGACATATAGAACATAAACTCAAAACAGTTCATTCTCTCTGCCTTCTAATGGGACACATTAGTTATTGATTGGTGAAACTCAAATCTGTATCTGCTAAAGTCTGTGACTTCTATTTATATACTTTTTGAGAAAACTTAAAATTTGAACAACATCTGTAGAATTTGAATCCAAATTATTTTCAAGTATTCATCCACTGTGACCAATATTCTATGATCAATATTGCACTTAGATGGTAAATTAACAGTGTAAAAGTTTAAAACTAAATAAAAGTTTAAAAATTGTTTTGTTTTTTTTATTTGTTAGCTAAGAAAAAAGGTGGTGATATATCTGATGATGAGCATGATGACAATAAGTCCATTGTTAGTAATGCTACAAGTACACAGTCTAAGACTTCAAAACAAAATAAAAAAAAGAAAGGTAAGTACATTTTATAAGGAGGTAACTTATCATCACTTTTGATATATTATGTTTGTTTTAATGTTACAGGAAAGGGAAAAAAAGATGATGATTGGTCTGAAGAAAATAGTGATATTGAATTAAAAGAAATTTCTGATGAAGAAATTGCAAAACCAGTTAGTAAAAAAAAAGGTAAATTGTATAGTTATATGTCTTAGATATCTCATAGTTTACTATATTTAAAATAAATGTTTATTAGCAATTGACTATTTCAGCTAAAAATAAAAAAAAATCAGCAGTAGCTGAATCATCTGATGATGAGGATGACTCTAAGTCAGTAGTTAGTAATGTATCAAGTAATGCTGCACAGCCTGCAAAAGTTAAAAGTAAAAAAGGTATTTTTTTCATATTTTTATTAGTAGACTATATAAAGTTAGTAATGTTTCTGTGTTAAAAAAAATTAAAAGTGTCAAATAATTAAAATGATCCTACAAGTTTGGAGTATGAAGCAAAACTGATTTATTTTCTTAATATCAACAACATAATTATTAATCATAAATGTCAATTTGGATACACAATTCTACTCAGATAATTAATATATAACAATAATAAAATCATTACCAAATTAACAGTGCAACCTTTGTGGTGCCACAGTTTTTGATTCAATACCCATTTGAGAAGAAATTATTCTCATTTCCTTACTATGGCAACAAAGTGCTTTATTGAGTTTTGTCATTCAATTAAATTAAATTTAATTGAATGACTTGAACTTATTTTTCTTCTTGAAAATAGATGGGAAAGCAACGAACAGAGTGTCTTTGAGTCAGGTTCTCTTCTACCTACCCTGCTATGTGTGGTATCCAATAACATCATACTAAAAAATAATATGTATACATATATACATAAATTAAGGAATCAACCACTCTAATCAAACTATTTCATATTCAGGTAAAGGAAAAAAAGAAGAATGGCCTGATGAGGAAAGCGATAAAGAGCTTAAGATTGATTCAGAAGAAGATGAGGATATTTTGAAACCAGTGGTGAAAAGTAAAGGTAATTTTTAGATTTTAGCTTCACGCTGCATCCCGCAGACAGCAGGGTAGGCAGAGGGAACCTAGTGTTAAGACACTCCGTTCCCCACTTTCTGCCGATTTCTGGAGGCATTGCGTGTTGAGTGGCAGAACTCAACGCCGCGCTTAACCTCGACACCAGAGCGAAGAAATGGAAATATAAATTTAACTAAATATTTCATCTCCTCGAGTGGGGATCGAACCCTCAACCAGTCGGTTTTGTAGTCACACCTCGTGCCGCTGCGCCACGACCGGCTCCCTAATTTTTAGATAATTGTTTTTTATCGGCCAGGTAGGCATACTACAGTATGCCTACCCGGCTTTACACTATGGAGATACTAGTATCATTTTCACACTGTATCCTGCATGTAGCTATATCCTCATTAACCATTTCCAAAAGTGGCAATTGAACCCACAACCTGTCGGGCTTCTGCCCCTGTGCCACAACTAGCCTTGATCTAAAATAGTAAGTTTATGAGCTCCATTTTCCTCTTTGAGCCAAATTTTTTAGATATTGCCTGTTGAGTGGCAGTACCCAATGTTGCCCTATGTCTTGTTACCAAATCCAGAAAATAAAATAATGCATAATAAATCTTGTATACAAGTAAGAATTGAACCCATAGCTCTTGTGTTTATATTCAGACATTGTACAATTAGGGCATGTATACTTAAGTCATTAATGAGGTCTATATATTGGCTTATCTAATACTGTGATATAACTTTCAGTTAAACATAGAAAGAAAAACAATATAGATGACATAGAAGAGGAATTAAAGAAATTTGAAATCAAAGAAGAGGAACCAGAACCAGAGCAGGAAGATGTAAAAGTATGCTAATTTTTGTAATAATTTGTTCATTCTGTATCGCACATATAGCAGAGCAACCTAGTGATAAGATACTCCATTCACCACTCTCTGGCCTATTTCCAAGGCATTGTGTGGCGAGTGGCAGAACTCTTTGAGCGCCTTGTTATGCTACCAGACCAAGGGAATGAATATATTTTATTCCAACAAGTGGAACTCAAATGCACAACCTTTGCGTTAACTGTCAGACTCTGTGCTGTTGCACTGCAATGGCCTTACTTAGCTGATAAAAAAAAAAAAAAATTATCAGCTAAGTATTTTTTATAAAAAAATATATTTTTTTATCAGCTTTACACTGTATCCGGCACACAGCAGGGTAGGCAGAGCGAACCTATCGTTAAGACACTCCGTTCCCCACTTTCTGCTGAATTCTGGAGGTATTGCGTGTTGAGTGGCAGAACTCAACACCGTGCTTTGCCTCGAAACCTCGACTGGCCTCGGTCAATTTTTTGTCTAATATTACTTATTAGTTTTGATATCATTACATAACATAATTTTAAAAGTGTTGTCCCTTATTTCAAGACAAATTAATAAACTTATTTTAGCAACCTGAAAAATCTAGTGAAAAAGTAGAACCTGAAAAGAAAATGAATCATAAAGAGAAGAAGAAACTGAAGAAACAGCAGGAATATGAAAAACAGGTGGAAATGTTAACAAAGAAAGGTGGACAAGGTCACAGTGAATTAGATGCTAATTTTACAGTCAGTCAAGCGCAAAAATCTGCTGGTAAATATTTAATTTAATACAATTTAAGATTTCTCTTAAAAGTTTACCATATTAGTATTAATATTGTAATTGTAGTAATGTTATAATTGTAATGGCTATTCAATGAACTTTTTACAATAATAAATTTTTAATTATGTTTTTTACTGCTTTTTTTATTTAATTAATTGTATAAATACTATGCAGCATAAAGCGTGTATGCACAATCTCCCTTCCAAGCAAGCATTAGCTTTCTGTAGGACCCAGTTTTTTTGAATACTTGTTTATTAAAAAAATGATGTAATTGAATAAAATATATTTTTATTTAGATTTTTAAGAAAATAAGATTATTTTTTTTTATTTCAACCAAATTGTTTGTCTTCACCATTATTATGAAATAATATAAAAATCTAAGAGTTTGTATTATTGAATGATTAAGCTTTATTAAATTTTAAGGTCAGATGGCGGCGTTAGAAAATGCAGTGGACATCAAAGTTGAGAATTTCTCAATAAGTGCCAAAGGAAAGGACTTGTTTGTGAATGCTACACTGTTAGTAGCGAATGGCCGTAGATACGGTTTAGTTGGGCCCAATGGTCACGGGAAAACAACGCTATTAAGACATTTGGCTCAGAGGGCCTTCCCTCTACCTCCTCATATTGATATATTGTTGTGTGAACAAGAAGTCACGGCTAGCGACATGAGTGCTGTCGACACATTGCTGGAATCAGATGTTAAGAGAACCGGTATGTTTCCTTTATAAGTATTTATTATTATTTTTAGAAAACATATAAACACATAGAGGTTAGTAGTTAGTTATCACACCTAGTTATCACACTTTGTGCGACTGTAAACGTGATTGGTTGTGGTTTTGATTTCCACTCGAGGAAATTAAATATTTATTTAAATTTATATTTCCATTTCTTCGCTCTGGTGTCGAGGCAAAGCGCGGCGTTCAAAGTAGGAAACGGAGTGTCTTAACACTAGGTTCCCTCTGTCTACCCTGCTGTGTGCGAGATACAGCATGAAGCTGTTTCTGTAAACATATTTTATAAAGTAAATTTTTTGTAATCTTTAATTTCAGAGCTTCTCAATGAGTGTAAGGAATTAGAACTAGAAATTGAAAAGGGCGATCTTAAAAAGCAGGAGAGATTAAATGAGGTGAGTAATGAAAAATATATACACAAAATATGTACACAAAAGTTACCTATTATTTTATTAACATATTTTCTTAATAAAATTAGATAATTTTTGCCACTTTTACATATCAACGTCTAAAATATCTAGTTTTGCTCTTCAAAATTTATTACTATTATAATTAGAAATTAATGGATTTTATTAAAACTAATTAGTGGTTAAAATCTTAGTAAAAAATCTAAATAGATTTAAATTTGTAACTATATATTAAGAAGCTGTTATTGCCTTCTCAACGAGATTTGATAGCATTTAATTCAACGTAAACGTTGTCGGTTTGTTTTATTCACTTAATTTTTCTGCTCTGAAAAAAAAAAAACATAACGCGACGTTGAGTTTCACCAGAAGAAATTAAAATATTAAGAACTAATAATGCATTCTCTCGAGTGCGGATCAAACTCACAACCGTTACGTTACAGTCGCACCCTTGTAACCCCTGCCCCACGACGGCCTTAAAAAATATAAATAATAACAATAATATTATTTCACAGGTGTATGCGGAGTTAAAAGCGATAGGCGCTGATTCAGCGGAGCCTCGCGCGCGTCGTATCCTCGCCGGTCTGGGCTTCAGCAAGGAGATGCAGGACCGCGCCACTAAGAACTTCTCTGGAGGATGGCGTATGAGAGTCTCCTTAGCTAGGTATTGCCTTATTTTTTTGCGTGTTGTATGGCAGAACTCAACACTGCACTTTCCTCGTTACCCTAAGTAGCAATCGAACCCACAACCGCCGAGTTTATAGTCGCTCCTAGGCTCAGCGCCTCGAGGTATTTTTGTTATAAAATAATATTTATTTTTAATATTTGTATTTTTTACAGAGCTCTATATATTGAACCCACACTCCTACTACTTGATGAACCTACAAATCATTTAGATCTTAATGCCGTTATTTGGTTAGACAAGTAAGTATATGTCTGGTTTTTTAAATGTTATATTAGATTTAAAAATCTATTATTTCTATTAAGACTAACATTTTCTTAAGTATAAAATGTAATAAATAATATAAAATAGATAAAACAGCTTATTAACACAGGTTTTTTTTTCAAAACTGAAACTTAAGGAGTACACATTCAAACATTGATAAATTTAATTATTAAGTTAACAATTTTGCATATCTAAAGAAAAAAATATTTATAATTTAATTGTGTGTTATTTTTGCAGCTATTTACAGGGATGGAAGAAGACATTGCTAGTAGTATCTCACGACCAGTCGTTCTTAGACAATGTTTGCAATGAAATTATACATTTAGACCAACAAAAGTTACTTTACTACAAGGGCAACTATTCTATGTTCAAGAAAATGTACGCGCAAAAACGAAAGGAAATGATAAAGGAGTTTGAGAAACAAGAGAAGCGAATAAAGGAAATGAAGGCACATGGACAGTCTAAGAAGGCGGCTGTAAGTAAATTTTCATAATTATTAAAAATTAAGTGTTATTTTCTTGAATATATTTATAGGTATTAATATTTTGTAAGTTTTAAGCTTTAACAATAGAATATCATAGTATTTTTTTAAATATAACCAACATTTTATATTGCTTATAGTTATTGATTTAATAAAAAAAATATTATATTTTAAGTTTTTGACATATTTTTTATAAATTCATTTCTTTCATATGCCCATACACTTAATGATTGTGTCCTAATTAAGAAGTTCTTATGAACAACTTAAATAATATATATATATATTTTGTACAATTTATCATAGTAAGAAAAAATTATTAATAGTTATCAAAATAGCCTTATTTGTTGCTAAAAACATTAGTATAAACCTAAATTTTGTGTGTGAGTGTTATTATATAAAACTAACAATGAATTATAATAAAAAGTGAGTGCTAATGTGTAAACATTCATAAGGACTTTTGTGAGTGGTAATTGCTTAAAAACGTGACTAAGTGCCAAAAAATATCATCAAAACTTATGCCATTCCTGCTGGACTATGAAAATGTGCAGTTTGTTGTTGTAAAAACTAAATTATATTTAGTTGAGCAAACGTCCTCAATATTTGAATGTCATTTGTAACGGACTTGCTCGGTTGATCGAACATATATGTAGAAGTCTAAGCAAATTTTGCTTACAACTTTAAGTAACTATTAGCGCAAAGTTCCGAGCCGTGAATTAAGCTTGCGTATCTAAGATCGAGCCTAACCAAAGTCACATTTTTTTAAAGATATTGTTTTTATAAAGTATCTTGCAAGTCGTAATTGTTTCTAATAAAAAAAAATAGTGTACGACATTTTAAAAAAAAGAAGTTCACAAAGAAAAATAATTAACGACACCTAGTAAAAAATTATAGAAATTACAACTAAGCTTGACGTAAGATGTCGCTGTCTGTGAAATCAAAAAAAAATACACATGTTCCGCGGGAAGGTGTCAGCTCAGTAACTGACTCTCAGAATGTAACAATGCGTGCAAAAGTTCCTGTGTCGGTGAGTCCGCCGTCAGTCACATGCAATGATATTCGACAAATAGTTAAAGAAGAACTTCAATGTAGTTTGGACCAACTTAAAAAGAATATGATGGAGCAATTTGACAATAAATTAAAAGACCTTCTCGATCATGTTGCTGGCATTACCTCATCAATTGGTTTCTTAGAGGAGAAGTATGAAACAATTCGGGAAGATATGTCAAATAAAATTAAGTGCATTAAAACACTGTTTTCAGTTTCGAGTGTTTTAATGCACTTAATTTTATTTGACATATCTTCCCGAATTGTTTCATACTTCTCCTCTAAGAAACCAATTGATGAGGTAATGCCAGCAACATGATCGAGAAGGTCTTTTAATTTATTGTCAAATTGCTCCATCATATTCTTTTTAAGTTGGTCCAAACTACATTGAAGTTCTTCTTTAACTATTTGTCGAATATCATTGCATGTGACTGACGGCGGACTCACCGACACAGGAACTTTTGCACGCATTGTTACATTCTGAGAGTCAGTTACTGAGCTGACACCTTCCCGCGGAACATGTGTATTTTTTTTGAATTTCACAGACAGCGACATCTTACGTCAAGCTTAGTTGTAATTTCTATAATTTTTTACTAGGTGTCGTTAATTATTTTTCTTTGTGAACTTCTTTTTTTTAAAATGT
>JAAIXJ010001790.1:133007-315735 GCA_013403705.1 Heliconius hermathena | reverse complement strand
ATAAATAAATAAATAAATAAAGAGGCTATTACTTATTCTATCACTTTTCAGTCCATTAAAAATATTTTAATATAAACATTACACAATATAAGTAAATTGATTTAATATGACAATTAACAGGAGAAAAAACAAAAAGAAGTTCTCACACGTAAGCAAGAGAAGAACCGCAGCAAGTCGCAGCGCGAGGAGGCGGAGGACAGCGCGGCGCCCGTGACGCTGCTGCAGCGCCCCAAGGAGTACCTCGTCAAGTTCTCGTTCCCCGACCCGCCGCCGCTGCAGCCTCCTATACTGGGATTGCACAGTGAGTCAATTAAATCAGCTTCACGCTGTATCTCGCACACAGCAGGGTAGGCTGAGGGAATCTAGTGTTAAGACACTCCATTCTTCATTTTCCGCCAAATTCTGGAGGTATTGCGTGTTGGGTAGTGACTTTTACCACAACTTCAAAGCGAAGAAATGAAAATATATATAATATATATATTCAGTCGTCTAATATTTTCTCTTTTCTAGTTGTTTGTTTACTTTTTTTTTGTGCTAAGAGTTTTTTTTGAGCTTCACGCTGTATCCCGTAAATAGCAGGCAGAGATTACCTAGTGTTAAGACACTCCGTTCTTCAGTTCAGAATTCAGCGGACACTGCCGCTGAATTCTTGAGGCATTGCGTGTGGAGTGGCGAAACGGAAGCGGATTATATATTTCATTCCCCCGCGTGGAAAACTGAACTCACAACCTTCGCGTTTACACTCGCACCTCTGCACGTTTTTACTAAATCTTCATGTATTTATAGTCGCGAAACTTTATATTTAATATTTCTATATTTTCTTTAGATGTGGACTTCAACTTTCCCACTCAGAAGCCTTTGTTCAAGCAAGTGGACTTCGGTATCGATCTCAATTCCCGTATCGCGATTGTGGGTCCAAATGGTGTTGGCAAATCTACTTTCCTTAAACTTCTAGTGGGTGAACTGAGTCCCATTGAGGGAGAGCTGATCAGGAATCACAGGCTGGTGAGAAAATGTATAAATTATTATATTAGCGGAGAATAACTACGGCACAGTGTTTCATTGCAAACGCGATTGACTTACTAAGGAACAAAGTCTAAAACTAAATTAGCCTGGATTCGAATTCTTAATGCTATTAAACTTTTGATATCTAAAATTTTGTCCTATGTGGGAAGCAGGCTTTAACGGCATTTCATATTTAAGATTAAGTTATAATATATTGCTTATGTTGTTTGAGGTCAGTTGTGGCGCAGCGGTACCAGCGTGTGACTGTAAACACGCCAGTTTGTGGTTTTGATCTTTCTTTGTCATGTGTCTTGTGTCGTTTTGACCACTCGACGAAACGAAAAATTCCATATTTTAATTTCTTGCTCTGATGTTGAGGCAACTTGGAACTAAACTAAACTAAACTGAATTCGGTGGAAAATGAGGAACTGAGTGTCTTAGTATCAAGTTCCCTCTGCCAATTATACTATTTGCGGGATACAGTGTGAAATAAAAAAAATATTGATTAACTTAAATTATTTGACAGAGGATCGGTCGCTTCGACCAGCATTCCGGGGAGCATCTAACAGCTGAAGAATCACCAGTAGAATATTTGCAAAGACTGTTTGGGCTACAATATGAGAAGGCTAGGAAAGCCCTAGGAACGTTTGGACTCGCCAGTCATGCACATACAATAAAGATGAAGGATTTGAGTGGTGGACAGAAGGCCAGAGTTGCGTTGGCTGAACTTACTTTGATGGCACCCGATGTTGTTATTTTGGTTTGTATGATATTTTACAATTTTTTTATTGGGAATAAGTGTTATATATTGAAAGAACAGAAGAGTGTTAGTTTTAAGTGTAAAGTAACTTGTAAAATTTTTGAAGTTGTGGAAACATTCCCTTAAATATTTATCAAAAATCAGACTTAAAATTATAAGGGTTGCGTTAATGAACTCAAATGTTGTAAATATAATGATTTACGTTTAAATCGCTCCTACAATAAAGTATTAACAATGTTGAGGAGTCCTCTCTTGGAGCTCCTCTATTCTTCAACGACGTTTTCAGCTTTTTTTTGTTGAAAAAATTAGGAATAATATATATTATGTTACCTTCTAAACCCGATTTCAGGATGTTTTTATCTAGGGTACACTACTGTTTTTATTTGCTGCCGATATAGCCTAGACTGGCCTAGCCGGAACTGGTTTATCCTATCGGGCTGATTATGAACCACTTTAGTCTAGCAGTATATCGGCCTATCCTATAGCGGATATGAGGAACTTAGTTTAGCCTAGGCAGAACTATATTGTCCTGAATTCAGATTTGTCCGATAACATATATTTATTTGTTATATTTTCAAAACCAGGACGAACCAACAAACAACCTCGACATAGAGAGCATAGACGCGCTCGCGGAGGCCATCAACCAGTACAAGGGCGGCGTGGTCATCGTGTCGCACGACGAGCGCCTCATACGGGAGACCGACTGCGCGCTCTACGTTATTGAGGATCAGACTATTAACGAGGTGGATTATTGTTTAAATATTTTTAATTATAATAGATTGACATTTTTATCCGCCTTCACGTTTTCTGCATAGGAAGGCCAAGTTTTAAATCATTTTTAATCATTGCGTTTTGAATATTGGAAATCAACTTCGACCTTTGAAATAAAAGTAATTTAAAGTTTATCGTTCACACAACCATCCCATTTACAGTCGGACAAAGTAAACGTTGACTCAATGAAGATATTTTTTTCTAATTTCAATACTTTCATGATTGATTTAGAGAAGATTTAATAGCTCAGGGAAACAAATTTATTTTTTAGAAAACGCATAAAATTTTAGGCCAGAGCTAGCTATTTGAATAAATATAATTAATATTCGCAGGTGGACGGAGACTTCGACGACTACCGGAAGGAGTTGTTGGAGAGTCTCGGCGAGACGATCAACTCACCGTCTATCATTGCAAACGCTGCCGTACTACAGTGAACTTAATGAAATTGCATATAATACAGTCCGACAACAACTTTATGAACTATTAGAGATCCATTACAACACTAAAGTACAGTAGAGCGCGACGCTAAGTATCGTTTACTGCGCCAGGCAGTATGTGATACGAAGTGACGTCGAACTTAGTATATTAAATATTATGCACATGACTGTACCAAGTTTCACAAAGTTTTTGTCGGTCTTTACTTCTCGATGTACGAATTGTTTCGACAGATCTATCTATTCTTGTGTGTTTTTTACACACAAGAATAATTATTCTTGTGTAGTTTTGTATAGTTATTTGTTTATGTGTTTTTACATCAGAGAACGAATAATATTATGTTATAACTTTTATTCATATTTTTTAGCGTTACAGCGTCTGACTGTAATCGCGACGATTGTGGGTTCGATTCCCACGCGGAGGAATGAACTATTTTCCTTTGTTCTCTCTGGTAAGAAGACAGCACAGCGTTGTCGATACTCAATATCTCGCTGTGCGTGAACGATATACATATACAATGTATTAACATAAAATGTTACCGTAGTATTTATTTTTGATTTCCAGAAAGGCAAATTGCAAAAATGTTTTTAGCAAAAACATATTTATAGATGCATGAAATTCACGTTTAAAATATATTTTACGAATATAACATTATTTAATAATTTATCTGATCTGTTCTGTCGGACTTTTCGTCATCATTTCTATATGTGAAAAAAATATACTTTATTATATTACCGATTTGAGTTTTTTTATGAGAAAATATTTTATTATTATAGATTTTTTTATCAACCATACAGCACAACTGCAAAAAAAAGGTTATTAAACTTATTTTTGCACTAACATTTGCTATGCAATTAAATATCTCCCATCTTTTATAATTATTATAAGAATATAATTCAATCTATTGATTATTTCACTTTTTAAGGTATTTCTTAATAGTCCCAATGTTACACACAAGTGCCTATTAGAAATATCACAAATTATATAAAGCTTTGGTCGTTTTATTAATAATATTAATCACATTTAAATAATATGTATTAATAAAAAAGTATATGAAAATATTTTTTAGCATTTTATAAATAGTTATTGTAACAATCCCAATAGAGAACTCGAAATGTTATGTATATTTGTAAAAGTAGGTGGAAGTATGAAACGGATATCTGGTGCTGGAGACAGTATATAGGTTGTATAAGTTTTTCATAGTAAACCAGTTTTTCCTACACAAAATACGTTCTCTTTGTTTATAATATCTATTTAAAAAAAAAAATCAGCTTCACGCTGTATCCCGCACGCAGCAGGGCAGGCATATGGAACAGACACTCCGTTCCCCACTTTCTGCCGAATTCTGGAGGCATTGCGTGTTGAATAGCAGAATTCGACGCCGCGCTTTGCCTCGATACCAGAGCGGTGGAATAAAATATAAATTTAAGTAAATATTTGATCTCCTCGAGTGGGGATCGAACCCACAACCAGTTGGTTTTACAGTCTCACTTTGTACTTTGGTTATATCTATTACATATAATAAAATTGTAACTGTTCGCCGTCTGTACATGGAAGATATGTGAGACCAATTTTTATCGGGAGCATTTATGAACGTAATAAATCCATAAAAATGTTTTTTTTTATTTGTTTGTCGGTTTGTCAGTGCGTTTGTGTACGTAAACCTTTTTTAAAATTTTTAAATGATGATTTAAATGCAGTTTTTATTATTGTATTTTGGCAACCTCCCCTTAACAATTAGTGTTTGTTTTA
Source organism: Heliconius hermathena (assembly GCA_013403705.1). Lineage (NCBI taxonomy): Eukaryota > Metazoa > Arthropoda > Insecta > Lepidoptera > Nymphalidae > Heliconius > Heliconius hermathena. The sequence goes on along the minus strand of JAAIXJ010001790.1, from coordinate 311,012 downwards.
ATTAAATCGGTTCAATAATAAACAAAATTGTTTCGATATAAAGTAGGTATTATATAAGAAAATGAACAATTATGTATACAGCTTCACGCTGTATATCGGACACAGCAGTGTAGGCAAAGGGAACCTAGTGTTAAGATACTTCGTTCCCCACTTTCCGCCGCATTGCGTGTTGAGTGGCGAAACTCAACGCCGTTTATTTTGACGAATACAATTGCCTAATTTAGTTTTTTTATGTCCAGCCAGATACTGTAGTTAAGTAAATGAAAAGTAAAAAGTAAATATCAGTTACCCGTTTCATCTAATATAAAGTGAATACAATTTTGTATATTAGAAAATTTTTTTCAAAGATATTCAGCATGCGGTAGTTTTCATTACTTAAGCTACGGCACATATATATTTTATAATATTATAGTAGAACAAAATGGCCACGATGATTTAAATATTTTATTTATATTTACAATTACAACATATTAAAGATTTTTAGGTGAAAATATCGCAGATAGAACTCAACGCCGCATTCAGTCTCGCCAAAGTGGCGATATGATAATAAATAATCCCCCTGAGCGAGAATCGAACCCAAAATCTTTCAAAATGCATTTGCAGTCCAATGTTTATTTTATGTCTAATTTCAAAATTATAGAAAATCCGTTTTTAATCTTACTGGGAAGCAATTTAATTCGTTACAAAAATACTTTGATAGCCGATACGGAGTTAACAAAACGATTGAGTTCTTACTGAAAAAACTAAATAAGTTAAACTAAATAACTGAAAAAACTAAATAAGTTTATATTTATATAGGAATAATTATTGATATAATAGTTTTTTTTTATTTAAAATACGAATGATATTTTATGATGTGTCGTAGTTTAATTTTAGAACAAATTCCTTAAATAATTTATTTAATTAAATTTTGTTACAAAATACTCTATATTGTGTTTATTTTATCCTCCTTAGTTACCATCACTTGTTTTGCGAGTCCTGTCGTTATTAAACATAAGTTTCGTATTTATTTATTTATAAATATCAGTAAAATTAAAATAATATCAGTAAATTCGGGAATAGGTATAGACAGGCAAAAATTTCTAAAGATGAATTGGCTTAGTTCCCTTTACTTTAAACGCAACGGTTCGATTCCCATGCGAATGAAATATTTTCATTTTCACGTTCTCGTTACGAGGCAGCGCGGCGTTGAGTTCCGCCATTCAACCTCCATCGTCTACAGAATTCGGCGGAAAGTGGAGTAATTTGTTCAGGATACAGCGTGAAGCTATAAAGAAATATTATTAACCATAATAGCAAAATCGTATTCCTCACTAAGTTAATTAAAATATTATTTGATTAAATGTGTATCACATGGCCACATGGTTTGCTTCATTTGTGGGTACAAATCTCATATATTTTTTTAAAAATATTTATTTAAAGGCCTGTCGTGGCGCAGGGGCACAAGGCGTGGCTGTAAGCGCGACTGGTTGTGGGTTCGATCCCACTGAGTGGCGGAACTCAACGCCGCGCTATGCCTCGACATCAGAGCGAAGAAATGGAAATATAAATTTAAATACATATTTCACTTACTCAAGTCTGAGATCGACATAGAGATGACCTTTTCATTTAAAAATTATAAATTTATGAAACGGGCATGAGAATGTATTAGTAAAGCAACGATCTTGTTATATGTATGTATGTATGTATCTATGTAAGAATAGAAGTGGAGTGATGAACGGAGTACTTGTTTAAATCATCCAAGGTTATTAGAGTAAGCGTAGTGATTAAGTTAACATATACAATTTTTTGGAACCTTGATGGGAACGCATTGCCTTAACACTAGGTTCCCTCTGTTTACCCTGCACATGCGGGATAAAGCGTGACGTAAGAAAGTACCTTTTGATATTAACAAAGTACCAGAACCGCTATTTGAACCCACAACTATCTTAGTCAGTTATGATCGACACTCAGACTGTCATTTTGACTTAATATAAACATCATTACATATAAATACTTATTTAGAAAACGTATAAAAATTTGAACGTAGCGGGATTCGAACCCGCGCCTCCTGGAAACCGACCAGGCGCTCTGACCACTAAGCCATACGTTCTCATCAAGCTACGTCGAAATTTTTATACGCTTGTTACAACCTATTTATGTTGTTAGGTGTGTTCCTAGGTGTGGAATAACACTTTAAAAATGTTTAAAAATCATTACATATACTTTTTCAATTTAGTATATTTTCCGACACAAAAACCTTTTAATTATGCATAAGGTAAATAGATATTACACATAAATTTATAATTCATAAAAGAAATATTTCTAAAATATTAGATTTACTACTGAAATCTATTTTAAAAGATAGCCAACAATGAACGTAGAATAATTTTAAAATAATTGCAGTCCCAACATTTTATTGAGTCTATCTCGCGGACATTCTTTCCAAGTTTTTCCTCAATTTGTCCGCAGCCTTTCGCCCCTCCATTACAAACTTCTCAGCTTCATTAGAGGATTTAAAACGCAAATTTCCTTTTCGATTGTAACTTTTTTCCACTTTTGAAAGGAAGCTTCTTTAAGACGCGAAAGAAAATTAGTATCCTCTCCTTTGAAAGTCGAAACGTTTTTTTAACAGGTTCGTTAGAATTTAATTTTACACAATATGCCAGAATAATTACGTTTCCTCCTATTTTTATGCAAATTTTTCAAAAATCTTTAAAGTGAAGTAAAAAAAAAAATTTAAGACATCAAGGTGATGTCTTCTTTAATTTATTTTGTATTGTTAAGTGACATTTTTTGATGTGAATGTCTCTATATGTTAATGTTAATAAATTTACTAATATATACTACTATATATAAATAAATTTACATATATATGTAGTATATATATATATATATATATATATATATATATATATATATATATATATATATTTGTTTTGTTGAACGACTAGATCTCGAGAAGTAGTACCTTTAGAATCAAAAAAAATATTTCCGTGTTGTAAGACTATCACATTAATAGCTTCGATGTAATCATATAACTGCATTCAGAACTACCTCGGACATTTAGCATACGTGACGTAGATATCATACACAAATCTTATTTGTCCCATATACATATATGGCTACCAGCTATTATAATATAAAAATCGTCAAAAACATAAAATAATATTGACGATTATATCAAACGACGTATCTAATGAAATCAAATAACATTTCTCAATCAGATTTTCTTTATAGAACATACGACGCCTAAATACATTACTGTGAATTATCCGTTAATAAGCCAACAATAAGAGGTATGGCTGTCACCCCGAGAGCGTATTACCTCTGGAGCACTTCTCCGCCCCTTCTTAAGTTATTCTAACTTCACATACAACCTTGTCACAGTCACCCCAGTATCAAATATTGAAGGGAAACGAGCAAAAGCTTACTGTGACAGAGTTCCACGTTTCGGCGATATCATAATTTCATACAAAATATACACAATAGAAGCGATTATTCTCCCTCGCGACATGATTTTATTTGTACAGTTATTAGGTACGTCGGTGAAGAGATATTTAAATTTCATTAGGTTTGTTTTACACTTAATTTGTGAGGGGACTCTCACATCGAAGGGGTGGGGCCCCCTTTTTACTTTGAGCTTTCAACTTATTTCGTATTGCCCTCCTATCCGTGTATTGTATTGTATTGTATTGGTGATTTAAATTCTAATAGATAAGCATCAAACAACCGCGCCGTGATGGTGATAAATACCTAATCTATTTGATCATCTCGAAATTGATATAGAAGTGGGCTTTTGAAACGTTAGCTGTTACTGTAATGTGAAAGTAATGTGTTACTGTTAATATCTATTCAGATTACTAAAAAAATAAATAAATCAGCTTCAAGCTGTATCCCGTACACAGCAGGGTAGGCAGAGGGAACCTAGTGTTAAGACACTCCGTTCCTCACTTTCTGCCGAATTCTGGAGGCATTGCGTGTTGAGTGGCAAAACTCAACGCCGCGCTTAGCCTCGACACCAGAGCGAAGAAATGGAAATATGAATTTAAATAAATATTTCATCTCCTCGAGTGGGGATCGAACCCACAACCAGTCGGTTTTACAGTCACACTTTGTGCCGCTGCGCTACGACTGGCCTCAGATTACTATATATGTTTAACTTTAAATCAACACTTCTATGTGTTGTTATAGTATTGCATGTGTTTTAAAATCTGCCGTGTTAACTTTTGAATGCATTGAGACGATTTTGAATGGAATGAATGAACTATTTTGTCATATTATTCAATTGTAAGATAAAATTTATATGTAGATAGAAAGCTTGATATATTGTTATTGCACAAGATCAGATAATTAAAAAAATTGAAAAGTTTTAAATAAAAACCAATTTTTTTATGTTTTTAATTTGCCTTCAGGATTCGGCGGAAAATGGAGAACGTAATTATGTTAATGTTAATGAAGTGACTTAACACTAGGTTCCCAGGTTCCCTATGCTTACACTGTCAAGTGCGGGATTCAGCGTGAAGCTGAAAAAATGTTTTAATTAAGAATAAAGAGTTATTACCATGATAAAGTGTAATATTCTAGTTGAATAGAAACAGTATTAATAGATACTCTATACGACTACAGGCGCTCATTGTCAAAAGAATCTGTATTTGTTGAATTTTCTAATGTAGCATATCAATATAAATATTACTATTAAATCTAATTAACATCTTCCAGCTAGATAGCAAAATTAGGAAGAAAAAAAACACTAAACTAGATCAAAATCTAGAAATACACATAGACAATAGCCACTTCCAAAGACAACCAAAGACAAAAAAAAGAACACAATCCACTAAAACACCTCCGCTCTCCGTATAGATAGATAGATAGTTAGATGAATTCATTTACTTTTTCTCCGTAAATGACGTTCATTGTAATTTGCTCGCCGGCCCAGAGTTGTAAGTGGCTAGCGTTTCGCAGACGCAGACTCCATTAACAGTGTTCGCCGGACTGTCACAATCATTTTTCTTTACCGCCGCCGCTAATTCTCGGCCGCGCTTCAGTGACTGTACACTTTGTTGGTACGTTTTGATCGTTTTGCTTTTTTTTTGTATATATATTGTGAATATAATGTTGTTATAGGGTAATAGTTTTAAGATTTACATAGTTTGTCGTCAATTTCGTTCCGTACTCCAATAGGGAAAAGCGGAAGCTTTGCGGAAGCGGAAGTGTATCATTTTGTTGTATGTCTGTCTGTTAAGAGCATTCTGTCATTTATCTTGACGTAGCGTGGAGGTGAAATTAATATGAGCTATTCAGGTCTACGGTCCCCCGGAGCGTAGAAAATATCCAGCTTCTACATCAACATAATCAAAAGATACAAGCATTTATGCATTGTTTTTGATGCATTTTTTATGAAATTAGCCGCGTAATCAAGTCCTATTGGGTACTTTCCGTGGACCTACTGTTATGAAATTGAGCACAATGTGAGATCTTACAATATAAATAAAGGAAAAACCCCAAAAGTTCAAATTTATAGATATTACATAAAAAAAAACATTACAAACTTATATCACTTGTCAACTTTTTATAAGGCGTGTGCATACTAAAATACCAATAATTTTTTTTCAAATTTATTTTTGAATCCTTGAATTTTATCACTTTTTACAAAATACGAAATCACAAACACTAACCATTATATAATATATATAAACTGTAACTATATTCATTAATTTTCCTATACATATTCATATACACATAAAAATGCTCCAGCACCAAGACTGTTCAAGCAACGATCGCAGTATAGAGGTTGATATCGACTTTTATTAGTCTGGAGGGGTTGGTCATTACCGAGATAAAGCCGCTGCCACCTGATAAAGTGCGTTTTGTTGCTCGCTTACTTATTTCTCTATGGTATATACTATACCGTAACATATTGAAGTCGTTTTTTGCTCGACTTTTGCTATAAATTAACTATAAATTGGTAATTACGGTGTCTATTTATAGCTAACTGTTGAGCAGTGATTTATTGTGTACTAGCGGCTCGCCCACAGTTTCGCCCGCTTAAAATACATGATTATTGATTTAATAAGCAGAATTGATTGACAACTATAATGTCTTCTAATATGATTTTTTTATGACATTATCGTCAAAGAATTTTTGATTGTTTTAAATAAAAAAATACGACCATTGTTGATATTTAATATTTATAAAATATACATAAAGCTAATTATTTATTACACGTATATATTTTTGTAACTTTATGTTCTTTTTACCTATATAATATACTCTGTTAAATGTGCTGATGTCAGTGAATAATTTAATTTACTCATTCAGAAACAGCCTTAAATGTTAAATTATTGATTTGAAGGATTCATAATATTCTTTGTAAAATAACTGTAATAATTGCATATTAACTCCTGTACAGTTTTTAAATTAGTTACATATATTATATGAACGAACCAACCAAAAAATCTTTGTATTTACTTGATATTTCTTTCAAGATCGTTCTTTATCTCTGTGTTGAATTAATTACGACTTCTTTCAAATGACGATAACTTTTTTTTTAATGAACCGATTTTGATGAACTAAACTTTAGTAGTTAAGTTGAGTTAAAACAAAGCAATTGGTGAAATTTTCAAGTAAATCGGTTCAGTACTTTCAGAGAAAAATGCGGACAAAAATATGTCGACAGACAGACAGACAGACAAACAATTCAAAAAAAATCTTTTTGCTTTCTATTATTCTTTTTAAGTGTCCCTCTATCCATTTCAGTCAAAATTACTAAATGTACAGACAAAATATTTTTACTGTCTTATTATATATAGAGATAGAGATGTATATTACAGTGTATAATATATATTTTTGAGAGGTCAGTTGTGGTGAAGGGGCACACGCGATTATAATCGCAAGTGGTAGTGGATTCGATTGTGATTGAGGAAATAAATATTTTATATTTTCATTTCTTCTATCTAGTGTCGGGGCAAAGAGCAGTGTAGAGTTCCTCCACTCACCACGCAATGCCTCAAAAAATTGGCGGAAACTAGGGAACTGAGTGTCTTAACACTAGGCACCCTCTGCCTGAGCTGAAAAAAAAAGTTATGTACCAGCACAATAAATACTAACGGCCACATTAAAAAAAAAAACAAAAACTGCCTCCATCTTTGATCACACACAGATCTTTCCTAGCCAATTGTTTACCAATAACACACACATATTCACAACAAACTAATTCGATTCGAAAATGGAATTTCGTATTTCGCACGCGAATTAAGCGTCTAATAAACAACAATGGCGCTAGCAACAATTATTAACACTTTACTCAGAGCGAGTATGATTGATGAGGTACCACTCACAATGACTAATAGCGGTGCGAGCAGCGCCACGAACATATGATATACGTTACGGAGAACGTGGTGTACCTTTGTGATATTGTTTCCATGAAATGATACGTCTGCAGCTTCTTAATTATTAATTGAATTGAATTTTTTATTAGGTATACCTATTGGATACCTCGTTTAGTTTTTGAGGTGTGGTCGTGTTTTGTGTAGAGGAATCCACTTGAGGAATTGAAATATCTGATAGTTTCATTTGTTGGGTCTGGTGTTGAGGCAAAGTGCGGCGTTGAGTTCCGGCAATTAACAAGCAATGCCTCCAGAATTCGGTGAAAACAAGGGAGCGGGGGGACTTTGCATTAAGCTCCCTCTGCCTACTATGCTACATGCGGAACACATCTTAATGCTGAAGAAGAAGAGGGAGTAATATTTTGTTATGTATTTCAGGTAACGTCCACTTCCATATTTATTATGGACTCATAATATGAATAATTTTAACAAGTTTATAAATAGAGAAAAAAGAGAGAAGAATAGATGCCTATATTTGGAAATAAACCAAAATATTTGTTATGTTGATACATCATTTAAAGTAAATTTAATGTGAATTTGATTTAGCAAATCAGAAGGCAGCCAAGTAAACAATTTTCCTATACCAATAAACTTGTTTTCGCTGTTATTCTAATATTTGTACGTAATATGGGACCGGCTCACCCCCTGTGCTCCGGGGCGAAAAATCCCGGGTCGGGGCAATAAACGCGATTAGACAAACATTTCCCGACGCGAGGCCACTTTTTCCAAAACTTGCCGAATAAATCAGACCATTGGTGCGTCGCAGTTTTCGCGTCTTGTTGCCAAATTTATGTACCGTTCGTCCCTTTCGTATGGAGATGTAGCCCGCTATTTACATATAAATACCTCGATTATTTGAATTATTCAATCGAGAGGGGGCGGCGCTGACAAATCACTTCCTCAGGAGATGGCGCAAGTCGGCGAGGCTCGAGTTCGGTTTGACGTGTGCTGGCCTGGTACATCACACAGATAACATTTTATTTTACGATATGGTTATTGTTGGAATGTGATATATTGTGATCTTCTAGCAATACTATAAGCTATCCAAATATATATATATATATATATATATATATATATATATATATATATATATATATATATATAAAAAATATAAGCTAGCGCACCTAGTTATTACTGAATTAAATGTATATTTTTTAATATCACTATAGCGAATTATTTTTCATAAATAATTTAAAAGTTAATTTTTACTAAAGTTACTTCATGATTTATACCTAGTTCAAATCACAATAAAGATTATTTTTAATCATGGAAAATAAGTATCTAAAAAAAATATTTTAAATTAAAAGTATTAGCAAAGTATATTTTGTATCATTAATAAATTGTAAAGATGTTTCTTGGATCTTGTCTAAAAAAACAAATATGATAAAATATAGGTACTTCCAATATTTATTGAGGCCAGTCGCGGCGCAGGGGTACAAAGTGTGACTGTAAAATCGACTGGTTGTGGTTCTAATCCCAACTCGAGAAAATGAAATATTTTTTGACAGTTATAGTTTCATTTCTTCGCTCTGGTGTCGAGGCAAAGCGCGGCGTTGAGCACCGCCACTCAACACGCAATGCCTCCAGAACTGGGCTGCAATTGGGGAACGGAGTGTCTTAACACTAGGTTCCTTCTGCCTACCCTGCTGTCTGCGGGATACAGCGTGACGCGGATTATTAATATTCCAATAAAAAAAAAACTATAATTTTTCTACAACAACATTTTATAGAACAAACACAACAACAGTTGACATTTCGGAAGTGTAATACGTACACATTTGTGTAATAAGTGTACCATAAACGTAAACAGAATTAACTCCGCTAGTAGCGTAGCTTTGTGTAGTTTTCCCGCATTTTTATGCCCTCTCACGTGCCATTTACTTCGGGAAATAGAAGTTTTTGTATGGAAATCGGATGCACTAAGCCCCCGAGCCTCTGGCGCGCTCTGCCTATTGTTGCTACGTAACAGCCCCATAAAACTTTATCATTGGCGTGTAGTTTGTTTAGTTTTTGTACGAGCGAAAATAATAAAAATATTAAAATGTTATTTCGTACTGTTTCGTGTGATAGCATGTATGTAACTATAAAAAAATCTGTGTGAGTGTCTTTCATTTCCTTTTTTTGGGTTCACACTGTGCTCTGCACATATCAAGGGGAGGCAGACGGAAACTGGCAACCTAGTGTTAAGAGTGGGATACTCCGTTCCCATTAAGACACTTCCGTTTCCTATTTTCCGCTAATTCTGGAGGCATTGTGTGTTAAGTGGCGGAATTCAACGCCGCTCTTTGCTTCAACACTATAACAAAGAAAAAAATATATATAATATTTCATGTCCTCGAATGGGAATCGAATCCACAATCTTCGCTCATGTCAAACGCTCGATCCCCAGCGTCTTTAGTAGTAAATGTTTATTGATAGCAAATAATATAAGTCAATAAATACATATTAAATCTATGAACATTTTCCACATAACGCACTAATATGGCACAGAATACTAAAAATAAATGAACATTAAATTCAACAATCGACTTGACGAGTGCTAAAAGCGTTAGATTCGCGTATCGATATCTCGCCCTGATAAGCATCGATAATACGGCAAATCCGTCGCCCGGGGCTCTTGTTACTACCAACTACATTTCACTAATCGTCCTATTGTCTCGAGTGGTGGCCAAGTGTTCGACGGCTGTTACATCAGATAATCATTTGATATGGTATTAAAAAAATCTGTTTCACGCTGTATCCCGCACACTGCAGGGTAGGCAGAGGGTACCTAGTGTTAAGACACTTCGTCCTCCACTTTCTGCCGAATTCTGGAGGCATTGCGTGTGGGGGTGAGGAGCCTCGACACCAGAGAAAATTTTGAATTGAATTTTTTTTAAGCTTTACATTTTATCCCTAGCAGAGTCAGAGAGAACGGAGCGCCAAACGCTACGATCTTCATACTTCTTTCGCCTCGTCCACTGTACGACGTTTCACCGTCTCATCAATGCAGCTATGGCTCCGTTAACCTTGTTACCGGTAGCAACACGCCTTTCCACATCCATCTCGTATCTGCCATCTCTACATGTAGAGTGAATATATGAAAATATAAATCCAAATAAATATTTCATTTCCTCGAGTGGGGACCGGACCCACAACCAGTCGCGTTTACAGCCACACTTTGTGCCCCTGCGCCACGACTGGCTCAGATAATAATCATTTGATATGCTAATAACGGTAACAAATGCTCGTTCAATGAGCGTGCGACGGTTTACGCCTGGGCTTTGTGTTTAAAAGTAATATAGCAGGTGTAAGTACTTTTATGTGATCGTTTTAGTGTGGTAATTAAAGACTTTTGTTTCATTTTTTAGTATTAAATACTATAGTTGAATGTTACTTATTATATTTATAATTGAAATTTCGGTTTCTAAGTTAAAAAAAGGTAACTTTGCATAGAGAATAACATAATTGGTAAAATATTATTTTTAAATATGCTTACTAGTGCAGATTTTATGTATCTACTACTGACGACTATGAAGACCTAGATTGTGGATTTAGATGCTACTTAGGGGTTGTAGTTGTTGTTTTTTAAAATAAATACCTACAAATTCAGATTTTTTATTGTTCAGATTTTTTACTTTATTTGTATTGTAAGTTCAAACTAGGTGCCAAATTTCATAACTGTAGGTTCACGGGAAGTAAGTACCTCATATTTCGAGATTACGCAGCAAATTTCAGATCCCAGGGCTCCAGAACTACGTCATTTTAGCAAAGCTGCATTTTTTAGGTTCAACAGTAATATGTACGTAGTTAAAACTGTATACGTACTTACTAAATTGAAAGTGGGGCCCTTTCAGAGGTAGCGCCAAATTAAGGTACACGCTCACGTAGGTTAAAATAGAAACGCTCTTATTTAAATATGTTTTAAACAATAATGGAAGCAATATATATTTATTATTACTAGACGCTTTACGTGGCCCTTTACTTCTGCCAGAAGTTCTAAAGGATTTTTTTTTAAATTGGGGCAAAATATGCTATACTAGCAAGCTTTAATTTATTTACATATATTATCAACGGACTATTTCAACATCTCTTCTCAGCACCCAGACCAGTCCAATGGCTCAATCATCCTCTCAGACAGAGATATACCTTTATTTGGCGCTACGTCAGAAAGGGCCCCACTTTCAAGTTAGTTAGTACGCACACTGTCTTACTGACTAATAGTGATCAAAATATCAGCTTTGTTAAAATGACATAGGTCTGGCGACCGGGATCTTGGGCTATCGTGTCTTTTGATTGCTTGCGACTTAAAATTTATATTTCTTCTGTGCTCCTGGGGACCGTAGACATAAATGTTTAATATTAATTTATCATTGATACCGCCACGCGATTTCGTCGACAACAAAGTGATCCTATTAGAAATCAGCTTCACTCTGTATCCCGCGCACATCAGGGTAGGCAGAGGGAACCTAGTGTTAACACACTCCGTTCCCCACTTTCTGCCGAATTCTGGAGGTATTGCGTATTGAGTGGCAGAACTCAACGCCGCCTATTAGGATAATCCTATTAGGATTCCAAATTTTACTTTTAAGATACGGTTCCAAATTTGACTTTAATATTAATACATATATATTTATTATTTCCCATTTTACCACACATAAGTACACTAAAAGTGTTAATACGTAGCGTATAACATTTATAATAGAGATGCACCCCATTCTCCCCGATCCTAGATGCTATCGCGAGAGTCGCGGTGTGCGCGCACTCACTGATCATCTGTTAACCGCTAATGCTACTAATACTGCCTTTGTTCTCTAATTCTGAAATTTATTTGTTATTTTATTATAGTATGTAATACTGTTATTACAAAATTATGCTATAGAAGTGAAACGTTCTTAAATATTAAGAAATATATTTATGGTTTCTATTCCCACTCGAGAATATAGTTATTTGTAAAAAATATATTCAAAATGAATAGAAAACAGTTAAGGTATGTTTTTATACTATGTTCTTCACCTAAAATACTTACAGCATAATACGAAATACTAACAAAAAGGGTCCGATAGAGGCTTTGAAATATAAAATAAGCGATATACCTAAGTGTTAGTTTAAATCTGATTGTATTCTATTGATCGTGACCGTATCTCTCCGGCTACTTTTCCACCCTCTGTCGAGTAAATCGCATTTACAACGTTTCAACCTCGCTAACATGTTAAAACAGAACTAATGGACATTCGCTCCAGTCTCAGCCCGCAGGAGACGAATAATACAAGTAAAATGGTCCCATCTCTACGCTTCATTAATTTTATAGACCCAAGGCGATGTCGGAGCGCCTATTGCGAAAACAAGCATTATTGTGTCGATAGTGACTTAAATAAACACAGACATTGTGCGTAGTTAGAAACCGGTGAATATACTTTTCTAGAACTGAAGGCTTGAGGCGGTAATAGCTCACGCTACGGTTGTAGGTTCGATCCCCACTCGTGGGAATTTATTATTACTCACTAATATTTTCATTTCTTCGCTTTAGCATCAAGGCAAGAGCCTGGCGTTGAGTTCTGCTACTTAAAACGCAATACCTCGAAAAATTCGCTGGAAAATGGGAAACGGTGTGTCTTAACTAAGTTCCCTCTGCCTACCCTGCTGTGTGCGGGATACGGCGTGAAGCTGATTTATTCATTTTCTACAACTGTCAACGTTCAACGCCTAATCCTTTCAGTGCGGGAGTGTAGTCGAGTAGAGTAGCTGGCGACAACAATGGCGAGCACGCTAATGTAATCGAGATATTAGCGGGACCGTAGCGGAATAATTCAGATATGGTTTTTTTGTTTGCGAAACGCACAATAGGATTATTCTCCATTGATCATTGCTTATTATATAAGTTGCTGGAGGGTGCGCTACATGAAAACTAAATTTGGTTTATCGGCTATTATGGAAAGTAGGTGTTAATGTTGGAATAATAATTTATGACGTGATCGTGACTTTTTAGTTTTAAGGGATGTTTATAGAATATATTAAATAATTAATAGATCTTTAGTATTTTCATAAAAAAAAAATATTTTTTGTTACTTTTGTGTATCGAACTTAAATATAAAAACAATCAATTCCTTTCCAACATAAAGAGGATTTAGGTTAAAACAAAATATATTCGTTTTATACATCTTCACTGAAATCGAAGCTTTTCATAACCGTAAACTAAATTAAGAAAATTGAGATAAAGCAATGACAAAAAACCCATTTTTTTACAAAGACAAAAATATATATCAAACAGACAAAAGGTAAAGAGGGCAAGTGGAAACAATCTAGCCGTAACCTCTCAAGCCGCGGCCACAATGCCCTCAACTACTAATGTTTACTCAACTCGGAGCGACAAAGGGCCGGAACTATTGTTTGGTGGAGAAGCTTTATTTCTCGACCCTCGCGCTGCTCGCTCCCACAATAGGTTACCCAACTTAAAAATATATCTCACTTAACGTTGGACAAGTGTGAATGTTCCATCGTCAATTACGGATGGAGAGCAATAGCCATTTTCGCTATTATGGGAAAATAGTATTGGATTTTTTAAAAAAAAAGCAGTTTCACGCTATATATGTAAACAGGCGGGTAGGCGGAGGGAACCTAGTGTTAAGACTCTCCGTTCCTCACTTTTGGAATTGGAATTTCAAAATATTATTTATATTTTATGGTACATATTTAATACCTAAATAAAATCTAAAAGCGATATAAGCATTTATAATTCTAATATACTTAGAATTATTTACAGACAGTTTTCTCTAGAATTTATTTTTTAATTATAGTACGGTATGTATATATAACTAAAGAATTTAGATAAACAGAGCAACTATTTGTTATATTACAAAAGTTATAATAATCTAAAAAGGTTAAGTTAACATTGTAGAATAAAAGCACATCATATCCATACAAAGCTAACATAGGGCGGGCGGGGAGCTCGAGAGTTGAAAATTATCCTTTTCACGAACGACTTTAAGTATAATAGAGAAAGCACTTAAGCCATTTTCTCCGCCTTTAAGTGGCGTAAGCACGGACATTTGCCTTAGCTTCGTGAGCTAGAAAATCAGCCATTATAGTACAGGAGGCTAATACGAGCAGACTCCGAGGTCCTGGCGGGCGAGGAGGGCCGGGAGGGTCGCGTGGGGAGCCATTGGGCGGCGCTAACAGCAATTATGCTTCATGCTAGCAAATGGATTGTGCATTACCGACGACATGGATTGATTTATTGGCTCACGGCGAAACACTCCGATCATACATTTAAATCGACCAGCTGATACGATATAGCCATTATAGAAATGGACATCGATAGGGTTTCATTATTTAATGCGTTCAGTAGCTCGACCTCAAGTCGATTACCTGCCGCTCACGTTATGATCCATAGCCGTGCAAAATTACTTCTGGCATGTTTTTTGTTTTGTTATCTGTACCTACTCGTATATGGAGATTTGTAATCGGATGCAAATATTGTAATCGATATTAGATACATCATTCGATATTATTTTAAAACTTGATTTAACATTTTTTTAAAAGGTTAATATATCATCGCGATAGGATAAATTATTTATGCATTTATATAATCGTAATATATTTTTTTCGAGATATTTATTTGATGAATCGTTATGACAGCTAACGTTCTTGATAGAGATTTAATTAGTAATAAATGTGTTTATATCCTAAAATATGTTTTGTTTTGTATCAATATAAAAAAAATGTAAAAAATATATTTCAACAATATTATACAGATAATAATATGTTTAATACATATTCTTCACGTAAAAGATCACATCTGTTAGTGGCCGCGAGTCTATGTGCTGGCTATGAATAATAAATGTGCTGAGCTGCCCGATTGGGGAAATTGAATTTTATAGTTCGTAACACATTCGAGGACAGATGTCACAAAATGGCCGCGCCAGGAGCTGCGGGGCATAATCGAAATGTCAAATAGAAATCAAAATTGGGTCGAGTGTAGTGTTAATAATTAAATAATGGACTTTCACGTTACACATGCTGTAAGTGGGGAAGGTGTGAGTCGCTTTGTGATTAACAGGGTTAGTTCTGTTTGGACGGACAATTATCAGTCCATTACCGAGAGCGTACAATAACCGTAGCTTTAATTATTGAGCACTTTTCAAAATGTCACCTCAAAACCAATATTTGTTATTGGTTCCTTGGACACACGATATCTTTATCGTTATATTTAATATCAATTAATTTTGAGTGAAAGTGACTAAAGTCTATTAAAGTTCCTTTTTGTGTCTTGATCAATACAACTATTAATAAATTGTATCTCTTGGATAAATTAAAATTAAAAAATAAATAAACAGCTTCTCGCTGTTTCCCGCATGTAGCACGGAAGTAGGGAACCTAGTGTTAAGACACTCTATAAGTGGCGGAACTCAACGCCGGGCTCGTGCCTCGGTGCCAGAGCGAAGAAATGAAAATATTAATAAATAATAATCCTTTCCCCCGAGCGGGGATCGAATCCACAACAACATAAATTAAACTTATATAAGAATTAACAAAAAAAAATTGATAAATAACTAAACACTTTATAATTCCCGATTCAAGGATATCTTGTTACGGTAATAATTCAATTTGGGACAGATATATATTGTTCTTAATTGATTACCCCTCATCGCCCTTCTCCCTCGGCGCTACTAACTTAGATAAATTCGCGCTATCCGTTTACATCATTAAATTTTATTAGCGACACAATAACGATGCCAATGGGCAAATGTGGAAAGGGACTTTTCCAGTTGGAATAGACCCTTGGCAATTTATGTTTCCTTTTGCTGGAATTAAGCAGACTATTAAGTCGGATTCGAGACGTATGACGAATGGTAAAGCCGGACACAATGGATAGACGTGGAAATCAGATTTAGGATGAAAAATTTTATTTTGTGAAACATTATTAACGATTAAATTGTTATGGATAGGATAGGTATTGTTAATCATGTTCGATTTAATTAAAACTACTACTACTACTGTGAGTGACTAAAAATATATGTGATATATTTTTAAATTACAAATTAAAAATAATAAATATTACATATTTTTATATTTATAGGGCTGTACCGCTCTGGTAACGAGGTAAAGCTCAGCGTTGAGCTCCGCCACTCAACACGCAATGTCTCCAGAATTCGACGTAAATTGGGGAACGGAAATTTTTTAATGAAAATTAGAAGTCTTTACACGAGGTCCTCTGGGTTCCCTTTGCCTACCCTGCTATGTGCGGGATACAATATGAAGTTAGAAAAATGTACAATACAGTTGCTAAATATGTTCTTTGGCGTTGCTATTACGTAGTTACTATTATTTATTAAACAATAATTAAAAAGAAATTATACCCAAATAAATACAATTATATAGTTACTAAACCTACATATATCCATAAGTATCAAACTATTGTAATCAATTTACCACCATTATTCGATTAATAGAATTCAATCTCAACCGCCGCGTAGATTGCGTGGGCTAATAGACAGATGGCGTGCGCGGCCATTATTAGTGTTGTCATAATCTGTCATAAATGTCAAGTGAGGCGACGCGACGTGACTATTATTTAGATTATTATTATTATTGTCGTCGTCATACCACATTCTATCCGAAACAAGTGGTCCAGTCTTTTCTTTGTTATAGAAACGGTCACGCAATCACAGCTCTTTACAAATTATGTATGATATGAGACGGTTGTGTTCTACCCACAATTGTTATAATTGACTTATTACATGTAGAAACCTTTATAATGTTCGAACATTATGAATGAATTGAATCCATTTATTATGTAGGTATGCTATATACCTGCGTGTTTTACTACATAAAAAATATTATAAGACAAGAAAATTTGAATTATTATTTTTTTTTTGCTTAAATGGAAGCCTTTTAAACTGATACCTTCGTATTTTTAAACATTTTTAAATTGTTATTCCACACTTAGGAAAGACAAATACTTATTTAGAAAACGTATAAAATTTTTAACGTAGCGGGACTCGAACCCGCGCCTCCTGGTCGGTTTCCAGGAGGCGCGGGTTCGAGTCCCGCTACGTTAAAATTTTTATACGTTTTCTAAATAAGTATGATACCTACGTATCAGTTTAAAAGGCTGTTGTGTTAAAAATTTAAAACGTCTTTGGTGTAATGTTTCAGGAATTTGCTAATAGCCATTATTGCCATTAACCTAATGAGTATTGATTATAATGTGTTAAAATCGGCATATTCGTATTAAAAAAAATAATAAATAAGTTAAAGATATGTAGGTAAGGCTACCTGGTTCTAACTGTTGACTATTGTGTTTGATCAACTTCTGAGTGATTGAGAGTCCTAGAGTAACTCAAAGTCCGCTAAGAAGTCAAGCATACGCAATAGCATGCATATGCACCTGCATGTTGAATTGTCATCATGCCGCAAATGAGTTAAGGGTAGCGTAGCGTAAAATATGATAAAAAGCTATCGCCGTCCACTGCTGGAGGTAGGCCCACCTTGTCGACCGCCAACTATTCCGGTCCTCGGTTACTGCACCCATCCGCTGCCAGCCACCTTCCTTAATTCGTATGTCCATCGTGCTGCAGGGCATCCTACATTTACTAAAAGCTGTCTTAGCTCTAACCTGTCAGCTCTATGGCCCGTCGGTACGTCTAGAGAAATGTCCCAGTTCCACTTCAGCACTCAGCGTGCTATATAGAATCAGCTCTATGTGCAATCTAGCTGGCTGTAGCTCGATAATTATAAGTATTAAAAAATGTACACATAAAAAACTTATATTTCTTTGTATTCCAGGTAAAACTACGTATCTAAGCGCTAACGTTGTTTATTGTATTAATAACTTCCCATTATTAAATGAATTAGGACATATCTAATAATAGTCAGCAGAATATTATTAGAACTAATAATTACTTATAAAAATGCTTTATTCTCTAAGTATTGGAATTCCATCCAGTTTAGTTATCTGTTGCAAGCGGTTGGAGGCTTGAGTGCGCCAGGTCTCGATGTCAGGCTGATTTTCACATAACGGATTGCCAGTAAAAACTAAGTCTCGCAAAGAAGGACATTCCTTTAAAATACATCATTAATCAATTTTTTACAGTTTTATAGTAGATATTTATAGATATATTTTTTAATTAAAATAGGTATGTTTAATAATATATAAAATACTTATTGGTCTATCTTTTTGCTAGGAATCCGACGATAAATATTATGTGGCATAGCTTAAGAGATTATTTATGAGTGTATTAAAATAAATAACTATTTAATACCTGAAGCCTGTTGAATTCAACCCACTCCTTCACCACACCGTTAGACATATAGAGTACGCGTAGGTTTTTTAGAGTTCCTACGCCTTTGAGTTTATCGATGGGATTGTAACTAATCCACAGTTCCTCTAACGTCTCAGCTACAGTTTCCTGAAGTTTACATTATAAAAACATTTTTTTTTACTTTTAAATTTTTTTTAAGTGTTATTCCACACTTAGGACACTTTTTATACGTTTTCTTAATAAGCAATATTTTTTTAACATTACTCTATAGATCTATCTTTAATTATATTTGTGTCACTAAAATTACAAAATATAAATATAGAGGATTAAAAGTGAGTGTTAGATTTTCTGTGATAATAATAATAAAATGTAAGATAAGGGTAAGTTACAAAAAGTTATAAAAAAAGTTATAAAAAACTTGAATTAAATAAAATATATTAAGGAAAACAAAGACAACCTATACTTATTTAGAAAACGTATAAAAATTTGAACGCGCCGACCAGGATCTGGTCGGTTTCCAGGAGGTAAATAAGTATTTTTCTTTCCTAAGTGTGAAATTTAAAAATAAAAAATGACAACGTACTATGCCGGCCAATGTTTTGATGTAGTTTCTGCCTAATGATAATATTTTTAAGTTTCTCATTCCTGCGATACCAGCTATTTTGTCAATCATGTTTGAAGACAAGCTTAGTTTCCTATAAAAATCATAATAGGTATATTTTATAATACTATCTATTTATATTTTTTTTAGCTTCACGTTGTATCCCGCGCACAGCAAGGCAGGCAAAGGGAACCTATTGTTAAGACACTCCGTTCCCCACTTTCCGCTGAGTTCTGGAGGCATTGCGTGTTGAGTGGCGGAACTCAACGTCGCGCTTTTTGCCTCAACATCAGAAGAAATTAGAAGAAATGAAATATAAATGTAAATAAATATTTAATTTCCTAGAGTGGGGATCGAACCCACAACCAGTCGATTTTACAGTCACACTTTGTGTCCCTGCGCCACGACTGGCATCTACTTATGACTAAAAAAAAATAAGCTTAGCACATTTATATTTAATTCCTATGAAGTAATACTTAAAGAGAAATAGCACTAATAAAATTAAATGTAGGTACCTATTGCAGAAATAATGATTTTAATTATGAAAAGTTGCTTACTCGCAGCTAACCAGTGTCGATAAAGCACCATCCATCTTTTCAATAGGCGGCCATTGAAATTGTAATTCTATGACAGTAGCCTCAGCAGCTGATTCTCCTTTACTTTTTTCCCAACGGGCGATTGCCTCTTTACAGGTTGTGGGTTTTAGCGCCATGTTTAATACTATCAAAAATATATTCAGTTTTTGAGTGAAAGAACGAAAATAATAGATTAACTTGCATCGTCTTTTAAATTAAATGTATTGTACCTAAATATTTTTTATAGCTCAAAGAAGGAATCAATCTGACATCTTCGATCGTACATGGACCACCATTTTTGTTAAAGCAACTTTCTTTTTGTTTGAGCTAGCTATTGTAAATTATAATTTTAAAACATAAAATTTGGTATACCTTTAGTTTAATATATATATATATATTTTTTGTCAGTTTATAATTTACGTAACTTTAAATTATTGAACATGACATTAAATTGTTTTTTTTATATGTGTCAATAAGTAAGAAAATCTTTTTTTGATTTAATTTTTTTTATTAATAACTTGTACTTGTTTCTATAATTAATAACCCCATGTTATAGGTCAGTTTCCACTTGAAAAAAATGAAATTTTATAATAGAATATTTTGATTTTCTCGGTCTGTTAACAAGGCAAAGCGCGGCGTTGATTTCCGCTACACAACAGGAATGCCTCCAGAATTGAACGGGACGTGGGGAAACGTGTGTTAACGAAAACGTAGGTTCCCTCTCTCCGTGTAGGTATATACGGTATAGGTATCTTTTTCTTGGTATCCATCATTTATATATTTGATTTCATGTGTATGAAACACCTAATAAGTTTTAGTAATACTAAGATATTAAAGTAAGAAATAAAGGTAAGCCTTCACTTTTATGCAAGACTTGAGTGTTCCTAATGCTCTATACAGAACTATTAGTATTTTACTCGTCAATCATCATTTTAAATTGTAAAATATAATTTTGACTTTAAATTTTTTACTGAAAAAAATAAAATAAACAAATTAGCTTCACGCTGTATCCCGCACACAGCAGGGTAGGCAGAGGGAACCTAGTGTTAAGACACTCCGTTCCCCACTTTCTGCCGAATTCTGGAGGCATTGCGTGTTGAGTGGCAGAACTCAACGCCGCGCTTAACCTCGACACCAGAGCGAAGAAATGGAAATATAAATTTAAGTAAATATTTCATCTCCTCGAGTGGGGATCGAACCCACAACCAGTCGGTTTTGCAGTCACACCTCGTGCCGCTGCGCCACGACCGGCCTCTGAAAAACAATAAACAATTTTAAGGAAATCTGTAAATTGGTGCCAAAAGTCATAATGTTTCGTTTTACCTACAATCCTGAGTAGGGTCGACCCGGTTGGCTGGCGGTAATCTCGTCGCGTCCGCACCTCCCTTTCCTTTAGTCCAATATTTGCAGTAAGAATATCAAGTGACCTGATTCTGTAGTTAACGCAAACGGGAAACTTTAGGTAACTTCATTGTTAAAATAATTTATAATAATAGTGTGTTTTGTTATAATTTGTACATATAAATTAATAAAATAATTCAATAAAATGATTGTTATTTAACTCTTAAATCGGGTTTTATAAATATATCCATATATTTTTTATCGAAACTAACACCCTTGATGATCAGTCAGCCTTAAGCAATATTGAACAACTTTTCAATTTTTACTATATTTTTTACTAAATTCTTAATTATTGAACTCGTATTTTCTATTTATCTTAATGATTTTTTTATATAAGTCCTTTTAATTTTGTATGATATGCTCTAAAGTAAGCACGAAGTGGATAAGCAAATTAAAATTAATTATATTTAGCAAAGTTGACCGATGAAATAGATAGTTCGATACATACAAATCAGCGTTGTCAGATTTAAGCGGGACGTCCCGATATTTAACCCTTAATACGTAATTAGCGGGATAAGCATAGATCTGCTTTTCGCGGATTATTCCACGTACTATGAGAAATCTTTTTTATTACTTTAAAATTTTAATTGATTAGTATTAATTTTATCGAAATAAGTATATGCGTAAGTTACATAGTTATAATTATTTTGAAGACTTAATTGCCTTATATATGGTAAAACATTTCTTATTTTATTGTTTTATCTAAATAAATGTATAAATAACAAATAAAATCCTCATTATTAATTTTTTTGTCCCGCTTTTGGCGATAGAATGCCCTTTTTTTACTTGAAATGTTCAAAAATCCCGCTTTTCACCGAGCGAGCAAAGCTGGTACAGAGTCAGTAATAAATGTATTGTAAATAATAACCGAATGAGACAAATCTCAGTGATTTAAAATCCTATCATATTTAATCTTGAAAAATCATGTTGCTCTATTGTACCTCCAACACAGCGGGTCGATCCGGTTGGTCGGCGGTAATCACGTCGCGCCCTTACATCTCCTTCCCTTTATTCAACGTTTGCTCACAGAATTTCAATGTAAGAAATCCGAAAGGAGTTACTGAGAGTGAGAATAATTTCTCCATATTTTCTTTATGCTTAAAGTATAATATTTTTGTTTGATTGCATTTCATTTTATTATTTTTATTTTAATTTTAAAATAGTTATAATAGATATTTGGAAAAATAAGAAATTGAGGCCATCAGAGGTATAGTGGAACAGCGTCTGACTGGAAAACACGATGATTATGGGTTCGATCTTTGTCGAAATAAATTGTTTTCATTTCCCCGTTTTCCTGAGTTGAGTTCGTTGAGTACCGTCATTCACTGTTGGTACATACTTCATAGTTTCTCAAATTCAGGCACAAAACGGAGAACACAGTGTGTTAGCACTAGGTTTATCTGTACAACCCTGTTATAAGCGGGAAAAGTGAGCTTGCTAAATAAATTAAAACAAACCCGCATCTAAAAGTACTGAGGTTAGAATTTACAATTTCAGTTGCTAAATATATTTTTAACCATTCTCAATCACATACAATACGTATATTTTTTTAGAAGAATATCAAAATCATATCAAACAAACATAGCAATTCTTAATAATTTGCTGCTATATATATGTAGGTAGAACATATAACAAGTACGTAGATTCCTAATAAGTATAAGATAAAAGATATTGAACGTTGTATCTAAAATTAAACACATTTAGGTTTTTTATATATTTTTTTTGTAACTTTCTAAAAGTGTTTAATTTTTTTTTCATAAGTTACCAAATTGTTCGGTAAGTAAGGATAAATGTAAGCATTTCTTTCAATAATAATTAATTAAATTATCTCTATGAGATTTTATACCTCATATTGATATATCAAATTAATCTTTTACGACACCTAATAGACAATTGTCTTAAAAAGTTACAAATTTAAATTTATTATGTGAAAGTCATGAGAAGAGTAGGTGTAGGTATGTTTAAGTGAAAGTAATTCAAAGAAATTAAATAAAGGATGAGACCAGTCTTGGCACAAGCGCGTATTTAATATTTTGATTTCTTCGCTGTGGTGTCGAGGCAACGTGCGGTGTTGAGTTCTATCACTCAACAAGCAATACCTCCAGAATTTGGCAGAAAATGGAGAGCGGAGTGTCTTAACACTAGGCTCTCCTTGTCTACCCTGCTACATGCGGAATACAGTCTGTACCTATATGTATAAAGAAAAGATTAATTTATGGAAAGTCACAATAATTTATACGTTTCCTTGTACTTATGTCATAAACGATAGTATTCTTTAGAGTAATTTTCTACGGCAACGAATTACTCTTTGTAATCTACTTATGTTATAGAAGGCACACGCGACGCGGATGCAGTTTCAGCGGAGCACGTGCCGGCGCGTGTTCACAAAACATTGCTTTATGACGCCTATAGGGTGGAATAAATATTTGTAATCCAAAAAGCCATGTTTATATTATGAAAGCCCCTTATACGCTATGAATAGTATCATTTACGAAATACAGTGCATGTTTATTTGGTAACGTAATGTAAACGGAAAGTGGATGTCCGATCGAGTTTCTTTTTCGTGTGCGTAGGTAAATACCTTATAACCTACTGCCTACACGCGTAGGTATATACTATACTGTATACATTATTGATATAACTATAATTATTGATGATGTATGCAGCATTCACAAATTTCATTGGGAAAATCTCAAAGAAATCGTTCATTAATAGAAAATCCTTCAGTAAATATTTATTACTTAAACAAGAGATCATAAAACTTAAATAAAGTTATGTTTTGTGAGCTCTTAATTGACAATAAGAAGAAATTGTAACTAAACTTATTTACTTACAAAGGCAAAACTAAACATCTAAGCATAACTATTATATAAAATAATACCAATAAAATGGTAAACCCTTTATGATACGTAATATAAAAGCAAATATATAATTTCAAATACCTATAAGTATATTTAAAAAACAACTTATTGCTATTGTAGATTTTTATATGAATTCCTTGTTGAATATTTTTTTGACATATATAATTAGTTTGCTTACAACGAAGAAAGAAGCTGGCACTGTTATAATACATTTAAGGGGGGCCTTTAAACCTACACTTGAGTCACAAGTACCAAGTACGGTTTTGACCTTCTCACCATACAACGCGAGCCGCGCGGCACCTGTAGATTCATAGCATGCTACTCGTATTAGTTTCTTTTTACAGTAAATCCATAGCATGCTACTAGTTTTTTTTTTTCGGAGTTGCAGCTTCATGCTGTAATTATCTTGCAGATTAGGCTGAGGGAGTAAATAAAATACTAAGAATATCTTGTACGGAATTTTCTAGATATCGTCAAATTTATAATAATATATCTAGATATAACTTGTTGGTGAAATTTTACGCTGCGCCTTGTCTTGTTACCAGAGTGAAGAATTGAAAATTTGAAATATTCCATTCCCTCGAGTGGGAATCGAATTCATAATCGTTACGTTACAGTCACACCCTTGTGCCATCGCGCCACTACAGCTAATCAAATTAGTTTTACCTAAATTTAAATTTAGTACGATATTTTACGATAATATAATAATATTGAAGGTAGTCGTGGCATAAGGCCACAAGGTATGACAGTAAACATGACTGGTTGTGGGTTCGATCTTCACTCGAGGAAATTAAATATTTATTTAAATTTATATTACTGTTTCTTCGCTCTGGTGTCAAGGCAAAGCATGGCGCTGGGTTCCGCCACTCAACACGCAGTGCCTCCAGAATACAGCGGAAGGTGTGGAACGGAGTCTCTTAACATTAGGTTCCCTCTGCTTATACTGCTGTGTGCGGGATACAACAATAATAATTAATATTATAAATTTTATGTTGGTAATTATCCTGTAAATAGTTATTATCGTGTTTTTAAGTAAGATTATTTTAGTGCGAGTATTCGAACATAATCTTCAATGTCAAAACATGTCAATAACAAAACAAATGTCACAACGTGCAAATAACCTCAAAGTGGATGTTTAAGACTATATTGTTTGTGTGATACTTTGGCAAAATGGAAGACTTACAATTGAATATATCTGTTTCAAGAAAGGTAAGTGTATTTCTTTACTCATTTTGGAACTCTTTTGTTTTTTTCCTAATGTTTTTTTTTTATCACTAGCCACAATATAAAGGCAGCAAAACACAAAATCAAAAACAATCAAAAGATTACAAATTTAAATCGAAACCAGACTTTGGTGGAACAATACTTGCGAGAAAAAGGCCACAAAATGCAGGTCCAATGAAATTTCCGCAAAGGAATTCAGGTGAACCACAGAACAAACTGCCAAAACTTTCAAATGCTGTAAATAATAAACCAGAAGAAGTATTACAATCACGGCTACGTGACCTTAGTGAAAATAAGGGTAAATTCCAAGGCAAAAATTATCAAGAAATAAGTGATGACTTACAAGTGAAACAAAAACCGAGGAATGGGCCCTGGATATCATCATTATTTAAAAATAATCCAGAAGTCCCTAAAATAGGACAAAAAGCTGTAAAACCTGTTATGGAAAGAGTTTTTGCAGGCAAAACCTTTTCTGATTTAAACATTCATCCTCATAGTATAGCTAACTTAAAACAAAACATGAATTTGACTGAATTGATGATAGTGCAGCAAAAAGCAGTTCCCATTATTTTAGAAGGCAGAGATGTTTTAATTAGGTGAAATATTTTTTTATTTTATATAAGAGTGTTATTCTTCTCCAAGGAGAGTAAGATATTTATAGGAAACACAATTACTGCTAAGAATGGCCATTTTACCAAAATTATTAATATTTTTTAATATTTCTAGTGTTATTCCACACTAAGTTCTAAACTACTCACACTAAACAAAACAATAGATATCTATTCAATTTTTTAGTAAAAATCTATATATGTTTGGATGTTTTCCCAGAGCATTTGGAGGTTTTGTGTCCTGCTACATTGAAATTATTATAAATTTTCTAAAACATTTTAATATTTATTTAATTATTTTATATTTTTTGTTACATATTAGGTCACAGACAGGTTCAGGCAAAACTTTAGCTTATGCCTTGCCAATAATAGAAGGTTTACAAGCAATTAGACCAAAAATTAATAGACATGATGGAATAAGAGTTGTTGTTGTGGTTCCAACTCGAGAATTGGCTGTTCAAACTTATGAATTATTTGTTAAACTTACAAAGGTATATTGTCATTAATTTTCTTAGTGTTAGATAAACATATATTGTAAATGCGACTGATGTGGGTTTTGATTTCCAAAGTGGAATGAAATATATTCTCAAGAATTCGGCGGGAAGTAGAGATGGAGTGTGTCTTAATAAAGAAGGAGAATGAAATGTCTTAACAAAAGGTTTTCAGGTTCCTTTTGTCTACCCTGCTATGTGTGTGATACAGCATGAAATAAAAAAAATATATTTTGGTTCATACTGAATCCTGCATAAGGCTGGTTAGACATAGGGTAATCTAGACCCCCTCTTTCCTATTTTGTGAGTTGAATGACGGAACTCGAAAGCTGTGCTTTATCTTGTCACTAGAGCAAGATAATTAACATAATTAAACTCTCCTGAGTAGCATTTGAACCCACAGCTGTTGCGTTACATTCAATACGTAAACAGTCAATGTGCCACAACAGCCTAAATAATGCTATCTATTTATTGTCAAACAGCCAAGTATGCTTGTTTTATAATGTCATTAGAAATATATGTATGAAACATTTGTGTGAGTCTATGATTTAAGTATTATATGTAAATTAGATTTAATTTTTCAGCCTTTTATTTGGATTGTGCCTGGTTTACTAAGTGGTGGGCAAAAACGGAAAGCAGAAAAAGCAAGATTAAGAAAGGGTCTCAGCATTTTAGTTGGGACTCCTGGAAGAATAAATGACCATTTAAGACATACACACTCTTTAAATTTTGCCAAAATAGGGTAAGCTGTTTTGAATATTTATTAATCTGTATTTTTATTATTGTGTTTAGATTCATTTATATTTAAATGATGTTAGCTAGTCAAAACAGTTTTATATGCAGCATATATAGGCAGGAAATATAGTCTCGTAACAATAGGACTAATCAAACTATCCTACAGAATGTAGTAAAAGTAGGAGCGAGAGAAATATAGCTATAGTTAACTAAAATGTCTCGGCCTGTTTAGAATTGATAATCAATTCATTTTAATTTTTGTACTGAAGGCAGCACTAGTTAGGCGCTAATTCTAATATGGCTTCGGTAGGGGATTTATTTGAAATTAAAAAAAACTTACAATTGCACATACCAGTCATGAGTTCCTTACCCTGCAACGACACCCTTATACATGCAGGGTGAACCAATAAAATGTTAAGTGGTTTGTCATTTGCATGTAGATGTCTTATATTGGATGAAGCAGATAGACTGTTGGATATGGGCTATGAGAAGGATGTAGCGGCCATTGTAAAATCAATTGAAGATCATAAAAAAAATGCAACATACGATCCCCTAGCACTCGTTAAACAAACTATTATTAAAAAAACAGTTGAAAGTGATTCGCAAGAACCACAAAATGTTGAAACTAAAACTGAAGAGTCTAGTACAGAACATCCTCTGACTCATGTATTTCTGTCTAAAGAAAGACAAACCATCTTATTATCAGCAACTTTAACTAAGGTATTTTTTATATTGTAAACATTTTTAAAGTGTTAATCCACACTTAGGAAAAAAAAATCTTATTTAGAAAACATATAAAAATTTGAACGTAGCGGGATTCGAACCCGCGCCTCCTCGAAACTGACCAGGACCTTCTGGTCAGTTTCCAGGAGGCGCGGGTTCGAATCCCGCTACGTTCAAATTTTTATACGTTTTCTAAATAAATATTTAAGGTATTTTTTCTTTTTTCTGATTTGTTTAAAATAAAATTGAAGTTAAGAAGTATTTTTAAAATTATTTCTGAAAGTGGTTTCTGGGTTCGGTTTTTTGGCAATTGCATGCAATATTATAGAAAGTAGCGAATGAGCTAACATATTATATTATTTTTAATTTAAGTATGCTTTAGTTAGTCTTTTAAAAATATCTATAAGTAAAAATGTATAATAAAGTTTTTAACTATACATCGTTTTTTGTCATACGTCTTTTATAATATTTCTTCATATCTCTAGGCCGTCGAAAATTTAGCAGGAATAACTATGCGAGATCCTGTCTTTGTGGATACATCTGATGGCAAAGCGCTTGTCGCAGATTCATTAAAACCAATTAAGCAACAAACAGATAAAAAAATAAACGAAGAAGTGAATGAAAATAAATCTCAAAGTGAGCAAGTGGACAAAGAAGTTGTTGACAAATCTGAGGTAACAAAAGATGTGGACGCTACTATAAATAATGTAGCAAATCACAGAGGAGGTGTGTATATATGTTTTTGTAAACTGTTTCCTTTGTTGTTGTTTTATATTTAGTTGGTACAATTATAGTTAAATATTGTATTAATGATACAGTTTAGAATATATAAATTGTCACTTAGGATGAATAATTCATTAATAAAAAAAACAATAAAAAATATTGTAATTACTATTGTGAAATAAAAATTAAGTGTAAAGTATGTCAAAATTATTTTAGGTCTAAAACCATTCAACGGCTTGAACCATCCAGATTTATTTGACAAAAACAATGACGCTACAAAAACTAAAGCTTTATCTAATAAGAAAAACGACGACAGTGACAGCGATTCAGATTATGAATATTTCAAAGTACAAAAACAGTTAGACGCTGACAAACCAAAAGATAAAATAGATGAAGTAAAAGAAGAAACAAAAGAAGAAGCTCCTACAAACGGGAATATATTCGTAGAAGCTCTAAAGACGGCGATTGTTGAAGACGAACTAGTTTTACCAGCAACTGTCAACCAAACTTTTCTAATAGTACCAATGAAGCTGAGACTCGTAACATTATGTTCACTTATCGTGGAACATTGTATTTTAAACAAGAAAGGTGGTAAAATGATTGTTTTCATGGCGACCTTAGAAATGGTGGACTATCATTCGGAATTAATAGAAACAGTGCTAACTGGCAAAGATATAAAAGTCAAAAAGAAAAACGATGATTCTAAACTCAAAAGAAAAGAAGACTCTGATTCGGAATATGAAATGGATTATGAAGCGCCATCTGAAGGTGGATTGATACCGCAGGAATTAGATTTCTTCAGTCTGCACGGTTCAATGCCTCATGAAAACAGGATAGAAGTTTTCAAGCAATTCCGAAGTGCTAAGAGAGGTCTACTTATATGTACGGTAAGTTTTTATGTATATCTCATGTCTTCTTTTGAGGCCAGTCGTGGTGCAGGGGCACAAAGTGTGACTGTAAAACCGACTGGGTTTTGGGTTCGATCCCCACTCGAGGAGATGAAATATTTATTTAAATTTATATTTCCATTGTTTCGCTCTGGTGTAGAGGTAAAGCGCGGCGTTGAGCTCTGCTACTCAACACGCAATGCCTCCAGAATTTGGCAGAAAGTGGGGAACGGAGTGTCTTAACACTAGGTTCCTTCTGCCTTCCTTGTGTGCGAGATACAGCGTGAAGCTGATTTATTTTTATTCTTTTGTTGTACAAATTATATTTAGTACAGTGATAGCTCTAATTATACTGTTGGTTTTATCAAATTTATGGCGTGTTTTAAATATTTTGATTTGATCGTTCATTGTTCATTTAACAAACAAATATGATTTTAACGTTTTGTATCTCGTTTAAACGAATTGGGGTTTTTATTTAAATCTTTTTATCATCAGGTTATGTCGAAGAAGCCTAAATATCAACATCAATATTTATTAGCTTCACGCTGTAAACCACATATACCAAAGTAGGCAGAGGGAACCTGGGAACCTAGAATTAAGATACTTCTTTCTCATTAAGACACTTCTGCTCCTCAATTTCAATTTTATCTTTTTTTACTTCTCTGTATTAATAATAACACCGAGATCAACTAAGGGCATTAAATTATAATATAATTTTTTGTCATCGTTCTGTAAAGGACGTAGCTGCTAGAGGGTTGGACGTGCCCCGCGTGGACCTTGTTCTACAATATTGCGCCCCGGCTTCGGCTACGGATTATGTACACAGGTGAGTTATAAAATAGTAGATTGATTTGCGTTAAATTACTCTTCTTTTTTATTTTTTGTAATTATTTGAAAAATATTACCTAAAGTTTTTACGGTAATCATCGTACATTGATAAAAGTTTTAGTAAAAAGTAATGTCATAAGTGAAAAAAGGCCAAAAGGCCAGTCGTGGCGCACAAGCGCGTGACTGTGGACGCGACACGTGGGTTCTATTCCCACTCGAGGAAATTAAATATTTTTTTTAGTTAATATTTTTCTTTTCTGGCTCTGGTAACGAGGCAAAACGCGGCATACCGCGTGTTGAGGGGCGAGTTCCGCCGCTCAACACGCAATGCCCCCAGAATTCTCCGGAAAGTGGGAACGGAAGTGTTTACTGAGAACTGAGTTTCTTAACATTAGGTTCCCAGGCCTGCCTTGCCTACCTGCCTCTGTGCTACAACGTTTTATTATTAAAATTATTATTTAATTAATTATTATTTAATATTTTTTTCAAATAATGTATTATTCTATTTCTATTAATATGTGAATTAACCGTCTTGCTGTATTATAATTTAATGATATTCAAATGAACTGCCGCTTAAATAACGATTATATGCTAATGCGTAATAAATTAAATCTCTGTTTTAAAACTATTTAAAAATACTACTTCATTTATCATATAATTTAAGAAAATATTTTTTGTTAATACAAAATCATGTATTTTTGTACAGCTTAATTCCTAATTTAAATAAATCAAATTTTCTATACATTTTTTTATTGTAAATTATAAAGATAACAGACATACAAATAAACTTCCTTAGAATATAACATAATTTACATAATTACAGCTTTATAAATTTATTATTTCTTATTTAAAAAAAAACTGGCGTATTTTAAAATGTAAGTAATATATTTTTAATCTTAGGGTGGGAAGAACGGGTCGCGCGGCTCAAGTCGGAGCCGCCATATTGTTTCTCCTTCCGAGTGAAGCTGAATTTGTAAGGCATCTAGAGCAAAAACGTATCAGGTAAGAAAGTTAGACAGATTTTTTTTTAATTCTAACATTTTATTTTTATTATCTCCTGCTAGTAGTTTTTATTTTATTTATTATTAAAAAAGATATTGTTATGGTTATGGCGTTGTGTTTCGGCTTCCTTTACACGGTATTAGTATAAGAACGGAAACGAAAGTAAGAGAATAGAGAGATCGTCTCATCAATAAATGTGAAGACATAGAATATATTTGGGACAGTAATTTAATTTATTTAAGATATTGCAGCAAATAATATATTACTATTCGTGACAGTGAGACAGAGTTAGACTGTGGTTGGGTACGATGGGGATGGGTTTGATTCCCATTCGTAGGACTCATTTTGTATTAAAATTATTTTTAAATCCCCATTGTGGTAGATAAAGCTTTGAGTTCCGCGACTCAACACGCTATGCTTTTAAAAGTGTTGGTGGGAGTGTTTGTTCACAAACCTTCCTGTTTACGGTTTTGTGTGGGAAAATATTGTATTGTATCTTACTTTATAGAATACACCGTAATCATTAAGTTGTTCTTTTTTTAAAACAGATGTTGTTGATAAATTTAAATATTTTTTTTTAATAATGTGTATAATTATGTCACCATATACGTATGTGTGTGTATTGTACGTATTAACATATATATAATATATGATCATATTATGTTTATCTTATAATATATTATGGAGGAAGGTTTTGCACTGAAAAAATATTTTCTTAGTTTTTAAAACTAGTATATAGTTTAATAACATCGTCTTTTTTGTATTACAGTTGTGCAATAAACTAGTCTATTTCATAATTTGTAATATAATAATAGAATAGTGCTATTCCACAATTTGTAACTTATACCTTACTTTATATATCATTTCTGTCTTATTAGTTTCATGTTTAGAGTTGTTTGAAATAAGTAGATAAAAACAAAATTATTTTTCTTTCCTAAGTATGGAATAACACTTTAAAAAATGTTAAAAATATTTAATAAATAGCATTCTCTCCTGACAGATGATAATTCTTAGTAATTATCTTTGGGTAGCGGAAATTTGTAAAATTCTCTCTACAGAGATGCTAACAACATAAATAAGTTGTAACAAGCGTATAAAAATTTGGACGTAGCTCGATGAGAACGTATGGCTTAGTGGTAAGAGCGCCTGGTCGGTTTCCAGGAGGCGCGGGTTCGAGTCCCGCAACATTCAATTTTTATACGTTTTATAAAAAAGTAAATTAATTCAGTTTCACGCTGTATCCCGCACACAGTAGGGTAGGCAGAGGGAACCCAGTGTTAAGACACCCTGTTCCCCACTTTCTGCCGAATTTTGCAGACATTGCATGTTGATTGGCGGAATTCAATGCCGAGCTTTGCCTCGACACCAGAGCGAATTAATGTAACATTTAAGTAAATACTTCATTTCCTCCAGTGGGGATCGAACCCACAGTCAATCGCCACTGTGCGCCACAACTAGCCTCTCCTATAGTTGTAAGACATGTTTGTAATTTTTGAATTAGTGTACCTTTCGTTAAAAAATGCTTAAAGTTGCAAAAAAGATATATACTCTGTTTATTGATTAATTGTAATTTAAATAAAACAGGCTGCGTCAATCTGACGAATCGAAAGTGCTGATCGCACTGCAGTCCATAGCGCCGGCCGCGCCGTCCCCGCAGCGCGCCGCCATCGCGCTGCAGACGCGCCTCGAGCACACCGCGCACGCCTCGCGGGACTGGCTCGCGAGGGCCAGCAGAGGTAAAGCTCGGGCGTATCTGATGATATATTCCAGAGAGGCCTTGACTTTAATTTCGAACTGACTTGACTTTTTGTTTTAAGTTTTTTTTTGTAAGCAAAACTTCTGGAGTGGAGCACCAGATTATTTCGGGGGTAGTCTCGATACACCCAGCTCCAGCGTTCTAAAGTTTATATTATATTATTTACTTATATTAATTTGCATTTGCGTCATAATAATCATCATCCGATGATAGTAGAATATTTGTATAATATATGAACTTGAAGTCCTTGACAGGAAAACCATGAAGACAAGAAATACTTTTGAGCGTGCTCTTCAGTTTTTTGAATTACATTGTTTATAGACTTACGAGTTGTTTGAAAAGTAAATAATTATTTTATTTATAAGACTGTCTCTAACTGTGGCAGCTTTTAATTAAAACAGCACTAAGCCCATAGTGGAAAGACATAATTGTAAAATTTTAATTAGCGTATGTTTTTGTTTTTAGGTTGTCCTAAATAAATAAATGAAATAATTTTTTTTTCAATTTCATCATCAAACACGTGTTTTTTCAATTTTTCAAATTGCTTTGTGATTTTAGCGTACACATCGTGGGTCCGTTTCTATTCGGGGTATCCCCGCGATGTTCGCATGTGGCTGGACGCGCGTCAACTGCACTTGGGTCACGCGGCTAAAGCGTTCGCCCTGAGGGACACCCCCGCGGCGCTCGCTCGCAGAGCTAAGTCCGATCCTAACTTGAAAAAGGAAAAACCTAACAACCGACTCACTATACAAGACGAGGAAGAGAAGAAAAGGCCTGGGTGAGTTGTTGTAACATATACATAAGGGTATTTAAATAAAGTAAATCATCTATTTTTACATAATTGCAAAAAAAGGATATTTTTTATTTATAAGTCGTTGTAAGTAATTGACAAATATTTAATACTTAGTAGTAATGTGTAAAAAAATAGCGGTAAAATTGGAAAATAACTTATATTTTTTTATTTAGGTTCCCGAAAGCGAAGATTTCAGTGTTTGGCAATAGAGTTGTGAACAAGCAGAGTTCCATGCACACGGCCAGCGAGTTTGACAGTGGCTTACCCCCGGTCGATACTTACACCAGAAAAAAGAAAAAGAACAAATAGACCATTGTTTATAGATACATAGCAAATAAATAACTGTTTTCAAATTAAAAATAATGTTAAGCACATTTATGTAGATACCTAATTAAAATAAATTATATTTTTTATAATTATTATTGTGCTTTTATTTCAACGTTTCCTATATTTAAAAAAATAAGTTGATTTTAAATTATTTTTACTATAGCGAATCACGAATCAGCTTCACGCTGTATCCTGTACACAGCAGGGTATGCAGAGGGATCCTAGTGTTAAGACACTCCGTTCCCCACTTTCTATCGATTTCGAAAGCCATTGCGTATTGAGTGGCAGAACTCAACGCCCAATTTAAGGATTATACTATAAACTATAGATATGGGTACAAATCTCATCAATAATATATTTAACATGATTTTTTCAAGTTTATTATTTCTTATATATTTATGTCTTCCGTGAAAATATAATACATAAATAGATTATAATTTTAATAAATAATTTTAAAAACTAATCAAATCATCTTACCATACAATAAAACAAACAAACAAAACGCACGATCCCAATATATCCTTATAAAGTATTCGTTTTTCAAATACAATTTAATTATGCTGAGAACGTATGAAGTAGCTAATGAAACATGGACCATGTCCAAAAATTCTAACAGCGGCCCAAGATTAATGGGAGTGCAGTCGATGGCTACCGTTTTCTTTACTGACTCACGAGTACTCCTGACTCGAATGAAAAATGATTTTAAACCATTACACCGCCTCGTCCGGCCTTTTGATATTTAAATTTTTTTTTGAAGCGGCGTCATTACTGCGGAGTGATTTGGCGAATTTCGCCCCGAACCGCGGTTTTTTGTTAGTCTCTCTAAAGACTTTTTGTCGCTCTCGTTCATAATGTTTTTATTGCTGTACAATGTGAAATTAAAACGGTATTGTTTGGCGCTTTTATGTCATAATCATTGGTGTTTTCAAGGATGATCTCTATTTGGTGACGTTTTATAATATTGTTGTTGTATGAAAATTTCATGTCATCATGTTCAGAATATTTTGTTTAAGTATTAATAGTTTAAAATAAATGAAATAAATCAGCTTCACGGTGCATACCGCACACAGCAGGATAGGCATAGAGAACCTAGTGTTAAGACACTCCGTTCCCCGCTTTCTGCCGAATTCTGGAGGTATTGCAGAACTCAATGCCGCGCTTTGCCTCGACACCAGAGAGAAGAAGTGGAAATATTATATAAATTTCAATAAATATTTCATTTCCTCGAGTGGTGATCGAACCCACAAACAGTCGATTTACAGGCACACTTTGTGCCCCTGCGCCACGACTGGCCTCATATTTTTAATTAGTCCACTAAACCGGCATCGACTCATACCATTTTCTATATTTCATTTATTGTGAACAGTGCAGCTACGAGCGCGGCTTCGCGCATCATTAAACGCCACATTTGCATGTCGGCCGGCGCCAAAGCTCGTGAAAATGCCTTTTCATTAGCATCAGCTATGCTGAAAAATTGTTTTTCCTCACATCGCTTATGTAGGACGCTATATTTTGTTTCATTTAATATGATTTTTTGTTTATTTTTAATTATTTTTATTTTATTTTCTGTATTTCAAATGTTATTATTGTATTTTCTATGTGAAGTAGATAATGTGCTTACATGTACTTGTATATTGTGGGTATAATTTTTTTTTCAGTTTCATACTGTGTTCCGGAGGTATCAGGGTTGGCAAATGGAGCTTAGTGTTAAGACACTCCGATACTGACTTCCAGCCGAATTTAAGTTTTGAGTGGCGGAACTCATTGTCTCGCTTTGTTTCGAAACCAGAGGGAAGAAATGAAAATATTAAATATTTCATTTCCTCGAGTGGGAATCGAACCCATAACTTATCGCGTTTACAGTCACATAAAATTTTAAAATTTTAACTCACCTTATGTTCAAACATTACAAAAATACCACTCAAAAGAAGCCCTGTAATATAAAGCATTAATTTTCTTTTCGACTTTAATACAGTAGAGACGGTCACTTGATTGATGTACGAGCTAAATGTAATATTAGATAAATTATAGCGACGTAGAGGCTGTTACGGAGCTGAACTCTATACAAAAGGCGAATCAATTCCGTGGTAAGTAAAATAATGAGTGATGGAATATTTTTATAGGAATTAAAAAATATATTCAAAAAAAATCAGCTTCACGCTGTATCCCGCACACAGCAGGGTAGGCAGAGGGAACCTAGTGTTAAGACACTCCGTTCCGTTTATATGAATTAAAAAATGTAATTTAGTTATATTGACATTTTCAAATGTTCATTGAAACTTTTACTGTAATTTTTACATACTTTTTCTAAATAAAACATTAATCGAACGAAAAGATTTGCTAATATAAGTTAGTCCCAGCAAAGGCTAGGATATAAACTTATATGGGTTCAAGCTTCTATAAATTTTATTAATTTCCTATTGGATGATACTTAGGGTAACATTTTGTGTTTATTAATTTTTGCAATTATATATNCTTAACACGCAATGCCTCCAGAATTCGACAGAAAGTGGGGAACGGAGTGTCTTAACACTAGGTTCCCCTTCTCTGCTGTGTGCACTACAATAAAAATATTAATACTTATAATAATTCCACACGTTATAAACTTAATAATTTTCCAAATCTACCTTTAATAGAAACAGTTGGTTTCTACGTTGGGCGGTACACACAAAGGCGCAACGTCACGACCCACCAAATTACGGGCACAAAGCGGCGTTGATACCGAATATTCCATATAAATATTGAGCTAATCGCCCTTTCAATGAAGCGGCCGCTTTTTATTAATAACCGATAGCCGAACAGCCAGTCATGCCACTGTGCAGTGCACACTGTATTGTGTATAGCAGTGTTTCCCAATCTTTTTTGTGCCATGCCCCACCTTAACCTTCCAAAACTTTTTAATGCCCCCCTATTATAAAAATGAAATCAAATACTGATCAATTATATCTATACAATATATATGGATATTAAATCAACGAACTATTACAACAGTTTTGACGGACACTTATTTCAAATTTAAGATTTTGCCTTTTTTTGTTAAATTTGAAGTGACAAGGTTAAAGTTGTATCGAGTTCATTTTTAAATAGCCCGCCTTAAATATCTAATTGCCCCCCAGTGGGGCGTGGGCCACACGTTGGGAAACAGTGGTGTATAGGGAACATGTTTTTTGTGTGTTACCCAACTCATTAAGAGTTCTCGAGTGTGCGTACAGCATACGGCGGGACGTAGGGCGTGCTCACGTGAAAGTCCAAAACTAATTTTGGATGAGTCCGGAATGTATTTTAAATGTGTGGAACCAATTTTTGTTTTACTTTCCCTATTGGTTATTAACCTTTTTTTTTATTGCTGATTATTATATTAATCTATATATGGCTGCCGTTTTATTTATTTTTTTGTTCGTTGATCTGAACAACTGAAAAAGTTTAATTGGTTACGAAAATAAGTTGCTTAGTCAATAATAGGTTAGTCTCCAATTAGTTTCTACATAAAAGGAAAAGGATCAATCTAACTAGGATGATGTAGTTGGTTTAACGTTTTGAATAACTAAAATTTACCTCATATCATCTCATATTTATCTTTGATATCTCTAGTTTCACAGATATTTGACGAATTAAAAAAGAGCAGGGCAGAGAAATTTCAGGAGCACTGCGTTTCTATCCAACGACACTTTAGTCGGAACTGGAACTGAAAAATTAACGTCAAGTATTTTAGTGTATACGAGTATGTTATCGGAAATTCGTATAATCGGTATTCTATACTGTATCTCGGCAATATTTGCGGCGTCCAGGCATTGTATGAAATATTATAGAGTACCTGTCGTTGTACCGGAAATGTGTTAAATAAATAAGTCAACGTTAGTACATATGTAATAAATAAATAAAAATCTGCATGAAATGCAAGTAATTAAACAAACTGTTTACCTGTCTGCCCGCAAGTCCCTACTTTTTGCTCTCTTTTCTTATACATACCAGCATTACTGACTGCGCATTTGTTATTGTATCTAGGCAAATTTCATACATTACATATACATTTTCGGTATTCTATACATTGTCAAGGTATTGTATAGAAATATCGAATTATACAAATTGTCGGTAACATACACACTGCTGTTAAAATTTAATTCAAGTTATATCAACATAAAATAAATAAAGAAACATATTATACTTAAAGTCTCCAATAATTTAATCGAAAGGTACAATACAATAATTAATAGTCACTTTTAAAAGTGAAGTGTCAGCTTTGAGATAGTAATTAGAAAGTGTTGTTTGAATTGAGAAGTGTGAGTTGTAGTAGAATTAGTGACATTTTAGAGTCACTTATTTAAATTAAATCAAAATCAGCTTCACGCTGTATCCCGCACACAGAGCAGGGGCAGAGGGAACCTAGTGTTAAGACACTCCGTTCTCCACTTTCCGCCGAATTTGAGAGGTATTGCGTGTTGAGTGGCGGAATTCAACGCCGCTCTTTGCCTCGACACCAGAGCGAAGAAATGGAAATATAAACTTAAATAAATATCTCACTTCCTCGAGTGAGGATCGAATCCCACAAGCGTCGCGTTACAGTCACACCCTTGTGCCCCTGGGCCACGATGGCCTCTACGGCCTTACTTTCATCATATAATATAATATACTTAGCTTCGTTTATACTATTTATTATTCCATTTATCTAATTAAACATTCCCACACGTTTTATGAAACAATAACTTTTAATTTTAAAATGTTATGCATGCACCTATTACAGGTAGTTAGGTTAACAGTATAACAGCTCCGTGAGAAGTCGGTTAAAAGCTTAAGTTGGCCATGATTTTAGTAAAATAAAGGAATAATTTCGATATTTTATTGCGTACGTTGTTTGTATGGTTTTTTTTATGTGAGGCAATCTACTTAACATTAAAATATGATAAAAAAATGTTGTTAAGATAAGCTGAATTAATAAACATGACGTTAATGTAAATTGGACGGATGGAGCGTTTTACTATAATTTAATCATCGATTCATGGAAATTAAGTTTTGTAATTTAAACAGAACATTAATTAATTATAGATAGTGTTAAGTATTTTTTAAATACTTTTAAGACTAGTGTTGAACTATTTTTTTTTATATTTTTAAAGTGTTAATCCACACTTAAGAAAGAAAAATACTTATTTAGAAAACGTATAAAATTTGAACGTATTGGGACTCGAACCAGCGCCTCCTGGAAACCGACCAGGTCCTGGTTTCCAGGAGGTTTTCTAAATAAGTAGCGTTGAACTGTTTGTACAATTGTTGTTGTTTGTACTAACGAAAGTTAATTTAAGATTTATATTTCGTGACATTGCTGGTTAACTAAAATACTCATAGTTCCAAATTATGTGGAAGAGAAGCGGTAGTAAAAATCACCTCGTTCTCTGTATTCCGTTTATTGTAAAAGAATTCATAATGGTTGAATGCTGCATTACTCCACCAAATAGAGAAATTTGAAAAATGATTCTTTAAACGATGACGTATAAAATTTGATTAGCCGGATTCGAACCCGCGTCTGTTGGAAACCGTCCAAGCTAAGTCGAAATTCTTTCGCTTGTAACAACTTATTTAATATTGTTAGCATCTCTGTAGATACTATGTTTATTTAATATGCCAATAATGTAACACGTTATATATGATAATTTATGTACCGGTCTTTCTCGGTAACAAGTATTAATTACAGGCATATACAGCAATCATTATAGTATAGATTGGAAAAATATTTTAAATATGAACAGATTCATTATACGTAAAAATGAAAAAAAAAAAACATTTTTTTTCACCTTCACGCTGTATCCCGCATGTACCAGGGTAGACAGAGGGAATCTAGTGTTTAAACACTTTGCTCCTGCCTTTCCGCCAAATTCTTTAGGCTTGGGAGAGGCGGAGCTCAACGCCGCGCTTTATCTCGACTACAGAGCGAGGAAAATATTAAATAAAATATTGAATTACATAAAAACAAATATTATATTTATAAAAAATATATATTTTGTATACATAGTATATATATACATATTAAATAAATTAGCTTCACGCTGTATTCCGCACACTGCAGGGTAGGCAGAGGGAACCTAGTGTTAAGACACTCCGTTCCCCATTTTCTGCCGAATTCTGGAGGCATTGCGTGTGCAGTTGCAGAACTCAACGCCGCGACTTGTTCTCGACACCAGAGCGAAGAAATGGAAATATAAATTTAAGTAAATATTTAATTTCCCCGAGTGGGGATCGAACCCACAACCAGTCGATTTTACAGTCACACTTCGTGCCGCTGCGCCACGACTGGCCTCAGGCGTACATATTAAACTTTCGAGTAAAATCTATAGAAACCACTATTCATGGACACAGTAGCAAAACGCAGTGTCATTGTTCGCGAGATGTTGCCATATGATAATCTTTATTGTTCTAAAGCGGGAAACAGCTAACATTCACTCCATTTAATATAATTGAGTGAATGAGCGAACGAGAATCGCTATCAATTATAATTATCGTAACACGGTGGATGGGAGACATTGTACGTTTTAGCAAAACATTGGAATTGTGTAAATTATCTCTGATAATTAGATTTAATAGTACTTACTTCCCTTTCCAGTAAATCAGATTTGCTATCTATTTCTGTTGATACAATAAGGAAAGTTTTAATCTTTAAGTTGTCGTTGGATATTTTGTTCTCAAGACATTCTCGTATTGTGATTAAAAAAATCTTAAACATAAAAAAAATGTACAATGTTGGAGGCCAGTCGTAGCACAGGAACACAGATTATAGGTTCGATTCCCACTCGAGGAAATTAAATATTTCATATTTTCATTTCTTCGTTCTGGTGTCGAGGCAAAGCGCATTATTGAGCTTCACCATGAAACACACAATGCCTCGAGAATTCGGCGGAAAGGAAAATAGGGAACGGCTTGTCTTAATACTAGGTTCCCAAGTTTCCACGTCTACCCTGTCAAGTGCGGTATCCAGCGTGAATCTAAAACAAATGGACGTTGCCTATAAAAACTTCAGGTACATATAATTTCCTATAACATGACAAGTCACAATAAAAACAATATATTAGGTACATTTAATCCATCATTATTTAAAAACGCCGTGTCAAAGAGCCTATAACAATAAAATTACAAATTCAATGAGAAACTTATACAACCGTTGCAATTATAGCCTTTAGGTTTGAATAAACATGGTTTTTACTTAGCAATTCTACCACAGGTTAATAAACCAAATGTTATGGCGCCTAATGACGTGGAAAGCGATTTGACGGTAAACGATAAAAAAATATATATATTGTCTGTGCGCTCACTTTGTTAAACACTAGGCATTGGCAAGAAATAATCGCGTAGAAGAAAAACATACACTTAATAACAAGCGCCCGCTTCTTATTATTCATGAGTTAACGGTGATCTCTCATACAAACGAACATTAAACTTCACGGTAACAATAAAGTGAAAAAATAATTGCATTTCAGTTATCGTCGTTGTCTATAATGATTTTTTAAATGGAACGTGCGTTAAATCAATCAAATTAGAGACAACACTCTCTCAAACTTTAATTACTTTCGTTTAAATGTTCTTAACACGGTTTGTTTTAGTAATGTTAAATATATATAATTTGTGATTTAGAAAGCATGTTATTAGATAAAAAAAATATTCTTAATAAATTTACACATCGATTTACATTTTTTAGCTTCACGCTGTTTCGTGAACCTGGCAGGATAGGCATAGGGAACCTGGGAAGCTAGTGTTTAGATACTTCGTTTCCATTAAGACACTTCCGTTCTCCACGTTACCTTGTTACCAAAGCGCAAAAAAATTTTAAATATTTCATTTCCTCGAGTGGGTATTGAACCCACACATACGTAACTTAACGTCGCAACGACCCCTACATGTATTTGTTAGGTTAATTAAAAGTGTGTTTAATTCTCTTGCTTCCAACTATTAAGAGTTACTATATTATTACAAAAATCTATATAACCTAATTAAATTGACGTTATAATTTAATTGACACCGAGCAGGTGCGCTCTTTAATTCTGTTTCTTCCGTAGTTTTGATATACATTTTACTGTAAATGGTTGCATAAATAATAACTGACCACTTTCATATAAGCGAAGCCAATGTGGCGCAAGGTACCAGCGTGCGATTGGGAGTGCGGCGGTTGCGGGTTCGATTCCCACTTGAGGGAATTTTCATTTCCTCGCCCTGGAGACGAGGCAAAGCGCGGCGTTTAATTCTACCACTCAACACACAATGCTACAAGAATTCGGCGAGAAATGAGGATCGGAAGTGTCTTAGTGGGGAACGGAGTGTCTTAACACAAAATATATAATATAAACATAATTAAATAACGAAAAAAAGGCAACTTTAAAAAGGACTTAACAAAAGTTTTTGTCACACCTTGTATATAAGACTATGAAATACGTTTTTTTTTTAGTTGAACACTTTTTTCGAGTATAATAATATAGGTAGAGAAAAATTAGTTTTAAGACATTCCATCTTCCACTTTCTATACAAATTTGAAAAAAACATGACTTGAGTGGCTAAACACCGCCATTTGTCTAACAGTGCGGGAAAATGAAAATAGTCAAAATACGAATAAGTCTATATAATATATAAAAACATTTTTTTAAACATAATAACAATAATTTTAAAATAGTAGCAAGTATTATTTATAATTTTAAATTTTATTGACCGCTGTCACAAGCAATTAAAGAGGGCAGCGTCGCGTACAGATGTCGAAGTGCGAGGACCGCGAGGTGAGGTAGCCGCACGTCGTCTCGGCTTACTCGTCATTGATACATTTACCAATAGTTTAACTTTGGCATATCAGTTTACGATTGCCCACTTATTGTAGATTTATTATATTATTATGCTAGTGAGCGCGCGCAGCTTCGCCCGCTTATTTGCAGCGTTGGGGGTGAATTCCTAAAAAAACCACGAAACACGTATTCAATAAAATATTTTTTAACAATCTGTATTTAATTTTTTATAAAATCAGTGGCGATTTAAAGATTTTTCCATATAAACTTTCTACCCCTTATTTGCATTTAGGGGGTGAATTCTAAAAAAACATGAAACACGTGTTTAATTAAATGTTTTTAAGAGTCTGAATTTCAAATTTTATAAAAATCGGTGCCGATTTAAAAAAAACCCATACAAACTTTCAATCCCTTTAGGGTTAATATTTTACAAAATCCCTTCTTAGTGGATGTCCAGATTACAAAAATAAATATATGTTCAAATTTCACGTTTCTACGCACAGCGGTTACGGCTGTGCGTGCGTCTTATCTCAGTCAGTTGGAACATGTCCTTTTATATATATAGATATTATATACACTTTATTCCATTGCCATCAGAAAAAAATATTGTTTGATTTATATTCATATATATTTGTATTGTATAATAAAATATAAATTTTATTTGAAATCTAAAAATTAAATTAGCTTTACTCTGTATCCCGCATACAACAGGGTGGGTAGGGAGAACCTTGTGTTAATACTTCGTTCCCTATTTTCCGCCGAATTTTTCGAAGAATTGCGTGTTGAGTGGCGAAACTCAACGCCGGGCTTTTTGCCGTGGTGCCAGTGCGAAAAAATTTAAATGTGAAGAAATAATAATTAATTTCTTCGAATGGGAATCGAACCCACAACCGTCGCGTTACAGTTACACCCTTATGTCCCTGGGCCACGACGGCCTCAACATTTTATTTGAGATTTAATATTGTTATGTGTGCATGGCCTTAGTTGATGTTCTTGGGGCGTTGTTAAAGTAATATTATTAATTTTAATGTTTTCATTATAGGACATATGTAAATGTAAGATATTAAGTAAATTAATATGTTAAAATAATAATTTTAATTCATATTGTATTCATAAAGACTGCAGAAGTGGTCGTCAGTAAACACGCGTTTCACCTGACTTGTCACATTTTGAAATTTTTGTAAAATAACTTTACTACGGTAAAGATTAGTATAATTAGTAGATATTTTATTTTTATGTTTATAAAAACAATCAGTTTCACGCTGTATCCCGCACACAGCAGGCAAAGGGAACCTAGTGTCAAGAAACTCCGTTCCCCACATTCCGCCGAATTCTAAAGGCATTGCGTGTTAAGTGGAGGAACTCCACGCCGTGCTTTCCCTCGACACCAGAGCGTAGAAACGAAAATATAAATTTAAATAAATATTTCATTTCCTCGAGTGGTGATCGAACCCACGACCAGTCGCGTTTACAGCCATCCTTTCTGCCCCTGCGCCACGACTGGCCTCAGATACTACTAATAGATATTTAATATTTAAATATTTTTTGACTATCATTTATATGATTTTCTCCGAGTTGCATTGCCCACAGCTACTCTCAACGCGGTCCAGCAGTTGAGCAGTATTTAGTCGAGATTATCATCCGTTTACCAGCACACCGCAGACCACAACTCACACACGTATGCAGTAAAATCTAGCCGCATTAAGTTACAAGTATAAAATCAACATAACATTTAGTTTCCCTATTGTATTAAATTCTTAATCAGCTCACGCTGTATCCTGCACACAGTAGAGTAGGCAGAGAGAACCTAGTGTTAAGACACTCCGTTCCCCACTTTCTGCCGAATTCTAGAGGCATTGGGTGTCGAGTGGCAGAA
Source organism: Heliconius hermathena (assembly GCA_013403705.1). Lineage (NCBI taxonomy): Eukaryota > Metazoa > Arthropoda > Insecta > Lepidoptera > Nymphalidae > Heliconius > Heliconius hermathena. The sequence goes on along the minus strand of JAAIXJ010001790.1, from coordinate 266,238 downwards.
CTCAACACCGCCATTAAATTCTTAATATAAAATATTTTGGGTTTGTTTTTGTAATTTATTTTTTGATATAAGCAGATATTGAACAAGATCTGATATGTATTGCGTAAGTGTAATAAGGATTTCTTTAATTTTATTTTTCTAACTGTATATACCTATACCATGGCAAGAGTTATAGAGTACGTACAAACGAAGGTGTGGGCGATGCTAGTTTTTAATAAAGACAAACTGTTTTCTGACTCTTCCAGCTATAGAGCTGGATGAAGATATGATTTATTTGTCTTTCTTGTAATCTTATATTAGAAATAAAAATACCATATAAGCTCCAACAATTGGTATGAAGCGTGATTTTTTTAAATAAAAAAAAATTGGAAATTTATAAAAATAAAATTGGAAAAGTTAATTTGATTTGTAGTCGCCGTCGTGGCACAGTCTCTGACTTTATTCACCATAGTTGTCGGTTTGATTATTTCGTAGAAAATGTGTATTTTAAAAATAACTTATTTTTTTGGCTTTTAAATTCTGCTTTATACAAAGCAGGATTTCGCCATTCTATATGGACGGTAAAGGTATCTAAAATGGGCGGAAAGTGGAGGAATTCAACAATCAAAATACAATTACATATACAAGATGATTTAATTAATTACGACAAACCTAAGCCCGAATAGAAACAAATGAATTATAATCTGTGGTCAGCATTCCATCTGTATGTTTATTTGTGCTTAATAGAGTATGTGAACACGTCTCCTGATGCAGTAAGCAAGAGTTTTCAACTCATTGATCTGATGTCTATGAAGATCCCTTGATTGTAATATAAATGAACATCGAGTTGCTCTGCGGTCAGCTATTTGAGATGTTGGGTTTAAATTTTTTCAAGTTAATATGGTAGCTGTTTCATTTTTGTAACACAGCTTCGTTTGATATATATTGCTTTTGACTACTTACTAAACATTTAAAGAATTCTGATTAATTTTCTAAATCTAATAAACTATATTGTAAACGAAAACCATTTATAGCAAATGTATGATCGTGTATTGAGGTTAAATAGTTAGTTCGTTTACATTACTTGCTTGAAATCGAAATCGCTCACCCGCAACTTGACCGCAGCGTTTCTAAATTTTAGCGATTGATTTTCTCACAACATTGCCTACTATTAGAGATAGTTGGCATAGCTTGAAACCCGATCAGCTGAGAGCGTCGCGCGCGATCGGCGCAGGCGCAACGGAGCGAGCGACACCGTCTTCCTACTTCTCATTTTACCTCCAGCCAATGGAGATTGACTAAAACATTATAAATGTAGCACTTTATTGCGTAAGTTAGTTTTGCGTTAATTGTTTTGCACATCAAGTCTAGTATTAGAATAATTTATCATAAGATTTTTTATCTAAAACAGTAGATACAGGCGTAGGTCTAGATAATAAATATTTTTGTTAAAAAAATAAAAATAAATAAATCAGCTTCACGCTGTATCCCGCACACAGCAGAGTAGTCAGAGGGAACCTAGTGTTAAGACACTCTGTTCCCCACTTTCTGCCGAATTTTGGAGGCATTCCGTGTTGAGTAATATTTTACTTATATGAACATATTCTATGTAGGAACCTAAACGACAAATGTATATTTTTTTATAAAATAAATATTTATCTGAAGTTTATAAGTATTATACTGTAGGTAGACTCCAAGCCGTAGTGTATTCTGTTAAGTCAATATTATGCAACCCATAGAAACGGTTGGTTAGATACTATTAATACAACTTTGTTAGATGACACTAATGAATGCATGGTATCTACTTATACTTTAATAAAAACATCTATATATATGAGGCCAGTCGTCGAGCAGGGGCACAAAGTGTGACTGTAAAACTGACTGGTTGTGGGTTCGATCCCCACTCGAGGAGATGAAATATTTACTTAAATTTATATTTTCATTTCTTCGCTCTGGTGTCGAGGCAAAGCGCGGCGTTGAGTTCTGCCACTCAACACGCTATGCCTCGAGAATTCGGCAGAAAGTGGGGAACGGAATGTCTAACACTAGGTTCCCTCTGCCTACCCTGCTCTGTGCGGGATACAGCGCGAAGCTGATTTATTTATTTATATGTATGTATATATACCAATTAACAGTTAAACAGCAATAGGTACATCTTAAAAGCATTTTAACTGGATCCGTTTGAAACGGACGCGTTAATTTTAAACAAGCTAAAGTCAATAAAGCGAACGCTTTTATTTACATGATTTGTAAACATAAAAGGGTAAATTTACATTTTGATATTCGCAAGTGCTTCAGGGACTAAAGCGGCGTTCGCTCCCTAAAATTTTAAAACATCCATTTGCATATGCTTTGAGTAAATAAACGACACTTCTGGAGCACTTCTGTCGCGGGAGGAGGGGGGAGGGCGGTTGAGGGTGGGGGACTATTAAAATTTGTTAAGTTGTTATCTCTTTGCACTATACTGTGTGTTTAATACTGTCATTCGTTTAAAAAATATATATAATTGAAATGTACTAACTGTTAACTATACACTCTGAGTAAAAATTATAAGTATCTACCTATATGGTATTTTATGTGATAAAAAAGGAGGTATGTAAAAAATAATCTAAATATTCAATTAATTAAAAAAAAGCTTTTATTATTTCTTTTTATTACATACAAAAATTTAAAAAATCATTTACAAATCCAAATAAATTCTCTAAAAGTTATGTAATGGGAGAAGATATATAGAAAGAAATTTAAAAACACGTAGGTAATGTAGGTGTAAGTACGCTAAATCGGACATATCTGTCTATAGGTATCACCTATAGACAGATACGTGTTTGTTTATACAAGCCTACAAAATGAAATTAAAATGTACGTAAAAACAGTCAAAACTATTAGACACCTACTAAATATGTATCCATTAAATTTGTTATATCTATTTAAAGCAGTTGTCGATCATATAAATAATACCTACTACTTAACACTAAAAGCATACAAGGCATTTAATAAATACAACATTGGTTGATTGAGTAAATCTGAGTCGCTAAAACTGTAAAAGGTTTATTTGCATACGTTTACCTCGCTTTCTAGGGTGGGGAGAGTGATGTGAGAGAAGATGAGAGAGGGGTGAGGGTGAGGGAGAAGATAATCAGCGTAATGCCAATCATGCAAATGCCGAGATCCGACTGAAAGCCTCAACCGGCTTGTTTCAGGAGTTAAAATGGAGATCCACTTAGCGGGCTACGCAACTCACATACGCAATTGATGGCAGGCCCATAGATTAGAAAAGTAGGCAGAGAGAAAAAAAATAATTCTGTTTGAAATATTAAAAACTAAAATATAAATAAAAATAATTTATTTCAGATTTATACATCCATACATCTTATATAGTATTAGTGTGTTCGTTACAATTTTTTTTTATGAATTATGTTTTTTGGCTCGTTTTAGTTTCTATGCAATCATAATTTTTTGAAAGAACAATCTAGACGAGCCGTAATTGCCTTCCGATATTGGTGATAAAATTTATTTTAATTTCCTTGCAATGTTTTCTTTTGTCAACCAGCTTCACGCTGTATCCCCCACACAGCAGGGTAGGCAAAGGGAACCTAGTGTTAAGACACTCCGTTCCCCACTTTCCGCCGAATTTTGGAGGCATTGCGTGTTGAGTGGCAGAACTTAACTCCGCGCTTGTCCTGTTCATTTGTCAACACTTTCAGAAATTTCATATTTAATTGTAATATTTAAGACATCTATTTTATTATCAGACCTATCACAAACATAAAATGTAGTCCATTTCTGTGAAACTCATAGCTTATTCTATGAGGAAACCGCGAACGAATTCAACATTACCCGTTCCTAACGAATTTAAACGCCGGCATAAACTGAGCTGTGTGCTACTAATTGTGGATTTGTAACACGAACAGTGCTTTGCTTTGAAGAAATTTGTTAGTGATAAGAAGTAAGGGTTTATTATGAATATTTAAAATTATATTCAATATTATCTTTCATAAACGTCATGGGCGTATCTTTAAATATTTTCTGGAGGGGCCTTGACCTTAGTTTCGAAGTGATCTTATTTTGTTTTCTGTATAATATTTTTTCTACATATAATTGCCATGTTTCATGATGATCAGCTTCACGCTGTATCCCGCACACAGCAGGGTAGGCAGAGAGAACCTAGTGTTAAGACACTTCGTTCCCCAGTTTCTGCAGAATTCTGGAGGCGTTGCGTGTTGAGTGGCAGAACTCAACGCCGCGCTTAGCCTCGACACCAGAGCGAAGAAAATGGAAATATAAATTTAAGTGAATAATTCATCTCCTCGAGTAGGGATCGAACCCACAACCAGTCGGTTCCACACTTCGTGCCGCTGCGCCATGACTGGCCTCATGATGATGATTCATGATGATGATTTTTAGAATTCAGTTTAAGCTCGACCTTATAAAAGAGTGTTAAAAATATTTAAGTTAAGTCATAATGGGCCTAAGAGGCCCACTAACCATTACCACCACTGACCACTAATATAAATATTTAAGCATGTAAATGTAAAGTAATCAATGCAAAAAATCTATTACGAAAACACTAAAAATCATATAAAAAACTGTTTTATCCTCACATTTTGTTTTAAAGGGTAACCAAATATAAAGGTTTTAGCCTTGGCGCTTTCGTTACGAAATATAGTTCAGAATTCAGATCACGAAAACTGAGAAAAGTGAGCTTGAGTTAATGTTGTTGTTTTTAAATATTCAAAGTAGATTTATTGTTTGTGATGGTGATAAAATGGTATATTTTTTGTTAAGTAAGTTAAAGATTTAAAATACGTTTTGATTTAATTTTTACATAGAATTGAATTTCAGATTAAGTCAGAATTTAAATCCTGCATAGGTCCGTATGTATAGGTATAGATCATAAGACTAAAAGGTATAATATAATATTTTCTTCAAATAAAAATTATTAAATTTCAAAAAGAAATATTTAATATCGTAATTTCTTTGCTATGGTGTAGAGGCAAAGCGCGGCGTTGAGTCCCGCCATTCAACACGCAATGCCTTCATAATTCGGTAAAAAGTTGGTAGTGTTAAGACACTTGACACTTAACACTAGGCTCCCTCTACCTACCTTGCTAAGAATTATATAGAAAATATATTTTATAAGAAATTTAAAAGAGTACTCCATGTAAGTTTCATGTAAAATACGTCAGCTATACTTGCATATAGGTACCTAGGCAGAGTCGGGAAAAAAGAGAATTATATAAATTAGCATATCAAACGCCATCGTTACTCGCGTACTGTTGCGTGCGGAATATCTTAATGATATTGAAGTTTACATATTGATTAGAATTTTTATTTTTATAAGAGTGTTGAAATTGACAAATTAGACATATGTATGTAGTGACTTACATGTAAGGTTTATAAAAGCAAAGGCGTTTTAGTCATAAAATACAGAAACAGAGTCAACTGGAGATTTCTACATATACATAGTTGTTTCTACTAGAATCGAATATTAGGCCTTTCGTTGGAATAGGTTACTTTTATATTATTTATTAAAGTAGGTTCAAATTACATAAATCATATACAAATTGAGAAGGAATATGCTTAGTTTAAAAACTGTATTTTGCACTAAAGTGTTTTTGCTTGTTATCATTTCTATATTATGTGATGTGATGTATTGTATAATATATATGTATAATACATGTATATATTAGTAAAGAAGATAAAATTAAAAAAAAATTAAATTAGCTTCACGCTGTATCCCGCACACAGCAGGGTAGGCAGAGGGAACCTAGTGTTAAGACACTCCGTTCCCCACTTTCTGCCGAATTCTGGAGGCATTGCGTGTTGAGTGGCAGAACTCAACGCCGCGCTTAACCTCGACACCAGAGCGAAGAAATGGAAATATAAATTTAAGTAAATATTTCATCTCCTCGAGTGGGGATCGAACCCACAACCAGTCGATTTTGCAGTCACACCTCGTGCCGCTGCGCCACGACCGGCCTCAAAAAAAGTAGTGTAGTAAAGAAGATACATATTTATTATTTAACAACTAAAAATATTTTTATATAGAGGCCAGTCGTGGCGTAGGGGCACAAAGTGTGACTGTAAAACCGACTGGTTGTGGGTTCGATCCCACTCGATTTCCAATTTATATTTCCATTTCTTCGCTCTGGTATCGAAGCAAAGCGCGGCGTTGAGTACTGCTACTCCACACGCAATGCCTCCAGAATTCGGCAGAAAGTGGGGAACGGAGTGTCTTTACACTAGGTTCTCTCTGCCTACCCTGCTCGGTGCGGGATACAGCGTGAAGCTGATGTTTTTTTAAAAAATATTTGAAATCATCGCCCTCGTGGGTGTGTCCTTAGGAACACCTACAAACTTTAGTTAAACGGTCGCTAAACGTTTGGGCGGCCCGCCCTGAGTACTTTAACGTGATATAGCTGTACTCATTCATTCCATTTTATTAAATAGAACCTTAACAACGGTCGATAGAGTTGAAATTGTATTGAACAATTTGTTCACTTGGAACTTTGTCGGTACAAATACATTCAAATGTTTATACGTATAGTTTAAACGGTTTGGCTATTAAGAAGGGCGTTGCTTACTTTTCGTTTCGTACTGGTGTACAGAGGCAGTAGGTATTCTTCCTTGGAAAATTTGAATTGGAGTAATATTTGAATGTGCATTGCATTTTATTCTTATTTTCGAATAAAAATTTATTATTTTATAGAAGTATTTATTATTTTTAATATTATTTATAATCTTAATTGAGTAACCACATGTTTTTAGAAATATAAAAAAAAACCCAAAAAAATTTAATTAGCTTTAGAAGTGCAGACGAAAAGTTTTTAGATTTTGATTTTAGATTTTGGAAATTTTGGAATTTTGGATTTTGGAATTTTGGTCAAACAAAATTTAATTTTTAAAGTCTACATTATTAACGATATATAATGAATACCTTAATATATGGTATAGAAAAGAGAAGCACAATGTAATGGCCGTACTTAGTATTAAGTGGATATCGATTTGGTCTCGAACGCTGGTAGTGGGCGGCTAAGTGTCGCCCCGGATAGCGATTAATAACTCCCCGGAAAAGTTGGAGTGCAGGGATGGATTAAATTTTATTATAGATACTATAATATAACGCAATGCATCTCATCAATAGATATAGTTCCTTTGTTAATACAAAAGCTGTTTAATACTGCATAGCTATTTTCAAGCTGTATCTCGCATATAATAATAATAGTTCATATTGCAGTTGGAGTTCTCTCCACTCTCCGTTTCCCTCAACATTTTCAAAATATTATTTATCGAGTAATGAATCTGAACGCCGCGCTTTGTCTTTTTACCAGAGCTAGAATATCAAAGTTGTGTTGCGTGAATTAGTGAAAGTTGTTGTTGTTATTCAGAAACCTATGTGTTGTTGTGTGGAGTTGATTAGTTTATTGACGAGATTATAATAAGTAAATGTTGCTATACCTTCCTATATTTTAATAAAAAAAGTTATTTTCTCTGGGGAGCTGGTATTTTCTGGCTTATATTAAATATATATGAATACCAAATTTGAGGCCAGTCGTGGCGTAGGGGCACAAAGTGTGACTGTAAAACCGACTGGTTGAGGGTTCGATCCCCACTCGAGGAGATGAAATATTTACTTAAATTTATATTTCCATTTCTTCGCTCTGGTGTCGAGGATAAGCGCGGCGTTGCGTTCTGCCACTCAACACGCAATGCCTCCAGAATTCGGCAGAAAGTGGGGAACGGAGTGTCTTAACACTAGATTCCCTATGCTTACCCTGCAGTGTGCGGGATACAGCGTGAAACTGAATTAAATTACCAAATTTGAATACCAAATATATTTATTATAAGCCATTCCATTTTAACACTTCTATCTACATCAAAAACGATAATCTACATTTATACTTCAGAGAGTTTTAAAATGATACATCCAATAACTTCATATATTTTATGCTGATATAATTTGAATCCCGCCCTGGTTTCCCATCTTGCAATGCTGTGAGCAGAGTCGATATGACTTTTTACATTAATCAGATGTGTTACACATTTACGTTATCGTTTTTTTGCTTATAAATTAAAAAATAAATAATGCAAAAATTTTAGAAACGCAAATGTCAAAACGCCCAACAATATCTATTGCAGTAAAATAAATATGTTTTTGAAGCTTCTCGCTGTATCCCGCATATAGAAGGGTACGCAGAGGGAACGTAAAGTTAAGACACTCTGTTTCACCAAATTTTCGAGTCATTGCCTGTTGAGTGGCGGGACTTAGCGCCACACTTTGCCTTTTTACCAGAGCGAAGAAAAGAAAATATTAATAAATAATAACTCATTTACCCGACTGAGAATTGAAGCCACAACCGTCACATGCTTACTCACTGTGGCATGACGATCCAATAATTAAATTTCACTTATTACAATATAAATTACAAGCAAGTACCTACATTATTACCATTTTGAGGTTTATTAACATTTTTGCATTCACATAACTATTTTTATTAGGCTCGTTTGTCATTGTCAGCGAAGGTTGTGAGCATCTGCGTGTTTTTTGCACGCCTAGTTAATAAGCGTCTACTGGCTCGTGAAATATTACAAATTGCGTCCCCCTCGGTCCCCTCGCGGAACCTCCCTCTTTTTATGTAGCCTTTTTCATGCCACTTCATCGGGTGTGCGTCCTCAAAGTGTTAAGTCAGCCATAAGTGTGTGTTTGATCGCAATCATGATTGCTAATTTGTAATTATCTAAATGACCAATTCTGTTTAAATAAAATTGTATCATCAAAGTGAAACTCTGATGATTGCCACGACTGAGGCCAGTCGTGGCAATCATCGCAGCGGCACGAAGTGTGATTGTAAAACCGACTGGTTGTGGATTCGATCCCCACTCAATGAGATGAAATATTTACTTCAATTTATATTTCCATTTCCTCGCTCTGGTGTCGAGGTTAAGCGCGGCGTTGAGTTCTGCCACTCAACACGCAATGCCTACAGAATTCGGCAGAAAGTGGGGAACGGAGTGTCTTAACACTAGGTTCCCTCTGCCTATCCTGCTGTGTGCGGGATACAACGTGAAGCTGATTTTTAAAGTGAAACTAGCGCGTCGTCTAACTAAACTAGGTCGTAGCGCAGTGGCACAAGCGTGTGACTGTAAATGTGACAGTTGTGGATTCGATTTCCACTCGTGGGAATGAATTATTATTTATTAATATCTTTATTTCTTCCCTCTGTTAACACGCCTCGATAATTCGGTTAAGTTCCCACTTACCAAAGTGTATTAATATTAGGTTCCCTCTGCATACCCTGCTATGAATATACGAGGGACACCGCTTGAAACTAAAAAAAGTAAATCTTTGAATATTCAAGTGCTTATTAATTGTTATTTTTATTTTTTTACCTTCACGCTGTATCCCACACATAACAGGATAGGCTGTGGCCATCTGGGAACCTAGTGTTAAGAAAGTCTGTTCCCATTAAGATACATCTGTTCCACATTTTCCGCCGGATTCTGGAAGCATTTTGTGTTGAGTGGCGGATCTTAACGCCGCGCATTGTCATTATTTGTTATATTGCACCATCCAAACTAAAAAAAGACATATAATTATAATTGTTAAGATATTTCTATTACGATGTTCTTTTCCCCTCGGTTTTGTGAACCACCCAGACGCAAGTGAATACAATTTATTTTGTTCACAAACTAGACCGATTTCTCTTTTCGTTATTTTATTTACACTTCTTATGAAACCATCATCAATTATACACTATAATGGCTACTGTAATTTTGGAGAAACTCGCACATATGTTTCTAGTCTTATTACTTTAATCTTATTTAATTTATTATTTACGCTTCCTCGACCGTAGCAATGAGAAAATATAGCTATAAGTATATTTATATTTTATATATTTTTTGACGCTGTATCCTGCATGTAGCAGGGTAGGCAGAGGGAGCCTATTGTTAAGACACTCCGCTTCCCACTTTTCGCCGAATTCTGGAGGCATTGTGAGTTGAGTGCCGGAACTCAACGTCGCGCTCTGCGTCGACATCAGAACGAAGAAATGAAAATAATCAATTTTTCCTTACCCCGAGTGGGGTTCGAACCCACAACCTGTCGCAGTTACAGTCACACGGTTGTACCCCTGCGCCACAATTGGTCTCTAATAGAATAATCTTAGTGAAATATAACGAAATCTTTTATATATTGTTGAACCGATCAACTTCCTCAAAGGGTAACCCTATAAAAGCGTCTGGGTCTTAGAAATTGGGAAAGTGAATTAAGCACCCCGCAAACTGGTTATATCAATCATAAACTTATTCGATTAATTACGTTTTGCGGAGTTAATAGCGACATCTAATATCGGTTTAGAGATGTTACTTGAGTGTGATGTTATCGGAATATGCAGCTTTACTTCAAATAATATCTTAAAAAATTAACAATTTTGAAGGTCAACGACCATAATTTACATAAATTAATATATAAATGTCATCATTAAAATTCTCTATCTAATAAGAGCATTGAAAATAGATAAATAATAATAATTGTATTCAACCGCTCATTCTATTTTTGACGTTCGAATCGTAAAAGGGTTAGATACGAGATGAACGGTAGCCAGTTACGATTCACCTGTAGGTGTCAAATAACACGGTTAGCCGCCGGTTACAATAGAATCATCGATAATCACGCGGCACATCACTAGCCGGCCCATTTCGGCGGTGTCATTAGGCGGGCCGCGTTAATGATTAATGCGGCGCCGCTCACAACCCGCGTCCCCGGCCCCGCAAATAAAACTCGAACCTACACTTAATCGAGCTACCCGGGCTACCCCTTTGATGGAGTGGAGAGGACGGGCTGTCCAGGGATTATTTTTATTTGCCCGTAGGTACACAACGTTCGTGACTAGAGTGGATTGCTTAGAGTTATGTGTATGTATTATTGTTGTATTAACTTTTCATGTCTTAATAAATAGCGTGCGGCTGCTCTTTTCTTAATATTTTTTGTTATTTTAACTACTTAATTTGTTGCTAGCTAAGTTTTCTAATTTGAAATTGTAAGATTTAAGTTTAATTTCATTACTTTTAAAGGCTACATTACTTAACTTTTGCAAATAAAATTATATGCCGTAAATATTTAATTTTTGGAATTGGAAGGTAAAAATAATAAAAAAAACAGCAAAAGGGCGCGGCACATTAGGTTAATGATTTTTACTTCATATAAAATATCAATCAGGATTCTGCAGCGTAGCGAACTATTAAATTGTAAGTTTTATAATTTTTTTAATTTTTTTATTTCGTTCGAGTTCGTCCGTGCCTTTTTTTATTTCACAATGTTATGTGATTTATACTTTTGTGAATATTTTAGGGATTGAAAAAGACCCAGACCAAAAGTCAACTCCAGTCAATTCTTCTTTCTTCCTTTGCTGTTTTTGGTGTTCTGTTTGATCGAAGTTTGTCTTCGATAGTACATATCTCATCTTGGTGTCTTATTAGGTGGTTTGTTTGTGTTTTGATCGCTTCTTTAACTAAAATGAATAAGTCGGTTTACTCTATCGGCTGTATACTATATCGGCTACGGATTTCTCACTTTTCGTAGCCCAGCGTTTAAATCAGCCTTCCTCAGTGATTTTCCAGTAAAGATATCTACTAATAGTCATCTATTCTAATAAAAAATCTTCTAACAAGAACAACGATTTGAAACGCAGTGCTATTAAACTTTACGTATTTTATGTCTATCTTAAAACACTGAGCAAATATTTGTTTTAATATTGTGGACTTAATAAATAACTACCTATTAGCATGTTTCATTATTAGAATTTGATTTTTATCAGCTTCACGCTATATCCCGAAAAGAAGAAAGAGGGAACCTAATTAAGACACTCCCCGCTCCCCACTTTGCGCCGAATTCTGGAGGCATTGCATGTTGAGTGGCGAAACTCAACGCTGGGCTTTGTCTTGACACCAGAGCGAAGAAATGCAAATATAAATATATATACATATTTCATTTCTTCGAGTGGGGATTGAACCCACAAACAGTCAATTGTACAGTCACACTTTGTGCCCATGCGCCACGATTGCCCTCTTAATTATCATCCATTTTGGTTATTTAGATTTCTCTATCCTTGTCATTTGGAAATTGTACGGTTCGGTAGGTAATTATAACTAAATATCTTATAAGAAACAGAAAATAAACACATTAGTACGTTAAAAGTTTAAAAATAACGAGTAAAAAATACTTAATATAATATTACATATTATTTTTAAACAGAATACTAAAAGAAATCATTTATTTTTGTTTCGCAACTCCTATATGGGCACGCAATTACACCTTCCGAAAGGTTGCCGAGGATATATTAAAAGGATAAGAGAAGCAAGGTAGCAGGCAATTAGTCGTTGGATGATGGATGATGCCCTTCGATTCGATGGACACAAAAAGACCAAAGTATATAACAGCATAACTCATTATACGCCGTTGATAACGTTGGTAAAGTTGTAGTTAGATACGGGGCCCCTTGATTGCCGGACGCTTTGGGCCAGATTATATTTTTAAAATGATTTTTCCAAGGATGATAAGGTGGTTTAGAGTATAATGTAATTGATGAAGGATATTAATGCAAGTTTTTGAATGTTACAAAAATGACATGTCATGTTTTTATGAGTTGTAAAGAAAATTATCATTATTTTTTAAAATTTTAACTGATATTAACATAATTAACTATACTGTTTACTAGGTGCTGTGTAATCATGACAGGTTGTGGGTTTGATTCCCATTTGAGAAAATGAAATATAATATTAAATATTTTCATTTCTACGCTCTGGTGTCGAGGCAAAGCGCAGTGTTGCAACTCAACAAGCAAAGTTTCCAGAATTCAGCGGAAAATGGAGGAACAAAATGTCTTAACCATAAGCTCCTTCTGCCTGCTCATGCGGGATACAGCGTGAAGCTACAAAAGAGAAAAAATTTATGCTATTTTAACACTGTAAGCATATATCTATGTAAAAATATTTTGTGATTGATGATTTTTGACCATATTCCTTTAAGTAGATTAAATATGGTGATGTATATTTTTATTCAGCTAATACAGAAAAGATTTTAAGTACGAGGTACATTTTGTATCGTTTTCCAATAAAATTCCAAGTTAAGACAGTCCGTACTTAACTGAATTCCAAGTTAAGTCATTTTACAAAACGAGCATATACGTAGGTAATAAACAAGTTCACAAGCCATTGAGGTCTCAAATGATGTATTTGAAAGCGCGGTAATCTTATAAGGACTTCAATGAGCGGGTTCGTCACGGTATTAGAATAAGACAGAGGGCATTAGAGAGCGTTAGGTGCGCAGGCGCAGGTGTCGCGTTAGCCACGCTACCGGACAGTAGGCGGTTAGTGGGGTTAATTTACACTAATGTTATTAGAGAAATGATGTTTTGGGATGTTATATAATGTGAATGTTGAATCATTTTTTTTTAAATATTTTATATAATAGTTTTAAAAAAGCTAAAGTTTTTTTTGTATATAATTATGTTACGTACCTATATTGAATTAATATATAATCAAATTTGAAAATTTATAGTCTAATAGGAATGTTTTGAGCAAATATAAAATAGTCCAGTCGTGGCGCAGCGGCACAAAGTGTGACTGTAAAATCGACTGGTTGTGGTTCGATCCCCACTCGAGGAAATAAAATTTTTATTTACATTTATATTTTCATTTCTTCGCTCTGATGTCGAGACAAAGTGCGGCGTTGAGTTCCGCCACTCAACACGCAATGCCTCCAGAACTTTTCGGAAAGTGGGGAACGGAGTGTCTTTAACACTTAGGTTCCCTCTGCCTACCCTGTTGTGCGCGGGATACAGCGTGAAGCTGATTTAATTTCATTTTTATGAAATAGTCTACTTTTAAGTTATACCATCAAAATAGGAATTATCAGAGTTAAAGCGATTTATGGGGGAATGAGGTATAGAGAACCGATTGGCCACGACTTGGCACCGATTACGCGGTAAGAACGTCAAGTTATAGCTTTTACTGGAAAGAAGATTTGGCTGACATGTTGATTTATATTCTTTGGAAAATGTTCAATTTGTCTATCTAATTAATTTTGTAAGAGATTTGATCCTCTTAAGTATAAGATTCTAATATAAAATAATATTATTACCTTATTTAACACCTTAAATAAAAAAATCAGCTTAACGCTGTATCCCGCACACAGCAAGGTAGGCAGAGGGAACCTGGTGTTAAGACACTCCGTTCCCCACTTTCTGCCGAATTCTGGCGGCATTGCGTGATGAGTGGCAGAACTCAACGCCGCGCTTAACCTCGACACCAGAGAGAAGAAATGGAAATATAAATTTAAGTAAATATTTCACCTCCTCGAGTGGGGATCGAACCCACAACCAGTCGGTTTTACAGTCACACTTCGTGCCACTGTGCCACGACTGGTCTGAGAAATAATGTTGAACATACATACTATTTACTTTTTACGGAAACAATTACATATTGTAGCAGCAACGGATACAAAAAAAAAACAAAAATCCTTAATTTCGTTGAATACCAGTATATTATTATTTATAAATAAGAACAAAAGCTAATGGCATCAGTCATAGTCTAATGAATCCTGTGACATGCAAATTACAATGGTTGACAATTGGCCTCATTATGGGCGGCGAGCGACAAGCGGAGTACGAGCGCAAGATGGGGAACCCATTTGTCACGAGTGTGCCCATTTCCACTTTCACCCAGTTTGTGGTAGTTGGTTACGCGACATTTTGATTGCCCTTTGACTTTGAAATCACCGACACCTTTTTGTTACAGTATTTTGTTTGTGAATTATGCGTAAATAATAACAATGTCGAGAGTTGAGGCCGCGCCGTCGTGGTGCAGAGGCACGAGGGTGTGACTGCAATGATGATCGACTGCAATGGGTTCGATTCCAACTCGAGGTAATGAGTAATTATTTGTTAATATTTTTATGTCTTCGCTCTGGCATCAATGCAAACGCAGGATTCTGTTTAGTTTCGCCACTCACCACGCGGAGCCTCGAAAACTTCGGCGAAAAGTGGAGAATGGAGTGTCTTAACACTAGGTTCCCTCTGTCTACGCTCCTGTATGCGGAATACAGCGTGAAGCTGATACATTTATTTTTAATAACAAAGTAGAACGAACAAAAGAAATCACCTCACGAGTTTATTTATTATATACATTTAACACCAAAAAGACTTATAATATAGATAAATCCAGCAAAGATAACTAAACACGCCGCTCTTGAAAGTGGTAAGTACTCGCTCGCGATAAGCATCTCAACCTTTAAACGCTCCAAAGAAAACGGCGAGCGATTTGAATGTAATCAGTACCAAACGTTGCAGATGTGAAGTGAATTGATAAAAGAGAAAAACTGTCGGGATTTAACATAATTCACACGTGTTATCTCAGCACCGGAGTGCACACGGCGGTCGGGCCTCTGGCGATAGGAGGAACACGGCGCACACGAGGCACTCTTTTACTATATGTATATATATACATATAATGAAAGAGACGTATATATATATATATATATATATATATATATATATATATATATATATATATATGAGTGGCAGAACTGGAAATAAAAGCGAAGGAGCGAAGAAATGGAAATATAAATTTAAGTAAATATTTCATCTCCTCGAGCGGGGATCGAACCCACAACCAGTCGGTATTACAGACACACTTTGTGCCGCTGCGCCACGACTGGCCTCGATATATATATAATGCCCTACGAGCTACGTACAGACAGATTGTGTTTTGCGGTAAAGCGATAATTCAGCCCAATCTATGTCGTGCTTTGTTTTATCCGTTGGCTTCTGTGCGCCTTTATTTAGAAAATTGATGAGAAATGGTTTCCATTACGGCCGCCTCGCCTTATAAAAGATATTACCGGGATCCGCTATAAGTACTTACATCTGTGGAGAGAAAGGAAATGAACGCAAATTTGTTCTCGTGATTGCGTGCTTTGGAACGTATATTGATTTGTATGAAATTGATGTCGATATCGATTCTTTGAGCAGCAGTACTTTGAAATGTGAAAGGATATGTGAATCTCGCGAGAGACTCTCCTATAATATTTTTTTTGTAATTTACAACGTCCTCCACTCGTGAATCACAAATTGCAACATAATTAACTATTTATTATAAATTAATTAAGTTACAAAAGTCAATAAAAACATATTTTCATCTATTTCTGTCTCTTAAGCATTATTACCAGGAAATATACAGTCATATATGAGCGAAATAGCTCTGTTTGTAGGTAAATGGTTCCCTTCCAATTTGCGTGCTCGCGTCTCGCCACGGACAATCGCCCGCAAATTGCCCGACCACTGATTGCCCACCGACGTTTATCGATATTCTAGTTGAGCACCGCACGAATTTGCGCACACCGCTTGCACTTACTGTTTTGGATGTTTATGTTTATTCCCATAGATCAGTTTACTTCTGTTTCTATATGAGTATTAATAAGTCAATATATTTATATATTTTTTTTATACAGCAGGGTAGGCAGAGGGAACCTATTGTTAAGACACTCCGTTCCCCACTTTCCACCGAGTTCTGGAGTCATTGCGTGTTGAGTTGCGGAACTGAACATCGCACTTTGCCTCAACACCAGAGCGAAGAAATAAAAATATAAACGTAAGTAAATATTTTATCTCTTCAAGTGGGGATCGAACCCACAACCAGTCGATTTTATAGTCACACTTTGTGCCCCTGCGCCACGACTGGCTTCAACTACTATATCTATGTTTTTTTCAATTTCACGCTGTATCCCGCATACAGCAGGGTAGGCAGAGGGAACCTATTGTTAAGAGACTCCGTTCTACTTTTTCCGCCGAATTTTCGAGGCATTGAATGTTGAGTAACGGATTTCAACGCCCCGTTTTTGCTTTATCATTTTGGTACTATAGCGACAGAATGAAAATATGAATAAATAATAATCCCCTCGAGTGAGAATCAAACCTAAAACCACCGCGTTTAAGTCACACGCTTCCGCCCACGCCACGACTGCCCCACTATATCTAATTCGTATCATCAATCCAATATTGCCTATGATTAAATAAGTAACACAGAAAACATCGTAGAACAACCGTAACCCCAAAATCGATAATTACGAAACGATATCATACGGATGCGGAACTAATTACTATCCCACTTTCATGTGACGTGTGGTGTTGGGATCAATGGTGCTCACCAGGCCGCCGCACGAACAATGACGGGTCATCCCACACAATACCGTCACGTTTACCGACGCGTTGAAATCGAGCATTCATACAGTATACCGAAAAAAAAATATCGATTTCCGTAAATAAGTGAGTGTAGCACATTTATAATAATGATGAATGGTTCTATTGGTTGTTGTATCGATATTCCGTGTCTAATCGCGATACTCGAACGCAACTCGACTATGATCTTCATTGATGTTTAATTGAAAGGGAATTATTATTCTATATTGCTATAAATCTAGTAAAAACAAGGGTATTTTTGACGTTATGTATTGAAGTCTATTTCTTTGATATCGTAAATCTTACACGGTGTTAGTGCAAATGTATTTTAAAATGATGTATTTACGGAATAGCAATTATTTTACTGTGATATATTTCACGTGGTACGTGATATAGTTTTCTATTTAATAAACTTATATAAAATAAAAAGAATTAACTTTACGCTGTACCCCGCGTACAACACGGTAGGCAGAGGGAACCTAGTGTTTAGACACTCCGTTCCTTTACTTTGCGTTTGAGTTCCGCCAAACTTAAGGCCAGGCCTGTGGCTTGTTGCCAGAGCAAGAAATGAAAATAGAAATGAATAATAATTAATTTTCTCGAGTAGGGAACGAACCCACAACTGTCGCGTTACAGCCACACCCACGTGCTCCTGCGCAACGACAACCTCAAAAAAAGTTATTAATTAATTAATCGATTTAGTATTTTTTTTTTCTTATAAACGTTGACTAATATGAAAACGAGATCATTTAATGAACCTTTAATACGACAGCTGTTTGTTCCCAGTCATTTTACGCGGAGGAAATAAAAATATTATTTTATATAATTTAGTCTTTTCGGTTAATTGGGCATTTTGCGCGCCACATTGCAGCACAAAGACGACCAAATGCTAGCACTGGACACCCCTACGTAACAGCGTATCGAATACACCTATGGATCAAAATTCGTAGTTTTAGAAAAAATATGAGAGTACAGTGGTGGCGCAGACAGCTAGCGTGTGACTGTAAACGTTACAGGTTGTGGGTTCGATTCCCATTCGAGGAAATTGAATATTACGGTAACACTGTACCACGACTGGCCTCATTTTATATTATGAAAATAAAAATAAATCAGCTTCATGCTGTATCCCGCACACAGCAGGGTAGGCAGAGGGACTAGGTAGTGTTAACACACTCTGTTCCCCACTTTCTGCCGAATTCTGGAGGCATTGCGTGTTGAGTGGTAGAACTCAACGCCGCATTTTGCCTCTACACCAGAGCGAAGAAATGGAAATATAAATTTAAGTAAATATTTCATCTCCTCGAGTGGGGATCGAACCCACAATCAGTCGGTTTTACAGTCACACTTTGTGCCCCTGCGATACGACTGGCCTCAATTTTATATTATGAACAAATAATATTTTAGTTTTTTTTATTTATAATAACAAATTATATTAAGAAGAAATAGTAATAGGTTAATGATCATGTAATATTATTGAAAAAGGTAAACGAAAATAAGAGACTATCACGCTTGCAAAAATTAATTCATAAACAGCTGTTACAAACGTTAAACAAAAGTCGAAACAGGCGCGCGCCGACGGACAAAAGGACCCACTACATAAATGCACTTTCAATTCGTCGGCTCTAATTACGTAATTATGGGGGAGAACGGGGGAAAAAAGTAAAATGGCGAGCATTCTCCACTCGAGTCACACATTATTTCACGACATTTCTCGATCGTAACTTTTTCTTTCTAATTAAAAGACATGTGCTCTTTTAATGTGTTGCCATAATGCTACAGTTTTTGGTGAATTTTGGTGATTTCAGATTAGAAATTGATAGCTTCCGATTTATTTCTCTTTGTGTAGTTTTTTTATCAGCTTTTACCTGCGTGTTAAGGGGCGGAACTCTACACCGGGTTATTACCTTGGTGCCAAAGAGAAGAAATGAAATATTAATAAATAATAATCCATCCCTCCGAGTCGGGATCTAACTTATAACCGTCGCGTTACAGTCACAGCCTTGTGCCCCTGCACTACGATGGCCTCTACTTGAGTAGTTTTGTTAAATTAAAAAACAACTCGATTTAATAAGACAAGAACATAATTACTACATATAATAATTTTGAAAAAATAAAATTATTTTCTTAATTAGTTAGTACCGTACGTATTATATAAATTAGATTTTATATCACTCGAATAATTGTATGTGAAAAAACTATTAATTTAGGTAATTATTTTTCAAGATAACACATCAACTTGGCTGGCGTACAATTATAAATGTGATTTTTTTGCTTTCAACATTATCAGTTTAAGATCTTATAATATTTGGCGTTTAGTTGTACGCGAGAATAGCAAACATTATTCTAGAATATAGATAAAACGATTTGTATTATTTATATAAAATTATAAAGAGGCCAGTCGTGGCGCAGCGGCACGAGGTGTGACTGTAAAACCGACTGGTTGTGGGTTCGATCCCCACTCGAGGAGATGAAATATTTACTTAAATTTATATTTCCATTTCTTCGTTCTGGTGTCGAGGTTAAGCGCGGCGTTGAGTTCTGCCATTCAACACCCAATGCCTTCAGAATTCGGCAGAAAGTGGGGAACGGAGTGTCTTAACAATAGGTTCCCTCAGCCTACCCTGCTGTGTGCAGGATACAGCGTGAAGCTGATTTATTTTTAAAATTATAAAGAAATAATGATTTCACGTTTCGATATTACAGGTACATGTAACAAAAACCAATATTTGTGGGATAATTGTTTCTAATTATGTATTGTTTATGATCGATCGATCTGTGAGAAACTCAGTTTGCGGTCAAGCGGAATTTATTTGCAATAATTGCGTTATTTCTAGTAGGTAACTTAATATAGGCGGTAGGTAGTTAGCTGTTTATTGCTCGGTACCTCCCCCTTTCAAGGTAGGTTAATTAAAAAATATATTTTCCTGTATTAAAAGATAGATATAATATAAAAAAAAATATTTTCCTATATTTTCCTGTAATAAAAGTTGGATATTATATAAAAAAAATAAATGGCAAAGTGATGTTTTGTGAAGCGTTTCAATTTTTGCTTTATTTATTCTTAAGCCGTGATCCAAGGGCCTACAGATCTACGTTTTAGCAAAACTGAAATTTTGACTATTGGTCTAATATGTAGTTAAAACGGTATGCATACATACTAATTTGAAACTGGCGCCCTTTCAGAGGTAGATCTGGGGCTGCTGGGATCGTAATCTGATATTATATTAATAAAGAAAACAGAATTTATTCATATTTACATAAGTTTTACAGATGTCGCTTAAGCTTTAGCAAATAAAGAACTTATTTGCATATGCGAACATAGATGGTGTCACATTTCGTAAATTTAAAAAAAAAATCTACTTACGGCATTATGTCACTACGGGTGTAAACAAAATATAAATCAAACTTAGTTTTGTACTTTAAAAATATGACAAATTTTGTTATCTCGACTAGGTTTTCCACCACCTAACCATACTAACCATTATACTGTATAATAATAATAAGAAACAATAAACGCAGTAAGGTATTTTAAAAATATGACTTTAAAAGTTCCCGGGCCGTCGTCGCGCAGGGGCACAAGTGTGTAGCTGTAAACGTGGCTGGTTGTAAGTTCATTCTCCAATCGAGGAAATGGAATATATATTTTCTATGGTGTCGAGGCAAAGCGCGGCGTTGTGTTCCGCCACTCAACGGCTTTAACACTAGGTTCCCTTTGCCTACCATGCTGTGTGCAGGACACAGCGTGAAGCTGATTGTTAAAAGTTACCCGCTTATTGTTAAAAGTTACCTTTTGCTTTTTCAATTCCGATTGACTACATATAATGTATTGATAAGTAGATATTTACGAATATTTAAGCACAAAGTTGGTTCTCATGTTGTTTCTGATACAAATACACAGGTGAGCTCCGTCCCGACACCTGACACCAGCCTCGGAACCGGCCACTTCCGCCGGACGCGCCAATTAGTGACGCACACACACGCACTGCCCACAGCCCGGCGTTACCTCACACGGACAATTATAACGTTAATGAACAAACAACAATTTAGGATAAATATTAATATATTTAAAATTTTTAAAGTGTTAATCGACACTTAGGAAAGAACAATACTTATTTAGAAAACGTATAAAAACTTGAACGTAGCGGGACCGAACCCGCGCCTCCTGGAAACGAACAGGTCGGTACGCTACGTTCAAATTTTTATACATTTTCTAAATAAGTAAATATTAATATATTTATAAAGTAGGTAAGTTGTTATTTATTCTGTTATTTGATTAGAGCTATTTAATTTTTGTTGTCATGTTTGATATAAGGCTCGAAATTGGGGAACAAAAATGTCTTAAGGAGGGTCTTGACACTAGGTTTCCAGGTGCCCTTTGCCTAGATGCTGCAAATGCATGCAGAAAAGATCTAAATATATAATAAGTATGTTACAGTTTAATTACCTAGCAACACCGATTCCATATTAACTCTCAAATGGCAGCACTTAGGTCATTAATTAACATTAGATAAAATAATTTTCTATTCATTTATGTATTTTTCGTTCATAGACACATCCAGTACACAAATTTGTTTAAATTAGTTAGTAATAGAGACCACTCGTGACGCAGGAGCACAAAGTGTTTAGATTGGGGGTTCGATTCCAACTTGAGAAAACGAAATATTTAATGTTTCCATTTTCGTCGGTCTGTTGTCGAGGCAAAGCGCAAAGTTAAGTTTCACCACTCGATGCCTTCAAAATTCGGCGAAAAATGAATTCGGAATACAGCGTGACGCCAAAAACAAAACTAAAAATAAGTTTTTATACCTTAAGGCACAAAATTGTGTGTGCGTCGGCAAATTAAATTATTTTACTAAATATTATAAACCTAGATCCATTTTATTTGTTGTTTTTGTTGTCTAGCGAGCGTGCTGCGGAAAATTTGAATGGTAACCAAATTTGGAAATGGCTGGAATCTGTACGTGGAATGTTTCTCAAAATTCAATTGTTGTGGATGTGAAACTAACAATAGTTTAAACGGAATTAAACTTTTATTTATATTAGAAGTCTATATAAAAATGTATATCTATAGATATAAGTATATTTCTATTTATTCGATTAGATTGATTAATCGGATAAATCGAATCGATTGCTGTTCTTTGTTTTGGAATTGTTGTGTTGTTGTGTGAACGGTAGCATATTTTCCAGATTCATTTTTTTAAGCATTTGAGTGATATTAAATTTTATAAATTTTATACTTATATATTATACGTTTCCGCTATAAATAAAATAAATAAATCATATATCTGCTATAATATAAATTTAAAATAAAAAATTAAGTCAAATAAAATCAAATTAAATCTGCTTCACGCTGTATCCCGCACACAGCAGGGTAGGCAGAGGGAACCTAGTGTTAAGACACTCCGTTCCCCACTTTTTGCTGAATTCTGGAGGCGTTGCGTGTTGAGTGGCAGAACCCAACGCCGCGCTTAACCTCGACACCAGAGCGAAGAAATGGAAATATAAATTTAAGTAAATATTTCATCTCCTCGAGTGGGGTTCGAACCCACAAGTAGTCGGTTTTACAGTCACACTTTGTGCCGCTGCGCCACGACTGGCCTCCAAATTAAAAAAAAATTATAAAATATAATATAGCAAATATCAACAAAGTAAAAGCGACCCCATTCAAGTTTGCTACCTCCCACGCTTACTCTATTGTTAATTATATATTCAACGTGGTCCGTAATTATTATCAGTTTATACAAACGTTTTTTTTTACAAAAGCTCATTTAACTGACAAGATGTAACGAAGCCTAAAATCCAACCACATTATTCATATGGAATTTTGATGTGTTCGTATTTAAAACTAAACCTGTTTGTATGATAATTAGGTGCGTTGTTAATTTTTGGGGAGACAAATATTACTAAAATTTTAATTGATTGTGTTTTGTAAATTTTTTTTTTGTGTGACACTTTTTTTTTCAAAAATTATATCAGCTTGACTCTGTAACCCGTGTATAGTAGGATAGGTTAAGGGAACATAATATTAAGATACTCCGTTGTCCATGATATCAAAAACAATATATTATTGTACATTATGTCTAATATTAAAAGATAAGACAATTATATTATATTTATAAAAATATATATAAGTAAACATTTGATTATTTTGAAACAATGAACTGTTTCTGTTACACAATTAAGGTAAAATACGCTTTGTTCATCTTAAAAATATTTTTAACTTGCTGTTATAAAAATATATTTACGTATATGCTTGTAGGTTATTACGATTAATACCTAAGTAGACACAAATTAAGAAAATTAGCAACAACGACCATTATGTTTATATCAAAATGACGCTCAACAGAATAAAAAGTGAGGCCAGTCGCGGTGCAATGGCACGAGCGTGCAACTGTAAAAGCGACAGGCTGCGGGTTCGATTCCCACTCGCGGAAATAAAATATTTAATATATTAATTACCTTGCTCTGGCAGCGAGGCAAAGCGCGCTGTTGAGTAAGTTTCTCAACAGGAACGGACGACGAAACTAGCTTCCCGTGTTCCTTCTGCCTACCCTGCTAAAAAAATATAATATACAAAAAAAACTAGATTAACATTTTTTTTATTAGCTTCACGCTGTATTCCGCACACAACAGGGTAGGCAGAGGGAACCTAGTGTTAAGACACTCCATTCCCCACTTTCTGGCGAATTCTGGAGGCATTGCATGTTGAGTGGCAGAACTCAACGCCGCGCTTAACCTCGACACTAGAGCGAAGAAATGGAAATATAAATTTAAGAAAATATTTCATCTCCTCGAGTCGGGATCGAACCCACAACCGGTCGGTTTTACAGTCATACCTCGTGCCGCTGCGTCACGACTGGCCTCTTAACATATTCTTTAATAATAATATATGGTACAACCATAATTTTGGTCAATCGGTGCAAAAGTCCGACAGCCCGACACGGTCTCTAGCGCGGTGTGGTGCGATAGCATCGCTATTATGCGCTACAAAACGACCGATATCGCCCTCATTACGACAACTACCTATAATGGATGCTTATGAACTGCCTTTTCAGCTAGCAGCGCTCGTGATGTGATTTAATCTTGCTAGTTTAGCACCTTTCGTGTAAGAATATGTTGTTGTTGTTGTAATAATTGCAATGAGTTTATTTGATGAGTTATTATTATTTTTTTTCGTATTCTTTTTCAGCTTCATGCTGTTTTCCGCATGTAGCAGGGTAGGTAGAGGGAGTCTACTGTTAGGATACTCTGCTCTACACTTTCTGCTGAATTCAAGAGGCTTTGCGTGGCAAAATCCAACGCAGCGTTTTGCCTCGACAGCAGAGGGAAAAGTGAAAATATTAAATATTTTAATTTAGTTGAGTGGGAATCGAACCCACAATTTGTCACGTTTACAGTTACCCGTTTTTGTTCCTGTGCCACGACTGATAACTAATTATTTTTTTATATTAACATAAGGTGACAGAGACCAGCCAGTGTTAATTAGTTTAACTATAGTGTAATACTTAAACAAAACACTTGAACGTTCTTTCCGTCGCACAAGTTATTAGTATTTATTTTATTAACAAGTGATAGCGGTAAAGTGATAATATTCATTTGTTATATTATCTATTCTAATAGAAAAGATTTTTTATTCATAATTTTATATAAAATCAATTTCAAGTAAATGCTTACAATCAAGCTGTGGCAGCTCAGTGGCATTATAATGCATCAAATTTCCCACATTATATAATTTAGTTGTCAAAACCACTACAAAGAGTATGTATGTACATATGTATGTATGTATGTATGTACGTAGCTTGTGAAAGCAATTATTACAATCCCTTAGTCACATAAAAATCAGTTATCTGTAAAGATTACTTCCATGAATATACATACACGAGTTATATATATATATTTTTTTGAAAAATCAGCTTCATGCTTATCCCGCCCAAAGCAGAGTAGGCTGAGGGAATATATATATATAGTGTTAAGACACTCCATTTCTCACTTTCTGCCAATTTTTTTTCGAAGCATTGCCTGTTGTGTGGCGGAACTCAACGCCGGACTTTTGTCCTGGTGCCAGAGTGAACTAATGAAAATATTAATAATTAGTAATCAAACCCATAACTGTCGTGTTACAGTCATACCCTTGCCACTGCGCCACGACAGTCTCTGTTTATACAGATATTTTTTTTAATTCTGAAGTAATAAAAAAGTACTACCTAGTAATGGTACCTGCTGTTTTAATTTAGATACCAATAATGTGATGTGGATAGAGTTTTAATTTATTAACTTAAAGTTTAAATACATGTATTTAGGGTAAATATCGAAAACTAATACGTATTGTAATCTTTCTTTGCTATTATATATTCAAAATAGAAAACAAATTAACTATACACAGGTACCAAACTTTACAAATGTACGCCTTATCTAAAATATCATAACAATAAACTATTACAAATAGATTATAAAAATCGACATTTACAACAAACATATTAAAAAAATATAATAAAAAACATATGTAAAAGCGAAGTGACCATTAGAACGAATCAATCGATACAAAGGAATTAATTATAAAAAAAAAAGAAGTGCATACAAAGCGTGCAACGTTATCGCGAGTGAGCGCGGGTAGAATGAAACGACTAATTACCATTGCTCGCGATACCATCTCTCCCCTCGCCGGTTAAAACATTCCGGTAATCATTTTGATTGAAATAATAGACAATCTGTCATTTGTTTTCTTTTTTTTTTCGATTGAAACAATAGACTGTCATTTGTTTTTTTTTTAAATACAAACACTGCCATATATATCTGTAAATCCATAGATTATAAATTCGTAGGATATAATTTAATGTAGATACAGATTATGTAAAAGCTCGAATAATTGTTGTGGAGGTTTTTTTTTTACTTTCATAGAACAATTGTAATAATGAACAGATAAATAAAAATGTGTGTTTAAGGTCGAATGTAAATAGCTGTCTGTCATTGCAAGCGGTACCGTGATAAAATGACATTTCATTATGAACATAAAATTAATTTTCTTTTGTTGTATTTAAGTTATTTTTTGTTTTTTGTGATATAAGAATGTTGACTGTAAATCAATTACTTATTTAATTACACAACGTAATGACAGTAGTTTTCATTCTTAAGGTACGGCAATTCTTCTAATCAATTTATTTTCTCAGCTTCACGCTGTATCTCACACATAGCTGGATTGCCAAATGAAATCTGGGAACATAGTGTTAAACACTCCGTTCCCATTAAAACACTTGCGTTCGCCAGTTTCCGCCGAATTCTGGAACTCAATGCCGCTATCTAAATATTTAAAGTGAATATAAATATATGAAATACTAAACTAATTAAGTCGTGTAACATAAATTTAAACGAGGCAATGGTGTTCGTCCATTTTAATTTCTATGTCAAATTAATTATGTTATACTTATTATTTAAACTGTGAGTTCGTTTGACACCTGCACAAGTTATTGACTACAACGTATAAGACGTGTTTGTATGTTTAAGGCAACCTACTTTAACGTTAATTCGTTAGATGTCCGATTTCTTTTTTATGCTTAATAATCAGCTTCACGTTGTATTCCACACACAGCAGGGTAGGCAGATGGAACCTAGTGTTAAGACACTCCGTTTCACACTTTCTGACGAATTCTGGCGGCATTACGTGATGAACGGAACTTAACATCGCGCTTTTGCCTCGACACCAGGGCGAAGAAATGAAAATATAAAATAAATATTTCACTTCCTCGAGTGGGGATCGAACCCACAATCAGTCGCGTGTGCAATCACTTTGTGCCACTGCGCCAGTACCAGTAGCGACTGGCATCCTATTTTTAGTAATATTCAATCAAACTTTTTTTCTACTAATATTTGATGACATTTTTGTTAGCTTCAGATATAGCAGGGTAGACAGAGGGAACCTACAGTCAAAATACTCTGTTTCTCACTTAAGGGTATTAAGCAGATATAGAATTAACGAATGTATGCCTGATGGCAGATATCAGTATAATAAACAACTCTAACTCTATGTCTACACTATGGCGACTGGATAAATACGACCTTTTATACATATATATTGCTCGCTTTAATGTAGGAAAGATAATATCTTTGGGCCGACGATGGAATTGTAATAGTTGCTACTGGTAACAATTTTTTATACCTATTTTATTATTAAGACAAGCCTGATTTTGTATTGATTGAGTATTGAGTTGCGGGATTTAACGCCGCGCGTTACCTTGCCAAGCGGATGGCGTCATGATGATGTATAAAAATAATAAATATAATACATACACATATTGGCATCATACTTTAATATATCTGAATGGAGAAAGTTGATCGTAGTCTCCCTTTGTCTATCCTATAAAATACGAGAGACGTGTGATTTGAAAACATAGACCAAAGGGCTAGATCTGCAATTTCTTGTATTAAATTTAAACTCACAGCTTTAACAAACGACTGTAGTAGATATCTACATAAAATCATTGAAGTACATTTTATAAATTAAATATATATAACACTAAAAATGAAAATTGTAAATAATTTTTCATGAAATTCGACGGAAAGTGGGGAACGGAGTGTCTTAACACTAGCTTCCCTTTGCGTACTCTATCATGTGTCAATGCTATTTTCACGTCCAGCCTTCAACAATAACTTCAATATACAAACCACCTATAATAATTTGAAATTTATACAAAGATTACGTTACAAAAAGTCATTGGAGTCATTTATGGCGTCAGCTAAACGGTACGCTTAATTATACGATAGCTGTAGCGTTTCATGTAAAAATAAAAACTGCGCCGCTTTGCTATTCAAATCGGCTGTTTAATTACGACCGTGGCGAGACTAACGGCCTAAACAATCGCGATTTATTCTGTGCCACAAGCTTATTACAATTTACTTTTAAATTATTATTATTATTGCCTCGTTATTTAACAGAAACTCATTTAAAATCAAATATATATTTTTTCCTTTTATAATTTATTTATTTATGAATAATTAAGTATATATGTAAATAGTGGAAACTTTTAACAATAGATGCTAAAATGTGATAGCTTCTGGTGTCATAACAAAAAAAGTTTTTAGTTGTTTATGAGCAACGTTCTGTTTACTTTTGAGTTACCGTTATCATAAAATAATATTAAAAAATCATATATAATATACGTACTCAATTTATTTTTAAAACCACTATATATCATTTCGTTCAAACGAAAACTCAAAAGTGGAAACAATAGTAAAATATGTTATATACTCGTATAATAAAAAAAGAAAATGAAATTTAATTATACGCTAAAAAGTATTGTAATAAAATTTCTGTATAAATTAAATAATACATACATATGTATACAAAAAAAATACTAATTACGGTTCACGAGGCTTAAGCTGAGCGTTGCATTAGTGTGAGTGATTATAAAAGTAGAATAAAAAAAACTTATACAAAATAAAAATTATTAAAAATCAATAAAAAAATCGAAGCTAAATAAATTCTCCTATGTGAAACATTGTATCCTGATAATTATCAAACAATACAATAAAACAAGGAGAAGCATCGGTGTTAGGGTGAAGGAACACATCTCCGATATCAAGAATGGGCATGTATCGAAGTCAGCTGTGTGTGAGCAATACTGTGGATAAACCAAGCCACTACATTAGGTTTGATAAACCCCAAATCCTCGCTAAGGAAAACAGATACATTCCTAGAATGCTGCTATTGAAATACAAAAACATCCTAATTTCTATAGGGAGGATGGCTGGACACTTTCTACCACCTGGGACCCACTCATAAAATCAATTGAAGTCTCAAATCCACCATACCAGAGGGCAAGATACTATCAGCTCATTCTGCAGGAATCCAGGGCAGTACGCGAGGTGATTAAGAAATCATTAGCGGTAGTTTGATATAATAATTATATCAACTGACAGACGAATCCCACTTTAGTCTACCCGTGACCACGGACTACTGCAAAGTGTTCGAAAGTGTCGGGTTACAACAAATATATGTAAATACTAAATATACGCGATTAATCCGGTTAAAATAGATTCATTTAAATTATCCCGATAATTTTTACTCTCGTCTAATACGTCGTTTGAGTTAATAATCTTTTCGTTATATCATCCGAATCCAAATATATATATATATATATATATATATATATATATATATATATATATATATATATATATATATATATATATATGTGACGCTATCAGTATAAAAGAAATTTAGGCTGGTTTTTAAGAAGCATACATCGGTATAGGCCACGAAAGTTACGCTACATCTACATTATGCATATATAATACTCACGCAAATGCGAAGTTGAACTTAGACCTCGCGGGCTGTATCTACCGATTGATTTTTCTAGCCATTTCAAGTTCATGTTAAGAGATATATTTTATAATGTTGTAAACTTTAAATAACATTCTGAAAAGTACCTTTGTTTGTTTTTCAACCAGTTCTAGCACAATAAGTCCGGTTTTCGTAGTTACATATATGTATTATAAATTATTATTTATTTAGAGTTCATCTTTCTAATATAGAATTGATGATTAGAAGAAAAATCTATCGACATATGTTATGTTTATCGTAAAAAGTATGTAACTGTTTCTTTATACAATCCATTTATCCATCCGGTATAGATAATTATACTTATTAAAGATGAAAAGTTTTTTATGTTCGAGTGCCTTGTCGTATTACAGTATTCTCCTATTAATATATCATTATCTGTTCATTTGACATCCAAAAATGGAGAAGTTTAGTTATTAGTACATTTTAATTAAAAACATAATGTCAGTATTTGAATTTTATCGGTGTGCTGTCCAATGGCCGCTGTGGACAAAAAGACTAAAACGGCTCTAATGAGTAATTACATGCGACCGGAAGCCGATATACATCTACACTGAGCAAGGGGAGTTTTGCCATTGATTTAGTGTTAAATACCAGTTTAATATATATTTTTAATGTTTTTAGAGGCCAGTCGTGGCACAGGGACACATAGCGTGACTGTAAAATCGACTGGTTGTGGGTTCGATCCCCACTCGAGGAGATGAAAATTTACTTAAATTTATATTTACATTTCTTCGCCCTGGTGTCGAGGCAAAGCGCGGCGTTGAGTTCTGCCACTTAACACGCAATGCCTCCAGAATTCGGCAGAAAGTGGGAAACGGAGTGTCTTAACACTAGGTTCCCTCTGCCTACCCTGCTGTGTGCGGGATACTGCGTGAAGCTGATTTATTTATTTAATGTTTTTATATTTTCTGATTCCTACTTACAATTTTGACATATATTATATATTGGCTATTTATGTCAAAAATGTATTATTTCTCAAATATTAAAAAAAAAATAAGAAACCTATCATATATACCGTTCCATTCAAACTAAAAGGAAATTAAACATAACCACCGTCTTCATTATTCTCGAATTAATATAGTGTTGTAAATCGCACAACATCTACTCATATAAATGCAAATAAAAAAAAACTAATTACATATTAAATATTTTTTGTGAGTACTTACGCTTATTAGAACCATTGTTGTTATTGTATAAAATTATACATAGCGAATAAGGAAATTCGTTAATATAAAATATTTTATTACCGTATAAATAGGTATTTTAATGTTTTATATCTTAATGAACTGTAACTTACATAAACTCCGGAAACACTATTTAACAAACAATAAATTTCGTTATGAAACTGAAAGCAATTACTCAAAGCAACAATATAGAGTTTACATAATAAGTAATGCATCGTTTTTAACATTCCTACTGGTGCGTGCATGAGTGTAACTGATAGGTATCTAGTGACTATGAAAGTGTATGAAACTAAATAGTGTAGAAAAAGCTTTATTAATTTAAAAAGGCATTTTTTTTGTAGCTTGATGTTATCCCACATATAGCAGCCCACATATAGCAGGGTACGCAGAGGGAACCTGTCGTTTTTTCCCTTTGAATTCTGGAAGCATTGCGTGTTGAGTGGTGGAAATCAATGATGTGCTTTACCTTGTTACCAGACCGGAGAATGAAAATATTAATTACTATAATTAAATTTCTCTGAGTGGGAATCGAACACACGACCGCTGCATTTACAGCAACACGCTTTTGCCACTGCGCCACGACGGCCGCATTAACTGCTTCGTTATTTATTTATCCGTATTAGCGGAAAAGGAAATCTTGTATAAAGTACATCATTATCCACTTTCCATCAAAGGACAGTAGGCATAGCCGCAGTGGTTGCAGGCTCGAAGACCAATATGGATTAAGTTTCTTAAGATTATTTAGATTTATTTTTATTCAATATACACCATATTTTAACCCTTAGAAGTGACCAGGCACTTCTAAGTGTTAAAATCTGATAGAACCGTCTATCTAAATTCACAGTCACGCCTGGCGCGCTCTTGAATGGCTTCGTGATATACATATATACTTTTTAGGTCCTCTTTTTTGCAAGAGAGAAAACACCCACAAGACCTGACCTTTCAATAAAGAGGCAAATCAAAGCACACTTATAGGTACTACTGAACCTATTCTATTCTACTAGTCAGCTTCACGCTGTATCCCGCACACCGCATAGTAGACTGCATCAAAATATACGAGCATATATGTAGTGTTAAGACACTCCGTTCCCCACTTTCTGCCGAATTTTGGAGGCATTGCGTGTTGAGTGGCAGAACTCAACGCCGCGCTTGCCTCGACACCAGAGCGAAGAAATCGAAATATAAACTTAAATCAATATTTTGTTTAATCGAGTGGGGATCGAACCCACAACCAGTCGGTTTTACAGTCACAGTTTGTGCCGCTGCGCTACGACTGGCCTCGACTACTTCTATTCTACTAATATGTTATATTTAAACATGGGTAACTTTAAGGACAATACGCTTTAATAAACGATATGGATAGGTCATAACCGCTTCTTAAAAAATCTTTACAGTGATCTTCAATTTGTTCTCCAGAATGTCGTTGCCTTCGTAACGCTACAGTAAAGCCTTTTTCTTATTTTTCAGTTCATATTTATATTACAGGTGTATTCTAGGTTTACCTCATTAAATGAAGGTGTTTGGTTCTTTTTTGGATTCCGTACATCAAAAGGATATAACGGAACTCTTTATAGGATTGATTGACCATGATGTTCGTCTATCAAGACCTATATATCTCGAGAACATGTGGAGGTCTCTCTGAAATTATTATCAAATATTCAGGTCTACGGCCTCTTGTTTTTAAGTCAACGCAATCAAAATATACGAGCATATATGCATAATTTTTGGGGCATCAAATTTTACAGAGATTTAGATTACATTTTCCGTTGACCTACAATCCTGAAATTGGTATGGAACCCTCAATGGGCACCAAATTGCACTTGACCGATGTTATTTAACCAATAAATAAAATAAAAAAAAACGTTTTTGGTGATAATCCAAAATTAAAACAGTAGCTAGTAAAATGAGATATAATTTTTTGATTACATCAACGCAGGTGAATTTCCAAAAACATATGATGTTTCTCTTATTTTCCTACAAAACCTAATATACAAAAAGATAGATAGTAAATATATCTACAAATAAATACCAAATTAGACATAAATCTGAAATACATTTATTTATTTATTTAATTCCAAGGAAAGATAATCACAGCATGTACTAATAAAAAAACAATTGGTATTAATAGCATATAAATTAAAGTGATATATTTGATTAAAGTAATAAAAATGTCATACAGTCTTGAAAAAAATCAATTAATTGAATATCTTGATATAATAGATTGAAAAAAAATCGGACAAGCGCAAGTCGGGCTCGTCCACCGAGGGCTCTGTATAAAAATTGGAAGTCTCCAGCTTTTTGAAATTCAAGTTTATCTTAGCCAGAGACATTTCATCACCTATACCTCTCTTGTACTAGCGGTTCTAATATCAAACTCTGTCCCTCTTTTAGGGCTATTATATTTTTAGTATTTAACTAAAAATGTAAAGTTTTCAGATATTTTCCTTAACTAGTGCTACCTGTAGATGCTAGCTGCCAAATTTCATAATTCTAGGTCAACCGGAAGTACCCTATTAATTGATGCCCTTTATAGTGCTGAAATACTCGTGTTTTGCTATTTAAAGCTATTATTTTGTAGGATGTAACCACATATGTATATTTTTTAGTTTTTTACTGAACTAGTACCTGTAGATGCTGCCTGACAAATTTTATAATTGTAGATTAACCGAAAATACCCTATTAATTTTGATTCCCTTTATAGTGCCGAAATACCTTTTTTGCTATATAAATGGCCGTATCTTTTTTTTAAGTAAATATAGAAATACTTTTTTTTCAGGAAATCATGGGGCCGTAGATCTGGGTATACGGTTTGAATTTCAACCCTATATTACCGTATATAGTATTCCCGAGATATAGGATCTTGACAAACAGACAGACAGACAGACAGATTGACAACAAAGTGATTTAATAAAGGTTCCTTTTTTCCTTAAAAGGTACGGAACCCTAAAAAAAGAATTAAAATATCATTATTTCAAGGAAAATTTTATTCAATTTGCTTTTTCTAAAATATAACTGAATTATAATCACAGAACAGTAAATAAAACAGGTATTACTAACAAACACTAAGTCAGAATTACATAAAAACCGTTGTGCTCGTGATTAAGAAGCGTTTTAAAAATATAAATATTTATGCTGTCTGTGTAGCGTGATATTGTATAGTTAAACTTTTAATATCGTTCTCGTAAATTATGTTTCTTAGAAAATAATAAATTAACGGAACGGAACGGAGTGTCTTAACCCTAGGTCTCTAACACTGCCTATCCTGTTTTTATTCTATTATATATTAGATATATAACTTCAACATTTTTTTTTATTTACTCCTCTCCTGTATACCTATTGTTGAGAAAATAAAAAAAAACTTGTAACAGACGAATTTGTCGTATTGATAAATTATACTATTTTTATTTGTAAAGATTCGGTGGAAACTGGGGGATGAGTATCTTAAAACAAGATTCCCTCTGCCCATCCCGCTATATGAGGGATACAGCGTGAAGCTGAAAAATAAGAATGTTTAATTAACATAATAAAATAAACAACATGAACAGTCCAAGCAACATTCTTTAATTTCTTGTCGACAAAGCTTGACCACCACACGCCCTCGCGATAAAACACGCAATAGTTTGTAAATGCGATTCCAGAAAACGGCCGTTTTACGATTAGATCAGTACGGCAGCCGCGGACCCGGGGGTGAAGAAGAGGGGGAGAGGGGAGGAGGAGGGCGAGGGGTTGTTAATTGCTCCGTTTTGTGAACACGGTCAGTGGCGTGCTACGCGAGTAATCAGCGAACTCTGACTGATTGCTTTTTAAATAGGTTTTATGCCCACTGAAATCTAAGGAAACCAAAGGAAAGCTTCGAGGCTCGAGCACGTTACGTTCGTTCGTGCGATACGATTGTGTGAGACCGCGTTATTTCTATTTGATGACCGTGACATTATGAATGTATAACTGGTAATGGTTTATATGAAAATATTTTTGTTTCGTTGTTCAAGTTCGGCTGATTGGTGTGCAACCTCCTTTAACTGTAATTGTTCATTTTACTGTTTACTTTTCTTTAAATGAAAACCGTGCAAACGTAGACATTTAATAAAATAATTGCAAAAATTGCAATAACTACTTATTATTGTGTGCGGGATACAGCGTGAAACTGATCAGCTATAGCGTGAAACTAACAACAGATTAATCAGAGTGAAATTAGTGTTAAAACACTCCGTTCCCTATTTCTATTAATACTATATGTTGAAAATCTGTAAGCTTCATTTGGACGTGTAGAAATCGATATAGACTCGATATTAATTTACTCGGAACTTCTTGAAAGAAAAAACTTTGAGGTTAAAGCTGTTGTGAAGTTGACATACATGGCTACATATCATAGGTACTATTATTATAAATGTAACTACTCAACTGATTACTACTATTACTACTTTGTACACATATTACAAAGGACATATAATACTTTTTATAAAAATATTAATATACATAATTGCTTGACTATAATATAAAAATAATTCTAATTCTCTACTATGTATATACCTTCTTAAAAAAACGAGGAGATCTCTAGTATTTATATATACTTATTTCACAACAATGTTTCTTCACATGGTTACTAGATTCCAAGTAGGAAACAGCTCGTCGAATGGAGATAGCACACACGATTTAACACTGCCCTAATAGTTAGCGTGACTGTTGGAAGTTAGTAGCTCAATGTGTTTTTGCTTCGAAAACCTAATATTTCAACGCATTTCTGTATAGCCTACCTGATGTTCAAACACTCCGTTCCCCATATTATAAAAAATCAAATCAAATCTGTTTCACGCAGTATCCCGCACACAGCAGGGTAGGCAGAAGGAACCTAATGTTAAGACACTCCGTTCCCCACTTTCTGCCGAATTCTTGAGGCATTGCGTGTTGAGTGAGGCAGAACTCAACGCCGCGTTTAGCCTCGACACCAGGGCGATGAAATGGAAATATAAATTTAAGTAAATATTTCATCTCCTCGATTCTGTCATCCATCGGTAGATTTTACAGTCACAGTTTGTGCCGCTGCGCCACGACTGGTCCCATATTATAGAGACGTTTAATTTTGATTAATTTATAAAATAATTGCACATCATTCAGAATGCTAATTGAGAACGAGTTGAAGATTAACAAAATGACTTCTCACAACTACGTACATACATTAAGTAACAATTATAGCGATTCTGTTTAGAGATAAGCTGTGGTTATTAAGCAAAATTAAAATTACTTTTATGGAAATTAAAAATGATTGATATCAGACAGACTTTGGTTGGAGTACTAAGAAACGGCAGCCTTCACCGTATTTGCAAGGCTGGTTACTTGTGAAAATTAATTATCGAAAGGTGATGGGTTCGATTTAATTTCTATTTCAAATTTATAAAAAATAAATGAATTAGCTTAAATAAAAAATAAATAAATCAGCTTCACGCTGTATCCCGCACACAGCAGGGTAGGCAGACGGAACCTAGTGTTAAGACACTCTGTTCCCCACTTTCAGCCGAATTCTGAAGGTATTGCGTGTTGAGTGGCAGAACTCAACACCAAAGCGAAGAAATGAAAATATAAATTTAAATAAATATTTCATCTCCTCGAGTGGGGATCGAACCCACAACCAGACGGTTTTACAATCACACTTTGTGCCCCTGCGCCACGAATGGCCTCTCCAGTTTGTAATGTAAATATTGAGTAAATCAGTACACAACACAAAATATACAATTCCTTAGTCCAATATAAACTTACCTTATATAGTAAATAGCCTAGTGGATGAAACAGTGTATTTCGAAGATGAAGATTATCGGTAAAAAAATTTTTCAGCAGCAGGGTAGGTAGAGCTAATTAGCATAGTAAGACACTTTGCTCCACACTTTCTTCTTTTCTTTATGATTCTGTATCAGTGAGTATTGTGGCGGAACTCAACTCCGCGCTTTTGCGTCGACATCAGATTGAAAAAATAAAAATATTAATTTCATTTCATTTCCTCGACTGGGAATTAAAAGCACAACCTGTCGCGTTTACACACGCTTGTACCCCTACGCCACCAATTTAATATTTGATGAAATAAAAGCATATTTTTACAATTACCTAGTTAGATTTTCTATATTTAGTAAAAAGGAATGCTTTATATAAGAAAAACAATCGCAAATTTAATTGACAACATTTTAATTACAAAACACCACAAAATCTATTGGACATAAAATGTCACGTTTCAGATTGCTTAAGTACATCGCCATACAATATATCTATTACAGCGGTAGGTAGTCAATACATACCCAGCGCCATTTTACTTGTGTATTTAATACTAATAATACGTACATTACAATTATACATTTATATTATACAATATTTGCACGTTGCATCAGTTTTAAAACATTTTGTTTTCATTTCAGAAGTTAATACTGTTTTATTCAATATTTTGTGTAAATAATTTGCTGCTTCAGGCTTGTATAGTATAGAATGTATATAAAATATAAATAAAAAGACATCACCAAAAAATTTAAATTAAATGATTATAATACTTTCCTTTTAAATTTAAAAAAATTTCGGCTGAAGCTATTTTTTATATTACATTTGCACTTCCACGTGATATATTTGGGACAAAACTAAAACAACAATCAAGACCAGCTTGCCGCTTGAACTCACAAAGCTTCTTCACATTTATAGGATTAGTAATACGACATCGAATTTATTTATATTATACATTAATACGCTAATTTTATTATTTAATTCGAGCTTATAATATCACATAATTATTTATGGACATGTACAGTCCACTATAAACATCTCAAAATGTTCCATCGAGAAGTACGTAATATATTTAACGTAACTAATAAATATATACTGTCTTTCGTTCTGATTAAAAGGTAACGAAACTCAATCATGACTTTCACTTCACAGAATAACTTTAAGTTAAGCACTTGTACGTGTTCGTATCACTTGTAAGTCATTATAACCGATTTTTTCGTTCTAAAGTTCCCGAAAATTGGTCACAGATCACTGAATTTACACGTGTATGGGTTCATCGTCGTCCTCGTCATCTGAACGTCGTTCTAGAGACGGCTCCCGAGGAGACCGTGGGGGTGGGGCCGGACTGCCGGGGTCGACGTCGGGGGAAGGTGTGCGTCTCGCTTGTGCATAGTACCCTAGAGCACCCAGCGCTGGGCCTCCGAGGGAACCGAGGTGAGCCGATGGACCCGGTAGACCCAATCCTAAAGGTGGTACGCCCGCTAACGGAGCACCTGGATATAATCTGTAAATATATTTCTTAATTAACAGAGGGATTTCCTAATGATTTGTCGTATAAGGATTTCAAATAACTAAACAAGAATAAAATTAGTCCTTTAAATCCATTAAAATTAATACATAGGTATATTAATGTAGTATTAGATATTTTTATATTATTTACCGGTAAGGCAGAGGTTTTTGCAATGTGTTTGCAGAAGCAGATGCTGCGGCGGCAGCTGTGGCCGCGGCTTGCCTGTAGTACAGGTCAGCGGTCGGCGCCGGCTGTGCTGGATAAGCGGGAACTCCCGCCCAGTACCCACCGTACAACCGCTGGAAAGCCGCATAGTTGCCAGCTTCAGCCAAAAGTTCTAGGCCGACGGCTGTTTGACGTTTCCATTTCGTTCTGTTAAAGATATTGATATATTTAATTTTTTTGAAACTTTCTAATATAATAATAGGTATAGGTATATTTGAGAACTAATAGTTAACTTAAATTAGGGTTCATCTAAAAAAATGTCAAAGTTACTTAGGTAGCACGAAAGTAATTTTATAATAAATTACGGTACATTTAATTTGAAATAAATCTGTTTTTACTATTGTGTGAATACCGCAAGAAACACAAATTGCCATTTTAACGCCACTCTTGAGAACTCAAATCGAATTTGAAATTTTCTAAAATGTTATTTACTAACCCTAAAACTATAAATCACCAACCCTACAGAGCAGTGTGACCCCAATCGTCATCAAATTTGTCACAGACCACTCGAGATGACAATGACGATGTGACAATAGTGAGTAATAAAAAAATATATAAATAAAATAATAAATTTGACAAAACGTCTTGGGCACTCGCATGTTTACCGGAGCGTGGTCTACTGCTTTAATTTGATTTATTTGATTCTCTCCAAAAGGGTATACGAGTATAAATTACAAGATATTGCGAAGGGGATGAGATATAACGATTATAAAAATGCTCTATTTCATTTTTACCAAATGTTTATTTAGAAGAGTTATTGAACGTTCAGATGTAAGGAGCTTCTTACAAACGATAATGTACTACAATTTATTTGAAAAACATCCAAGTATGTTTTACGTACTCAGGCAATTTGCAATAATTTTCTATTAGTGACACATAATTGTTTTAAATATTATATAGTTTTAAATTATATTTTAACAATAATCAAATCAGCTTCACGCTGTATCCCGCACACAGCAGGGTAGGCAGAGGGAACCTAGTGTTAAGACCCTCCTTTCCCCACTTTCTGGCGAATTCTGGAGGCATTACGTGTTGAGTGGTAGAACTTAAATTGATACTAATTCATATAATTCATGAAAATACGAGAGAAATTAGTTTAAAATCTGGTTTACGCTGTATCCCGTGCACAGCAGGGTACTGAGAGGGAGCCTAGTGTTAAGATACTCCGTTTCCCACTTTTCCCAGAATTTTTCAAGGAATTGCGTGTTGAGTGACAGAACTCAACGCCGGACTTTTACCTTGATTCATTTTATACATTTACAAAATAACATGTTGTTTGAATCGTACCAAGTTTCGCGCAAGCCAAAACAAACACAAGCACCATATATACGGACCCCAGTAGTAAAAATTTAATTTCGTTCTTCAGTTGTCGATTATTTCAAAAGCGGTTATTGTCATCGAGTGAGGTTTTTATTAATTTGAAGGGAGTTATTATCATTTGCTATTATTATTTTGTTAGGGAAGAGCCCTTTGTGTGTGGTTTTAGTGGTTGTTAGAAGACGCATCGCTGGTTACCTCGTTAATTAATTTCTTTAAATGGATCATTTAATTTTATTAAATGTAAATGATGGGGGAGTTCGGATGCTTTGTTAGTTGAATTTCATAAAATTATTTATGGTTGATCATTAATTATTTTGAATAGAGAATAAATAAAATAGGAAAAATTGATTGTTTTTTACAATTTTTTTAATAGATATGTAGGATGTATTTTGAAATGTTTTTTTTAAATATTTTTACGGAAATACAAATTTTTAGCAACAAGTTTTAAAAAGATATATTTATATATTTATTTTTTAGGCGCGAAAAATGACATATATATTTTGATGTCTTCGCTCTGGTAACGAGGTAAGGCGCGGTATTGAGTTCCGCCACTCAACACACAATGCCTCCAGAATTCGGCGGAAAACGCGGCACGGAAGTGTTCTTAACGGGAACGGACGTAACACTAGGTTCCCAGGTTCAATGTGCCTACAAAGCTATGTAAAGGATACAACGTGAACATAAAAAAATAAAATAAAGAGAATTTAATATTTCCAAGAACATCCTTCTTTAGCACCTATTGACTAATGATAACTGATTTTTTATCCTTAAACTATATTATCATCGATGAGATCATTACACTTTAACTATTCAAATATAGCAAAAAATAAAAACTACTAAACAAAAAAATAACTATAGAAACCAATTTAATAAATAACTAATTGGTTCTAATGAAAAATGGTTAGTCTTGTTTTGTTTTAAATACCAACCCATAATTATCAGTAGCCAACATATTTTGATCGATAGAAAGCTTCGTTTGCATTAATCATATTCTAGAACCGGTCCCTCTGAGGAGTGACTCGAGAGTACTTATTTAATTGTCGAGCTGAATGAGAGGCAATCTGCTCAGTGACACTATTCTTTTTATTATCGCGACGAACAAAAAGCTCTCAACACACTTCAATTCTTGCTGGTGCCTTGAGACTTCTTAACAGACTATTCTCTTTCTCTGTCACTCGCGCACGCCTCTCCGTAAGAACGAGTTCTCCCTATCTCTTTTCCTGGTCCCGGCGGAGTCTGTCTACGCTCCGCCCAGTGGTTTAGTGATTTGATGCTGCGTGAACTGATTCAATTGTTATTTGAGGTCGCCCATTCTAAAAAGCACCTTAAGTGTTTCTTGTTAAAGACTAAAATCGCTCCATAAAGACATCCACTTACGTCCGTCCTC
Organism: Heliconius hermathena; assembly: GCA_013403705.1. Lineage (NCBI taxonomy): Eukaryota > Metazoa > Arthropoda > Insecta > Lepidoptera > Nymphalidae > Heliconius > Heliconius hermathena. Next base: position 225,305 of record JAAIXJ010001790.1, on the reverse strand, counting down.
TCCAAGGAGGTCTCAGAGGAGGAGGTTGTTTATCTCGATTTAAGTTTTTGGAAGACGTGATGCGAATTCGGCTTGTATAGACGACAAACAAGGAATATACTCATCGATCCGTTTACACTTGTGCTTAAGCTTCTTAGGTTGTGGGGCGTTGGGCTCTATTTGATTGTTGTTCGAACGTTACTTATACGCTGTTTAGAAAGTTTCCATACAAGTTTCGTAGAGAGTTCTTATGGGAATAGTTTAGTTCAAGCGATTTTGTTACCTTGTTGACTCTTCGTTTTCTTATATGATCCTCATTATGTAGTGTTATATAGTTTTTATATATTATCTGTCTGATATAATCGATTCTATTATTTATTGAAATATTCAGTTAAAATATTGTTTCATTTATATATACTCTGTATTTTTTAGTTACAAAATTTATCATAGCTATAACCTTCAAAAACATAATTATAAGTTTAATTGTTATGTCTATATCTGGCTACAACTTTTTGATATTTAATTGGCCACATAAAATAAAACAAAAATATTTTACCTTGTAATACGACGCTTATACTACATTAGCAAGCAAAAAAATGATCTTGGCATTTGCACTAAAAGATACATACAATACGTTATTAAAATAAATGCATAAACTGCTCTTAATTGCTATTTACTTGTCAGTATGTCCATATTTGTAAATGTCCAACCTAAGTTGATGTCGAACATACCGAAATTAGAACATTAAATTACATACTACGAATTAAAAGGATGTAATCTTATATTAGTGGTCGGCCAAAACAGAAATGGCACCGGGAACTCAATTATTATTTTGGAAATGATAAAGTAGGTGACCTCCGAGTCCTTGGCTCGATTCCCGTGTCTTTGGATGTGTAATTTTGTTATTCGCTATAAGCGATTAGCGCTTCTTGGTAGCTCGAACAACCCTTACATTATGTCATTAGGAATTTGCAGTCACAATTGTGGTTTTTTTGGTACTAAATATTAATTTATGTTATATTTTTGTGTAGGTATGTGTATACTGAGTTACGTAAAATATATGTATTTCTTACTATTGTTACAATATTTAGTTAAGACGAAGAAAAACAATTTGCATTTTCTATATAATATATAGTTATTTTTATATACTTTTTTTGCTTCATGCGGTATCCCCCACAGGTAAGTAAGATAACTGTTAAGACACTTCGTTCCCCATTTTCCGCCGAAATGAAAATATTAAATATTTTATTTCTTCGAGTTGGAATCGAACCCACAACCTGTCACGTTTACAGTCACATATTTGTGCCCCTGCGCCATGACTTGCCTCAAAAAATAATAATCAGATTACAACATGAATTTGCTTATTTTAATGCAAACTAACGAATGAGATCAAAAAGAATTTTAAGAATCGATCCGTGAATGATAATAGTATATTTACCTAAAGTAATTATATTTTCTAATAATTTATAAACACTACGTAATACACAAATAAAAAAATAAATACATATTAAATAATAAAAACCAATTTACAGAGCTAATTTAGCTATATTTTGATTTAATTATATTTCTATTTCAATTGAGTTAAGTTCGCGATTGTACTCTCATCCGTATGTCATTATAGAATGCGTCATTAGATAATCACGGATTGCACGTCGCCGACCACTAAACGACGATAAACGGTGTACGTCGACAGCCCCTGGGCCTATTATACATACGTACGTTTACGACTGGACAGTTGCAAAACGATTTGGACGTTTCTGATGAAATCGGATTTGATCGCTCATTATATGTAATTCTAAAGTACCTAATAACCAATTATGAAGGCTGTAAAACTTGATGAATAAATAATAATAAATCAGATTCACGCTGTATTCTGCTCTTAACAGGGTATGCAGAGGCAAGCTAGTATTAAGACACTCCGTTATCTATTTTTCGCGGAATTCTGGAGGCTTTGTATGAGTGACAAAAAACTCAACTCCGTGCTTTGCTTCGACATTAGAACTAAGATATGAAAATAATAAATATTTCATTTCGTCGAGTGAGGGTCGAACCCACAACCAATCAACTGGCTAATATTGATATTATTTTGGCATAACTTTGATATTATTTGCTAAATATTCAAATTACGAGGTAACTTAACATGAGGTACTTTAAATCCCTCTCCGTATACGTAAAGGACACATGTGCGATATATGTATTTACAGACTAGGGATGCCCGATGTTAGAAAAACATCTATTTTAACATCCATGTCCACATCGAAGCTTATACATCGATGTTCGATAAAAACACAATGAAAAACATGTCAGCCAACATAATTTTTTTCATATTGTTATCAATAAATAAAATAACTATAATATGTCATGACATTTTAATTAAAACAAAAATCTAAAAAAAAGATAAAAATTTCCGAACACGTTTTGTCAATCGACTGTAAAAATAATAATTTTGAATGCACGCGTACGCGACTAAATTTCGATTATGTGCTGACATCGATGTTACGATGTTTTATTTAAGACAACATCGATCCTGAAACATCGAGATTTCCATCGAAAATCGATGATTATCGGGCATCCCTATTACAGACCCAAAAAGTATAATTCTACAATAACTTACGCAATATTACCAAAGTTACAACTATAACAAAAAAACCAAAATCCTATACTATATATTAATCAATCAACTATCCTCGAATATATAGCGGCAACAGTCAAGAAAACGATTCGGTAGCTTCGCCCAGAACCAAAAAAGACAGATAAGCCTAGCTATCTCTTCAATATCATTATACAATGAATCATTTTAAGACAATTAAGTAAATAAACCATTGAATGGATGTAAAAAAGTATCAATTTGGCTGGCGGTAGCTTTATAATGGATGGTGCGTCGGCGCCGGCTCGGCCGTGACTTGCAACCGCTCTGTGGATGGAGTGCCGACCATTGATTCACACGTACAAACAACATGCTGATCGAAATTTTAATTTGTTATATATAACTAGGTACTGGTTCGAATCCATAAGAATTTTCCCTAAGTAACTTATTCTTATTATTTCATAAAATGTTGTATAAAATCGTTCAATAGATATTCAAGGATTTTTTTTTTATTTCTACAAACCAAATTATGACCAATAAAAAATGTTATTTATAAGTGAAACCTGTAATCTTTTTTATAGTACATTATTTTTTTGTACAACTACTTACTTAAATACTTTTTACACGATTGTGTAAAATAAATAGGAATACAATACAAAACAAGAGTCCACTAAATCGTCATGATACAAAAAGTGTGACAAAAACAAAAACAAACTGTTCGAAATGTAAGACAAAATTAAGAATATCTATTATGTTTAAAAATAGAAGAAAGTGACCGCTCACAAAAGCTATTAAATCCTACAATTAACTCCAATTTCACACTCTTTCACGAACCGAAAAATCGAAGCCCAAACATTGGTTTTACCGAAATTATAGAAAATCAACAAAAAATCTAATAAAAAAATTATGTCGATACAAAAAAGCAGACGGGGCGGGCGACCACTTGTGCGGCGACTGCAATATCAGTCTCCAAATTGATATTATATTATATTGAGATGCTGTGCAATATCGTGTCATGTTCAGCGACGAGTTGCTATAATAATCTCAATTTTGATGTCGTCTGCGAGAATTTATTAAAATAGATATCTTTCACAATATTCCATTAATAATTTCTTTGCTAAAATGATCAAATTTTAAAATATTTCTTATTATTTGTTTTGTTTCTGAAAATTCTTATCAAATATACGTTTGAAGTAAGATATATTTTTTAGCTACACCCTGTATCTTGCACATAGCAATTTAGGCAGAGGGAACCTAGTCTTAAGACACTCCGTTCTCCATTTTCCGCCAAGTTTTGAGTGACGGAACTAAACGCCGCGCTTTGTCTTTCAACCAGGTCGAAAAAATAAAAATATTGCTAAATAAACACTCTATACTGCGAGCGGGCATCGAATCCACAACCGTCGCGTTGGAAATCACACCCTCGTGCCACCGAGCCATGACGGCATTACGAATAAAAAATGAATAATAGAAAACTAGAGGTAGCGCGTTTTTTTAACTACTAACGTTTTTATAAACCGTCTAGAAGGTGGCACGGTCGGCCCCTGAAGCTCTAATTACGGACGTTTGTTTTTGAAATAACCGCTTTTGTACAGGCGCCGACAAAACTCGTTAAGAGATTTAAATTAATATCAACAGTTATTACTTTTGTTTCATTTTTCGTTTCAAAATCTTATGACTATGGTAATTATTATATATACATTTAAATAATGTTAATTTATTTTCTTCATTATTTTAATTGGAGGCGAGTTTAAATATCGTTTAATATATCTTAAATGTACTTTATTATAAAAGATTTTGATTAAAAGAGAACATTATTATCCTCAACACCAGTGCCGCTGTTTAGTTATGGCTGACTCAGCATTCTCTATGACTAGCCGACTCTCTCACGAGCTGTGAACGTTGTCGCAGCCGTAAATAAGTAATGGCGGCGTCTTGAATTTCATATTATATAAAGATTTAGACATTTTATTAACATGTAATATATCTCTACATATAATAAAATCGTAGCGGATTGGTGTCTGTGTATGAAAATATAGTATAAGAAAAAATGTTATTGGTGGCATTTGAAGACGTAATAGAACTAAAAACATATATTTTTTAAATTTGTGTCTGTTTGTCTGTGCGTTTGTTCACTTTTATCTCAGAAATGGCTCAACTGATTGATTTGAAGCTTTCCTTAACATTAAGTGATGGTTTTATTTAAATCGGCTTATAAATAAAAAAGTTATATCATTTTACACAATGTTGTTTGATAAAATTGCTATTTTATTGCATTAAGTGTACTTTTTCACTTTTCCAAAACTTTACTTTTCAATAGAAGTATATGAGATATTGTTATTAAAATGATATTATTATAAGAAAACGAAAGCAATGCAGATAAGTAAATTAATAATTATATAGTTCAAACGTGCGAAGTCGCTAGTCGCTAGTCCTTAATAAGATGGTAATGGTATAATTGGGGGCCATGCCGCAGTGGCACGAAGTGTGACCGACTGGTTGTGGCTGTGGATCCCCACTCGAGGAGATGAACTATTTACTTAAACTTCGCTCAATAACTTTCGTAAATTAATACTTTATCAATAACGAGAAAAAAATAAAATTAAACCTTGAAAATATATTCAAGTTCCTTATAGAAATACCACACAACATAATATAACTTATAAAAGAAGTGAATCTATCATTCCATAATGCATTTTCTTTTAAGACTTTAGCTTATAACTTGCACCGTTATGCAGTATTCTATAATAATTGCTTTCTTCGTTCGACTTCGACATTACTATGTATCCAGTGTTATAAACCCATTACAATGTGGGAGGTAGAGTTCTTAATAGCGTTTCTCTACAATTATCATGTAATACAGAGGGGATTCGTTGTTAGAGGGAAATATGGTCTTAATCATAACTTATTAATATATATATTACTTATTATATTGTAGGCAAAGGGAAATTAGTGTTAAGACACTTCGTTTTCCATTCTCCGCCGAATTTTTTGAGGCACTTTGACTGGCGGAATTCAACGCCGGGCTTTGCCTTGATGTCAGAGTGAAAAAATAAAAATAATATTTTATAAATAATAATAATAATAATTCGTTAATCAGTCGTGGATCAGTGGCACAAGCGTGTGACTGTAAACGCGACAGGCTATGAGTTTGATCCCCAGTCGAGAAAGTGAAATATTTAATATTTTTATTTCTTCACTTAACACTCAATACCTATAAAACTCGCCGGAAAGTGAGAAGCGGAATGTTTTAACACTAGTCTCCCTCTACTTATACTACTAAATGTGGAATACAGCGAGAAGCCGAAAAAAAATGATAATAATAAACTTACCGTCGATTTTGATACCACGTCTTCACTTGCGTATCTGTAAGGCCCAGTTTTGCTGCAAGTTCCATACGATCTTGCACACTGAGGTACTTTTGTCTTTCAAAAGACTTTTCTAATGTCTGCAACTGGTGGTCCGTGAAGGCTGTTCGCGCCTTTCTCTGCTTTTTCGCGAGTCCTGACGCGTCGCCACCGCACGATTTACTCGATACGTCATCTGAATCATCTTTTACACCTACAACAAAATATAGAAATGATAAGCGTGTTTCTTAAAAGTATCTTTATTGAAATATAATATATTCTTATGCTACATATGTATATAGGCCAGTCGTGGCGCTGCGGTATGAAATGTGACTGTAAAACCGACTGGTTGTGGGTTCGATCCCCACTCGAGGAGATGAAATATTTACTTTAATTTATATTTCCATTTCTTCGCTGTGGAGTTTCTTCTGAGGCTAAGCGCGGCGTTGAGTTCTGTCACTCAACACGCAATGCCTCCAGTATTCGGCAAGAAGTGGGAAACGGAGTATCTTACCACTAGGTTCCCTCTACCCTGCTGTGTGCGGGATACAGTATGAAGCTTTTTTTTTACATATGTATATTTGATATGTATATGGAAATTTTATTCATACAAATTAGTTTGGAATTAACGGTGGCAAATATAGACATAAAGGTTTTGGAAAGAAATAAAAATGTTAAACGAGCGTTTCCATATTCTTAAGTGAAATAAATAAAGGTCCAGGACCAGTCGTAGCGCGGGGGCATAAGCGTGTTATTGTAAATGCGACAGGTTGTGAGTTCAATCCCCATTCGAGAAAATAAAATAATTCATATTTTCATTTTTCCGCTCGCTGCTGTCGAGGCTAAGTGCAGCGTTGAGTTCCACCGCTCAACGCGCAATATCTCTAAAATTCGGTGGAAAGTAGGAAGCGGTGTGTGAAAAATAAACAAATAAAGGTAGGGTATCCTATCCGGTACGTAATTTATTTTAATATATTTTTTTAAATTAAAAAATATATAAGAAAAAATCAAAAATATCTGCTTTACGAAAACAAAGACATTGTCATAGGGTAATCCAGAGCTTTGTAACTCAAGCGAGTCGTCTCGAGAATTGTAAGGCTTCTGCGGTCACCACTTCCTTACACGCACTTGGTTGCCTACGAACGCGTTTTTTATAAAAATACCAAGTAAATATTATTTTTATGTACGTTCAGATTAAGTTAAAAATATATTTTTCTTTTTTTCAGCTTCACGTTGTATCCCGTTAGTAGCAGGGTAGACAGAGGGAACCTAATGTTAAGTCACTCCTCATTAACAACCGAATTGTGGTGGCATTCTAACTTGAGTGGCGGAACTCAACGCAGTGCTCGACACCAAAGCAAAGAAATGAAAACATTAAATATTTTATTTCCTTAAGTGGGAATCGTACCCATCACATGTCGCGGATACGGTCACAAGCTTACGCCACGACTGGCCTCAATATTTATTTCATGATATATTTAAAAAAAAATCAAAAGCTGTGCAATTTTAATTATATTGTAGTTGGATATATATAAAATTATATAAATATTATATAAATTAAACCACCATAAATATTTTAAAAGCATTAGTATCACAAATTAAATCACTTTTGCAGCGTCACCCTTTATCCCATATAGGCGAGTAGGCAGATGAAACCTAGTGATGGAACCAATTTCCATCCAATTTTCCAAAAATTGCGTGTGGCGAAACGGAATGGCGGAACTCAACGCCACGCTTCGTCCACCAGAACAGGAAAATAAAAATAATTTAATTCCCGAGTGGAAATCGAATCATTGACATCAAATAGAAGATCTATATAAATGCCTGTATCATGTAGAAGATATCTATAGACACTATAAACACTGATATTTACTATGGTAATGTTAAAATTAAAATTAAATGAAATCAGCTTTTTTTTAAACTCTTGAGTGGCAGAACTCAACGCCGCGTTTTGAAAATGGAAATATAAATTTAAGTAAATATTTCATCTCCTCGAGTGGGGATCGAACCCACAACCAGTCGGTTTTACAGTCACACTTTGCGCCACGACTGGCCTCAATCAATTTAAATTACTTACTTTCTTATTAGCATGAGAAGCTTCAAATTTATTTTGTTGACACAATTTTTTTGTCCAAAAAGTGCTTAATATAATTAAAAATAATATTTCTCTGTAAATACGATATTAAATTAAAGTGTATCAGTTAAGAAACATTTATTGAGATACTAAGTACTTTAAGGTTGTTATCGACCCAAACAAATTAACACCTTTAGCGTTAAGTGACTTTTTAATTAAAGTGGTTTTTCATATCAGAAAAGATAATGTTGCATAAGTTAAAAGCCAAATTGAGATATAAGAGAGGGTAAAGATTAATTGAAGATTTATTTTTAAATTAAGATTAACACTCTCGAGTCTTAGCTATTCTTAATATTTCTGCTTATTCTGAGTTGCCACTATTTTGTACCAGATCCTATTTAAAGATAATCTTTTAAAGAATCTCCAGGACAGAAAAAATATTTATTATTTGTTAATTAATACATAGTATGTTGTGTTAAGACGTTTCGTTTCATTTTTCTTTGTTTTATCAATTTCGTAACTCTATATGCTTCGTCTTAACAAGGCGATGGAATCAAAATAATTAACATATAATCATTTACCCGTGTTAGCCTCATAACCATCACTTTGACAGTTAGATACCAAGGCAATATCCCCAAATTAACATACGTAACATACCTTTTAAGGAAATAGGAACCCTTATAAGATCACTTGGGTGTCCGTCTGTCTGTCTGCATGCCAAGAGCTTTTATCTCAAGAACGCTTGGAGTTGAAAGTTGAAACCATATATTTAGATCTATCAAAAAATCGTATGTCTACGTTTACTTAAAAAATATGGCCGTTTATATAGCAAAAAACGCGTATTGCGACACTATAAAAGGAATCAAAATTAATTGAGTACTTGCGGTTGACCTATAATTATGAAATGTGGCAGTTAGCATCTACAGGTAGCAATAGTTCAGGAAAAAATCTGAAAACTATACATCTGTGATTAAATTCTAAAAAATTATAGCCTTAAAGGGATCATAGAACTTGGTATTAAAGCCACTAGTTCAAGTGAGGTATCAGATAGACCTCTGGCTGAACTAAGCTTGAATTTGAGAAAAAGCTTCCAATTTTCACACGGAACCCTCGGTAGGCGAGCCCGACTCGCGCTTATCCGGTTTTTTTTTAATTATTTCCAATAATTAACATACAATACGATTAATTTTAAAGAGTACATTACAAAAAAAAGGTGTGCAACACTATCGGAATTCAGTAAGCGCAAAGTACGACACGGGATTATAGGTATAAGGCGAGGGAATTAGCTCAGCCGAGTAGAAGTTGCGGTTTACCACCCAGGCACTAAGCGCTCAGACTACTTACCTTCCCCCTGTTAACTTACATGCGAACTGCACATTCTTGTATTTTATACGTTTTGTATATATTTTTTTCAATAAATTATCGTTAAACATTAAATTATCGTGAGTCGTGCCCCAGGAGGTGTGTCTGTAACGGTTGTGTGTTCGATTTCCACTCGAAGAATGAATCATTATTTATTAATAATATTTTCATTTCTTCGCTCTAGCACCAACAAAAGTCCGACAGTTGAGTTCCGATGTTGAGTTCCGTCACTCAACACACAACGCCTCAAAATTGAGCGGAAAGCAGAAAATGGAGTGTCTTAGCACTAGGTTTCCTCTGCCTCCGCTGCTGTGTGCGGGATACCGCGTGAAGCCGATTTGATTTTGATTAAATTATCGTGGCCAAAATTCTTAATGTTAGAATTAAATGTTATTTTTATTTCTTCGCTCATCTCTCAACTCATCAGCTCATCTATTCAACACGTAATGTCTCCGGAATTCGGCGGAAAGTGAGGAGCGGAGTGTCTTAACATTGGACTCCCTCTGCCTTCCTTGCTACTGCGGGATACAGCGTGAAGCTGTTTTTTTATAATTGAATGTTTATAATTGAATGTGACGGTCCAAACGTATAAATGGGCATATTAAAAGTTTAAGCTTTACGGAAGAACAGGATAAAGATTCGTCTTGCCATATCGGTCCCTGGAGTGTGACCTCCTGGATGCTTAAGGAAACGCTGGTTGGATGTCACGAGGCAAAACAATGTTCTACCGCCGACGACGTTAATGACCGTGCAAAGTGAAGTAGGTGGAAGGTCAAATCTTGGCAAACACCGGGTCCCTCGTGAACGTGGTAATGTCAGGAGGAAGAAGAAATTAACAAAGATTTATCTCGCTTTTAAAAAATTAAATAAAATTATAAACATTTACTATAAGTATATAGTATAAGTGTTTATTTTTTTATAAAAGCAAGACGAACCTTTAATATAATAGGTTTTGTCGTAAACTTTCTCTTTTGACATTTCCGTTTATATGTATGGACTATTGATTTGTTGGTTTTGAATACGCATAAATAAAATATATAAAAGTAGGTAATATTTTATAATCATATGTAAGTATATATTTATTTTAAGCAAGTAATTTATTATATACAGATAGAAATGACCTGAAAATAGGGCCGGATCTGTTACTGATTCCACCACATGAAAGCACTTCTAATTTGGGTTTTATGAACTGTTTGACTTATCTACCTCATCATAATAAATAATTACATAATAATTAATCAATTTTAGTGAACTCCCTTTTACTTATAACTTAAATAGTGTATGATTTTACATAAGTTGGACGCTTATCCCGAGATCAGTTATACCTTATGAGAATAAGAAAGAGAAAAAAAAAAGAAATCAAATCAACCCAGTAGTCGCCGAGTTTCTACTGATTTGTATAACAAATATTGTATAGATATAGATTTATATAGGATCTGATCGTAAACACGATGTTCATAGGTTTAATCTCGCTCCGAGGAAAAAATATTTTAATTTCTTCATTCTAGATTTTCTTTGCCTACCATACTTGTATTACAAAAAACATAAGCTTCACGCTTTATCCCGCACACAGCAGGGTAGGCAGAGGGAACCTAGTGTTAAGACACTCCGTTCCCTACTTTTTGCCGAATTCTGGAGGCATTGCGTGTTGAGTGGCAGAACTTAACGCCGCACTTTGCCTCGAGACCAGAGAGAAGAAATGGAAATATAAATTTAAGTGAATATTTCATCTCCTCGAGTGGGGATCGAACCCACAACCAGTCGGTTTTACAGTCACACTTTGTGCCCCTGCGCCGCGACTGGCCTTGTATTACAAAATATGAATAAAACGTAAGACTGAAAGAAAATACAATAGTTTTTAAATACAAAAAAGTACAAACAGGGCTATACTCAAATAGTCAAATAGCTAAACCAATAATAAATACCCTGACTTATAAACAACCTTCACTAAATATTGTTGGAGCACTATCAAGTGCCGATTTTTTCAAAGCCCCCTCCATTTTACAATATCGAGTGTAATTACGACCCACTGAGGCCCATTAGGGTTAGCCGCTTTTAATTTATTATAATAAGGACCAACTGCCAAATGCATTTGCTCAACCATAAAAAAAATATATCACCGGTGGGCAATAACGTTGCTATAAAACGTCACAAGCTAATACTAACAATATGAAAACGCTTTTGAAATTAAGCACCTAGTGTGAAAAATGTACTGGATTTTGTCTCGATTGATAACGTTTCTGTAAAATATGTATATTTAATTCGTTACTTTAATTAATAAAATAAAAATAAATAAATCAGCTTCACACTGTATCCCGCACACAGCAGGGTAGGCAGAGGGAACCTAGTGTTAAGACACACTCCGTTCCCCATTTTCTAACGAATTCTGGAGGAATTGCGTGTTGAGTGGCAGAACTCAACGATTTTAATTAATCACATCAAATATTATATATTTAATTAATTTTTGTCGTGTGCAGATAGATAAACAATATTCTAATTGACAGTTTTGTGAATTTAATATATCAAAAAATGATATGTTAATTTTTTTTTATCTATATGTTATGTTTTATGAAATATGAATATATAACAGTTCATTTACTAACATTAATCTTTTTTAAATTACCCTATGAATAAAAGTTCAAACGAATGCTAAATAGATACTAAATCAGAGACATATATGTACCTATACTAATATATTAAAAATAAATATATATTACTAGAACCTGCTACTGTTTTAAAATAATAATATATAAAATTTTACAAGAAATAAATTATCATTTAAATTTGAACTCTAATATACGATCGAGGATTAAAAAAGATAATGAATACTTATCATACACGTGCTACCTCTAATGTATTTATAATCGAACACGTTACTGGCCTCGTTCATTTGTCGCCGCAAGAACCTATAACTTTGTATTGGCCCAATAGCCCAACACTTGGGCCCAAGCTGTACTTGAACCAATTTCAATACACTGATATATATATTTGAGGCCAGTCGTGACGCAGGGGAACAAGCGTGGGACTGTAAACGTGATAGGTTGTGGGTTCGGTTCTCGTTTGAGGAAATTAAATATTTAATATTTTCATTTCTTTAGTCAACATTTTATAACGCAATGTCTCCAGAAATAGGCGGAAAATAGGGAATGAAGCGTCTTATCAATAGATTCCCTCTGCCTAGCCTACTATATTAAAAAACTAAAATATAAATATTTTTTAACATTTTTAAAGTGTTATTCCACACTTAGAAAAGAAAAATATTTTTATATTATACGTTTTCTTAATAAATATTAATCTACATACATTGGCCTTGTCGGTCCGGTTGTGACCAACAGCCAGGCATTAAAGGACATCCCACGTATCTATTAGATATGTTAAGCCTTTAATTGAATATTAAGTTACTTGCAAGTGCTTGATTGATTCAAAGAATATTTAATTGATTAATAAACACTCCAATCTCTACAAGAGTATGTCTGTTATATTAAGGTCACTTCATGATTATGCAGCTACTTGACTACGGTTGTAATAAAATATATTTATTATACGTACATACAATTCTTGAGGCCGGTCGTGGCGCAGCGGCACGAGGTGTGACTGCAAAACCGACTGATTGTGGATTCGATCCCCACTCNCGCGGCGTTGAGTTCTGCCACTCAACACACAATGCCTCCAGAATTCGGCAGAAAGTGGGGAACGGAGTGTCTTAACACTAGGTTCCCTCTGCCTACCCTGCTGTGTGCGGGATACAGCGTGAAGCTTGAAATAGTTTTTAAAATTTGTTTTTTTTTTCAGCTTTACGCTCTATCCCGCATGGAGCAGGGAAGGCAGAGGGAGGATAGTGTTAGGCACTCAGCTCCACTCTTTCCGTTGAATTATGGAGGCATTGCGTGTTGAGTGGCGGAACTCAATTCCGCGTTTTGCCTCGACACCAGAACGATGAAAAGAAGATATTAAATATTTCATTCCATTTGAGTGGGGAATCACAACACACACCACCACCTGCGACTGGCCTCAATGTTACATTTAAATTATAAAACTATTTATTATATATGCAGTGTAATGGATGATGCAAATCCATTTAGTAAACTATAAACGTATATTATATTCATATACCTATAATTATCTATTACTGAGCAAAAAGTAGAGATCATAGTGACTTACCACTAAGTTCTCTCTGAGCCTTATTAAAATAAAAAAAATCGAATCAGCCTCACGCTATATTCGGCACATAGCAGAGTGAACCTGTTTGAATGTTAAAATACTCCGTTCTCCACTTTATTTAAAATTTTATGTTAAAAACTGTTCCTGAAAACAATGAAAGGAAACAATAAACACTTTTACCTTATATCTTAATTACGCCATCAGTGCACAAGAATAATCAACCATAACCTTCACAATAGGTATAATAGTAAAATGGTCATGTGATAATAGAATGTGCTGACAAGGTGATTTAATTAAATAGGTCTATATATATAATAGGTTATTTTATTAATTTAAATTGTGAAACATTTAAACAGAGACTAGTCGCGATAGATTGTGGGTTCGATTACCACTCGAGTATTTTTTTTTTTTCGCTCTAATGTCGAGGCAAACCATGGGCTTGAATTACGCGACTCAACATGCAATGCATCCGGAATTCGCCGGAAAATGGTAATAGTAGTGGTAGTATTTTTCCTTTTCTAAGTGTAGAATGGCCTTTTAAAAATGTTAAGAATATTGATTAGTTTTTAGAATTTAACTCGGTGCTTTATACCGTAAATAACATTATACGCATTTAGAAAACAAACTTTAATGCATTTAAAAAAAAGTCTTGTAAACTTTTAAACTTTAAAAAATTTTAGAGACTTCTCCATAACATTAATAGTAATCTTTTCAAATTTGCAGGAAGATTTCTATGTAGTTTAGAAACCATAAAGAAACTTTACTGTAAGATAGGTAAATGATAAAAAATTAAGTCAATTATAATATACAATACAATTAAAATTTATAACTATATCCAAAACAAAACCTACATTTTTAAGTTAACATTATAAGTTTTGTATTAGATATCTTATAGTTAACAATCAGCTTCACGCTGTTTCCCGCACACAGCAGGGTAGGCTGAGGGAACCTAGTGTTAAGACACTCCGTTCCCCACATAAGTATAGTTAACAAGTAGTATAGTTAACAATAAATAATAAATAATAAAAATCACATCATGTAATTTGTTAGAAGCAGCGGTATAATTAATTAACGCATTATGCTTGAGTTACTGGAAGCCATGCGAGATGCGCGGGCGCAACGAACAATGCGACCAAAGAGATGACGTTACATCATAGTGGCGTAACACAATTCACACGAATTATCACTGAAAGTTTTGTATGTCATAATAAATATTTTATAAACAAAAGACAGTTATATTAAATTGCGCTATAATTATTTTAATTTACTATAATTTCTTTCATCTCGTTGAAAGATATAATAATTATAATATTATGGTTAATTTATTTTGCAATAATAATATAAAGATATTATAAAAAATTATAAATTAAAACAAAAGTAAATTTAGTATATATCACTGAAATTCCTCTGTTGACTTACAATGTACTAAATAGTAATAGCATTTTACAAATTCAGCGAAAAATAGAGAACGCTTGTCACTAGGTTTCCTGCCTACACTGCTGTGTGCGGGATACATCGTGAAACAAAATTTTTTTTTCATACCGTAAACCGTTATCAAATACTGTTTTTTGTAACACTAACCTATCTTGGATACAAACTTAACTTTCATTCAATCTGCGTCTCAGTTAGTCTCTACAGTTCTTCAGTAGAATTTTTCCCGTAATTAAAGATATAACTCGTAGTAATAATTGTAAAACAATACTGCAATGGCGCTGCCTGATTTTTGCCACGATAGCAATTAGAAAATGTATGTAATTATATGTTTATGTAAACCTGATTACAATGCAACGGTTTCTTACATTTGTAATCGTAAGAGGACTATTACTAACTACATATTTTTTTTTAACATTTTTTTAAAAATGTTATTCCACACTTTGGAAAGAAAAATACTTATTTAGAAAACGTATAAACAATTTGAACGTAGCGGGACGCGAACCGACCTGGTCGGTTTCCAGGAGGCCGGGTTCGAGTCCCGCTACGTTAAAATTTTCAGTTTTCTAAATAAGTATTTTTCTTACATATTTTTTGTTCTTTTTTTTTGCGAATTGGTAAAAGAAAAACGTTGAAAGTTACCTTTGTTTTTATGTTTTAAAATAAAATAGTAATTATTTTTTATTTTAATATCCATTTAACAAGAGAAAGATACGAAACTCGCACGTTTTAATTATTTTAATTAAAAAAAAAGCAATTGAATAGAATTCTAAGCATAAATTCTACGTTTCATCTTTGTTTTGTGGCATTATATAAATAGTAGTAACTATTCATATTTAAACCGTGGGAAATTTAATGTGTCGTATCGAACAAGCTTACCGCTTTTAGATTTGGATAAGTCAATGTGAAATCGTATGAAAAATTATATATTTTCGAATACCCTTATGGAACCATTCAAGTGGACTATGGTATCTCCGAAGCTATTACACGGCATCTTCACATTGCTTTATATTTCCTATTCCATATTAAACTTACACAGTATGATAAGTGTATCAGCTTAATAATAACAAACAGCTACGCATTTCAAAGTCTTTATACGTATATGAAATTAACTGAAATGAAAGTAAAAACAATGCTAAAACCAATTGGAATTAAGTTATAAAATTGTATTAAATACTAGAGACTCGAACGCGGCTTCGCTCGCTTAAACTTATTTTTGTATTATAGCCAAAGGATAATAATTAAATAAAATATATTTTTTAACAAAAAGTATCCTATGTCATTTACAATACTTCTAAGAATAACTGTAAAAAGTTTCATGATAATCGGTTCAGTAATTTTGGAGTGAAAGCGTAACAAACAAACTAACATTCACTTTTAGAACATTATTACGACATACATTGCTTACACTATATTTAGTATCAAAAATCATCATTACCGAAACCAGTGGCTCGACAATTTCAACATTAGTACAACAAATACGTGTGTAAAATAATCTCCCAAAAAAAAAGTTTTAATCACAAAGTCTTAAGACGAACCTTTATATTTTAAATCGAACCCAATTTCACAGCTCACATCGCCTGTCAGAAACGACACAAAGCCACATGGAAGCCGTATTATGGGAGAACTCTGGGCCTATTTATATCAATGATGATAATCTATTTATTGTCACACTAAAAAGTTTTGATTTTATCATTTGGTGCGATGAAAGAATTGTCACTTCTTGTCGTGACGCCAAAAGTCACTTTGGTCGGTGACGTGACAAAATGATTTTTATATGTAGGTGTTAAGGTTTAAAGTTGTTTAAAATGACGTGATCTGAAACAAGGTATGCTAAGTAGATTAGCGATGGTGCGCGCTTGAGGTTAGGTTTGACGTTTCGAGTAACGAACCAGTGGCTTCGTAAATGTACAATTAGTGACAAAATTGTTTTGGTTTTTATTTTTTTTTGTGCTTAACAGTGTATCCCGCTTATAGGAAGGAGGGCAGAGGGAACCTGGTGACCTAGCGTTGAGACACTCCATTCTCACTAAGAGAATTCCATTTCGCCGAATTCTTTGGACATTACGTGTTGGGATAATGAACACCGCGCTTAGTCTCGTTACCAGAGCGAGAAAATGAAAATATTAAATATTTCATTTTCTCGAATGGGAATCGAACTCACAACCTATCGCATTTATAACCGCACTCTGCGCCATGACTGGATTTAAATAACTTTATTTAACATATTATATATACATATGTAAGTCAAAAAACATAATTTACTTACTTTAAAATCAACGTAATTAATCGTTTCAAATACGTTTTACTTGTAAGTGGTGAACAATCGATTTAATCGTGCGACCACGAGTGTACCATTACACGAACATTAATTACTTTTGTAAATTGTCAGTAAGGTTTATATTATGAAGACTAATTGCTATAAACGCTGTATTTTTCACATTCTCAGTAAATGAGTTTCTTTCAAATTACAATACAAGAAGCTTTGTGTTTACAGTTGTATGTACGTAGTGGTTTAATTACCAGCCAGCGGACGTTGAGTACAGTAAGTGATAGGTTAAAATCATTAGATAAAATCTGTAGTCTTGAAGAGCATATTAGAATAGATGGTTATTATTATATTATTTTAAATTTTTATATTATTTTCAATTAATTCTAAATGTTATTTATAATAAAAAAACAGAGTTTTTATATATACTGCTAAACCACCGGGTTGCTACTTTTATTCCATTTAGAAACATAATATGGTGTATATAAAGTAGAGATTCAACATTGCGCTTCATCCAAGCTCACTACATAAACAAAATATTTATTGAATAAGTATATATATTACTCGAGGCCAGTCGTGGCGCCGGGACACAAGTGTGTGACTATAAACGCGATTTGTGAGTTCGATACCCACTCCAAGAAATTAAATATTTTATATTCTAATTTCGCTTTGGTGTCGAGGTAAAGCGCAGCGTTGAGTTCCGCCACTCAAGATGCAATGCTTCCGAATTCGGTGGAAAATGCAGAACGGAGAGTCTTAACACTTGGTTCCCTCTGTCTACCCTGCTGTGTGCAATATACAGCGGAAAGCTTAATAAATGATAAATATACTCCCGACTATTTTTTTAACATCAAATTCATACCATTCCGCTGCTGTTAGACATTTTGCCCGCGACTGTACTGATGCAAACTGCCACCATGGACATTCACGAATTAGGTAAGCTATTTAAAGTTTAAAAACGAACTCAACTTGACATTTGACAAAAAGCTGATTACGACGTCATTTTTTTCCTCTTCCCCCGGGCAAAGGGCCTTTCAGCCGGGATTAATTTGGTACGTTTTATATGGGTTCACTTATCTCGGGACGGAGTGTTTGGAGCGAGTTGTATTTATCGCAGCTATTATACCTTTTATTATTTAATTTATTTAACACTTCGAGTTTATCGGCTTGTCTATTAAATCGTCGTAGGTAATGCGATTGAAAGCTAAACATTCTAGAGATAGTTAACATAATATATGAGTACGTTAGCTATTTAGAAAAGCATAAATTTTAAGCCTGTTTAGAACATAAAGTTTATGTGATTAGAATAACCCTTTCGCTAGTGAATGAAGATAAGGTTACATTTTGCTTTTACTAAAGTGTAAATATAGAGACGAAATGTAAATAAATTGTAAATTGATTTTAAAATTAAAAAACGACAATGAATCTTTTTTTTTTTTAGTTTACAGCGGCTTTTGTTGTTTCATTTTACAAATCAACAACGATTTTAATAATAAATCAAGAACTTAACCAAAAAGATAGCATAAATAAAAAGACAAAATTTAAGTATCATTTATAATAAATAAACAAATTATTATGCATGACATTTTTTTCTATTTTTTTTAAATAAAATATAAAAAATAAAGTATTAATTAACGTTAGTAATAATTTATGCTCTTCTCTTTACCCTACACGCTCATTATCTCTTAATAACTATATAAGAATAAATGATGTATCTGATTGAAATTAATATAAAATATAAATAATTAATTGTAATTGTTCTTTTTTTATAAAAATTAACTATTAGCACTTATCCTTAGAAATTAACTGTTTTATTGTTTCTCAGTCATACTTAGAATAAACCTACGTATTATTATTAAACTTTACACAATAAAAGTCAAGGTAAATATACGTGTTAAGAAATAGAAACAGTTCTCTTTTTTTACATCGACAATCAATTTGTTCAATATTCACATTTAAATACTCGATCAAATATCTATCAGTACAAAAAGGAAAAAAACATTTTATATTATTATTTTATTTCTTTTGAAAATTAAACAAATTATATAAATTGTATTTCATAAATGTGAAATTATCATATAGTATGGTAGAATTTTGCTGCATATTTTCGCATTTCTTTAATTCCGCTGATTTTGCGTGCTGGCTGGTGCTATCCAAAACTAAGCTTTTCATAAATATAAGTGCTCCCCAAGTGGGATTTAAACCGATAACAACAGGGTATACGACGGCGATCAATAATTATTAAATTTTATTATTTTTATATATTATAGATACCGCAATAAGGAAGACAAAATATTTACAATAAAATTTATTGCTTACTTATATATGTAAAATGAAGTTTAAATTATGTATAAAATACATTAAAAATATTTATAAGGCTTAAAATATGTAGATATTGTTTTAACTTTAGAAACAAGTTATTTTTACTAAATATATATATAATTTACTCATTTAAGTTCAAACACTTCAAAATTGATTTTTTACTGACACTACTATTAGTTTAGTAATTTACATATTACTATTAGTTTTAGTATTTCAAATAACAATATTATCAAAAAACAGAAAAGTATACATAGACATTTTTTATATAAAAACAAGTATTAAGTGGGGAACGGAGTGTCTTAACACTAGGTTCCCTCTGCCTACCCTGCTGTGTGCGGGATACAGCGTGAAGCTGGTTTTTTATTAAGAAGTTATTAAAAATTACGCGCCGTTAAGAAATACGGTCCTTTATTTTAATTTACTCCAAATCCAAATCAATATAAAATTTGGTCCTTCTAAGTTAAGTACTACCTACATACAAAATGTTAACTAATAAGTAATAAATTTTTATAAAAATGTTGAACTTTACTTAGAATATATTTCTGGTCGAATATAATAAAATTTAAAAAGTATAGGATATACTTTTTAAATTTTATTATATATATATATATATATATATATATATATATATATATATATTATGATAATTAATTTACATTTTGTTACTCTAATAATTTGTTCTTCTTATAATAATGTAAATTTATACTTAAACATATTAAAATATATGTAGTTTTGTAATTTAAAATATTATATACCTAATAAAACATTTTACATAAATCAATAGTTTTAAGTAAGATTATAGGTATCTTGATTTCATATATAAAAAATATTAATGAAATATATTTACGGTGTTAGGGGAAGATACGCCAGCCAATAAACAAATTCTCAAATTTGGAGCAAAAATTAGAGAGCGGAGTGTCAAGCCACTAGGTTCTCTCTGCCAACCCTGATAAGCAGGATAAAGCAAGAAACTATACATAAAGCAGCATATTATCTAAATATATATTTACTTATATGTTGATCGAGCCTGAATAAGTTATAAAACTGCCTGTTATTAATAAATTCAGCACTATAAAATCGCGTGACGACTATTATCGCTCATTGTCAGAAATGATTATATTAAAGAAATAGTGTAAATAAATAATCCATAATTTATATTTTTAATATTATATCAATAACAATTATAATTATGTGTCTAGGCCGTTTTTATAATTAGAATCTGTCATGGGTTAATAGAAACAAGCAGTGCCGTTGATGTCTTTTCTAAGACGCATACATTTAACCTTGATATTTTTTTATATTGGGATAGTAAATGAGACTCACTGGTACATGCTTCAAATAGCAAAGGGCAACGTTTTATATAATCGTGTAATTATATAATAATAGCTAAAATTTATAAATATGTTTCCTTATAGATATGTTTCCTATGTAACACAAAATACGAATGGCAATATATTCTGAATCAAAACTTAGACTCTATCTATTGCTATTTTCATTTTAAAGCCACTTCCGGAGTACTAACCTGGTGAATCCGTGGCTGATCGGTCCGAATCGGAATCCCTGTGCGCGCTGAGGTCTCTGGGCGCAGCGTCGAGGATGTCGGTGATCATGAAGCGCGTGCGTGGAGCGCGCGCGTCGCGCTCGTCGCGCTGCACCGTCATCGCCACGGCGCCGGGGCCCGCGCCCGCCGCCGCCGCTCCTGCCGCATCCAGCGCCCGCGCGCGCCACCGCCCGCCCACCGCTACCTCCACCTCGCTGGCCCCCAGCTCGCTGCCGGCCTGCCCTGCCTGCCCCGGCTGCCCGTCACCGCTCCCGGCACATCACACGCACGACGCACCGCACACGTACAACTGTCACTAGCCCAGTGTCCGATACACCATCGCCGTCCGACGCGTCACTTTATTATTGTGTATTACTGTTCACCATCAAAAGGTTCGCTTCGACCGCAGAGTCTCTACACTGTAGAGCGTCGAGCGACGGGGTCACGAGCACGTGGTTCGCGCAGGTCAACGGAACAGAGTGGCACTGGCACTGGCACTGGCACGCTGCACGAGGTGTCGGCTGCGACTGAGGAGGGCGCGGGCGCGGGCGCGGGCGAGGGCGCGGAGGCCGGCGGGGCGGGCCCGTGGGCGCGGCCGGCCAACGGCGCGGCGGCGCGCTCGGGGCGTGCCGCTGCCATGTTGCCGGGGCCGCGCTAATGCTCTTTTTGCCTCGCCGCGGGAGAAAGCGCGGATTTAAGCTTTTATACGTGGATAAAACGCTTTTATAGCGAAATAAAGCGTTCTCGCTGCGGGATATCGCGCTTTACGACGGGTTTTACTGAGAGTTGGCGACACTATACGCTCGTAATTGGTTTGCTTCGGCCAAATTGAGGCTAGCGTGCCCCAGACGCCGCTATTTGTAAGTTTGAAATATGGATGACATTTAGTGCTTACTTAAAAAGACATATGAAAGCATCAGAACGTATTACCTATATCTATCTAAAAAATATTTTAATTATTTTTTATGCATAAAAATTGAAAGAAAATATTGATGCAAAATAAAACTGTATAGCTTGTTTATACAGCTGTATCAAATTTTATAGGTGGTTTGTGTTATTTATTTATGAATTCATTTAAACCTATTTGTTTTACTTACGTGTAATATCTATTTGACATAGCAGCCAACGCTGCCGTTATTTTCCGCAGAAAAAAAAATATTTATTGCAGATCGTTTAGTAGTCTTATTAATTGTTATTAGGTTGGTAATAAGTTGGTTTTTGGGTGAAAGAAATGTTTTTACCATTTATTATATTTTATACTTACCTACTACATTCACAAATAGTGATTTAAATTTCAAAATAAATCATATATAATATAAAATTATATATTTTATCAATTTAGTTTTCTTATGGAACATTCTAAATATTTGTGTAAGCTATTTAAATAGAATAAGTCTAATAAGAATTTAAAATATAAAAATAAATATGAAAATACCGTCGTGACGCAGGAGCATAAGCGTGTGACTGTAAGCGCGACAGTTGTGGGTTCGATTTTCACTCTGGGCATGAAATATTTTTAATAATCAATCAGCTTCACGCTGTATCCCGTACACTGCAGGGTAGACAGAGGGAACCTAGTGTTAAGACACTCCGTTCCCCACTTTCTGGCGAATTCTGGAGGCATTGCGTGTTGAGCGGCAGAACTCAACGTCACGCTCGTCCTCTACACCAGAGCGAAGAAATGGAAATATAAATTTAAGTAAATAAATGAAATATTTTATATTTTTATTTACAGGTTCCCTCTGCCTACCCTGGTATATGCGGCAGTATAAAGGTAAAATAAATGAATAAATATAATACATTGCAGACGTAAATTATTTTATTATACCAAGTTTTCTTTTTAAAATAAATAAAATAAAAATCAACTGTACAATAAAAAATTAAATTTGAAACGTGATAATGCTAAATTGTAAGTAGTGTGATATTAGGTAGGGAATAGTAAATATTATCTTATATCATACTTTCGGCCATATTTATTTTTTTGTAATAAATTATTAAATAGATACAGTAAAAGACGTATTCTCTTTTGCTTTATTTTTGACGGCAAGCGACATGTTCGTACGTTGGATACAAATGCGAAGCAATTTGCAAGTCGCCAATACAAAATCATGTGTAGTATTTTCTAAAAAAAATGTTATATATAACCTATAAGAAGTTAATTTTTTATACATCAAATTTAAATAACTAATATTTGATTTAAACAAAAATTATAGTACCAAATAAAAATATATAAAACATATCGACATCAAAATGATATATTAATGTTTCGTATGTTGGTGCTCACCTACTTACTTAGTTTTTTTATCAGCTTCACGCTGTATCCCGCACACAGCAGGGTAGGCAGAGGGAACCTAGTGTTAAGACACTCCGTTCACTTCGTATTGTGTGTTGAGTGGCAGAACTTAACGCCGCGCTTATCTTCGACACCAGAGCGAAGAAATCGAAATATAAATTTAAGTAAATATTTCATCTCCTCGAGTGGGGATCGAACCCACAACCAGTCGGTTTACAGTCATACTTTGTGCCCCTGCGCCACGACTGGCCTCTTATCTAATATCAACTAATATCTACTTACGTAGTTGATATTAGATATTAGTGTATAGGGTATGTGAAAACGTTATATTAATTCACGTTTCGTTTAAAAAAAATGTTCAAAATCTTTTAAGACGAAAGGAAGGAGAAACTCTTTTTCCAATTTTTTTAGTAAATAATATATATAGAGATTCATTAAATTGTTGTAAATAATAAAAAAGTCAAGATATTGAAAAAAATATAATATTATTCTGTTAAAATAATATATTTTAAACGTTGTTTAAAACTTATATTAATATCGTGTGACTTGTGCAAGCGCATGGCGCTGGCGAAGAGGGCTAATGGGTGCAAGAAAAACTGCATTAAGTGGTGCAATTACTGTTAGGTTACAGTACAGTAACTTATACAGTGTGTGCTTGTTAGACTAAATATTGTATTAAAAAATGTAATTTACAAACATTATTCTAGTTAAATAACGTAAAATATGATACTCAGGTACAGGTAAACTTTAATATTTTTTTTGTATTAATTATTTTTTTATTATACTCAATTTTTGTTTATGTTACAGTTAATACTACAACAATAAAAATACTAGTTTAGTAAAACTTAAAAATTTTACAATTTTTACTGCGTGTAAATTTTGAAATATTTATGTAAAAAATGTAACTAATTACCTACTAAGTTATTCGTTTATTTCTGAAGCCACTATCCTAAAAACGTAGTTAATTTGAGCCTTTTTTTTAAATTAACAAAATTCTAATATTTTTGAACTTGACATCCAGATATAGATAATACATATAGATACTTGATACATTATAAATAATAATTATGAACTATAAATACAATTTCATTTCATGCTTCCATAAATCTTTAATTGTATAGTTAATTACAAAACTTGTATTTCTTACAGTCTATTGTTGCAATCTATATAAGGTTACAATAAGATCAATATGGTGAATAAATAGTTTTAATATTGGCAAAAACGCCATCGCTGACTCCCGCTTTGGCAGTCATTTTACGCTGGGTGACCTCGCTGATCACTGAAAAAACTCTAACCATGCCATTTAATGGCATATTCCCATTTCATATTACAAATATGATAATTTAGAATCATAATAAATTTATTATCCACTTCGTACTCGGTAAAATGGAGCATTTATCGAGCATTTCCGTTCCTAGTATCGCTTAACTCTTTTTATTATCGATTTCTGTAGAATTTATGTGTGTGTGTGTGTGTGTGTGTGTGTGTGTGTTTTTTTTATTAAAATAATCGTTATATTTTTACATTTCCGATGCGGTTGCTCTTTTTAAGTTGTCAAATAATCGTGTTTCTCAGAAACTTATCTACGGCAGTTCATTCATATTTTAATTACTATGGAACTGTACGCTATTATATTTAGTTCTAAATTGGTGTTATATTAAATTATATTATTGGTTTATTTAGTAATTCGTGCATAAAACGTGTGTTTTACAATGTATCCCGCATTTAGCAGGGTAGGCAGATAGAAGCTAGTGCTAAAACACTCCGTTCTCCACTTTTCGAGGCCATCGCCTATTGAGTGGCAGAACTCAACGCTGCGCTTTTTGTATTAAGCTACCTATAGATATTAGTAGTTGTAGTAGTCATTTTTGGAGCTACAATATCATTAAGGTACAAAACAGACAGCAAAAAATATTGTTTTCTTTTATTTGATCAATTTTTAAACTTTGAGAAGCGCTATTCAACACGTTCGAAAAAATTTCGAGTTCGGAGAGAAAGTAGAGAACGAAGTGTCTTATTATTAGGCTCTCTCGGCCTCGTCAAAATATTGCGAAGAAAAAGGACGGGTATGGTTTTAACAGTCGTCAAACTATGTAGTCTTTGCTGGTTAGAAAATCCAATATAAGAATTTGAAATCTAAAAAATATTTTTATTTTATACTTTTTAGAAATTTATATCTTTTCCAGTCGGATTTTAGCTTTCAAGATTTATTTTTGAAAAAAAAAAAATTGTCAAGTCCCCTACCAATTCATTGATGTTTAACTCATTGTGGGTTAATGTGCACCAACAATTAAAATAGACAAAATTAAATTTGTACGTATTACTATTTATTTTGTATAAAATGAAGTACAAAAAGAATTGTGAAAGGTTTTTTCAATGATAAAAAACCAATAAAAATGTCCACTTACTTTTAAATTATAAAGTATCGATTTTTCTATTATTTTTTTCTGTACTTCTTGTTAAATAAATTTTGCGATTCCAGGTGAATGGGAACTCCACGATAGGTTTTTTTAGGAACTTTAGATCTGTGTATTTGATATTAATTTCAGCTTGATACCCCCACCTTTTATAAAAAAAGGTCTTGACAGAAAGATAAACAGATGAACGAACACCAAAGCCATCCTTTAAGGGTTTTAATATTTTTGTTTGAGGTACAGAACCTTAAAAATATAATAAAAAAGTTACTTATTTAGTTTTTTTTTTGTAAAATTGTAAAATGATATAGAACTAAAGACAAAGATCAACGATAAACTAGCGCATTGACTTTCACTTTAGTAATTCCGAAAACACCATATTCAGCTTTACGCTGTCACCCACGCTATATCCCCGCGGATAGTCAAAGGGAACCTAGTAATAAGATACTACGTTCCCCACTTTCCGCTGAATTTTTCGAGGTGGAATTCAACGCTGGACTTTTTGTCATGGTGCCAGAGTGGAGAAATGAAAATATTAAGTTATAAAACTCGCAACGCCGTGAAAGAATATTGGAATGTAATTATTTTGTAAAGAATATAATTGATAAGCTGTTATATTATTAATATTTTGATTGAATTTAATCAAATTTCTTTTTACTTTGGTCTAATACTAATTACCATAGCAAAAACTGCAAAGTGTATTTTTTTAATAACATTTGTATAAAATTGTAATTTTTACCAACAATTATATATAATGTGCCATTTTTAACACAATTTTTGACGTATCTATCATATGATGTAAGAGCAAATTCTAATTCAAGAATTGGTTTATATAAGTGACATAATGTCTCTTTTCAATGAATCCTCAAGAAATGAGAAAAAAAAAGAGATACTATTTGAGGGAGATACTATTGTACAACTACCGCCTAAAATATAAAACTATATTAACGTAAAGTAGATTAGATTAGTAGATAGAAAAAGAAAGAATTTATTGAGCCAGTCATAAATCAGAATGACATAATTTTCCCGGTCCTCCCTCTTCGAGCCTCCCCAGTTGTAAAATCTTGTAGCGATAGCATATCACCAATACTTAAAGTCACCTATTTTTTAATTATACAAATGAAGCTACAAATAATATATTTACTACTAAAATATTGTAAATTTTTACTAACATCTAGATTTTTTTACGCTTTGCATCACGCTGTATCCCGCACACAACAGGGTAGGCAGAAGGAACCTAGTGTTAAGACACTCCGTTCTCCACTTTTTGCCGAGTTCTGGAGGCATTGCGTGCTGAGTGGTGGAACTCAACGCCGCTCTTTGTCTCGACACCAGAGCGAAGAAATGAAAATATAAATGTAAAAAATTATTTTATTTACTCGAATGGGGATCACAAACAGTCGATTTTACAGTCACACTTTGAGCCCCTGCACCACGACTGGCCTCAACATCTAGATGTATAAACAATAAAAAAAAACTAAAACAGCCTTTGTTTACTCCATTCTCCACTGTCTGTTTGTTTCAATTGTTATATAAAAATAAAAAAACAAGAACAACATTTACAAAATATTATTCCAAACCAAAGTTTTTTTGTAGAGGAGCGGAATGCAACGCCGCGCATTTCCTTGAATAATCATAATCAATAATCTGCTTTATCCCGCACATAGCACACACAGCAGGTTAACAGGGGGAACGTAGCACTAAGACACTCCCTTTCTCACTTTCTGCCAATTTTACGAGGCATTGCGTGTAGAGTGGCGGAACTCAACACCGTTGTTTTCTCTAAGTACCAGAGCGAAGAAATGAAAATATTTATAAATAATAATAATTCAATCTCCCGCTGGGGATCGAAACCACAACCGTCGCGTTACAATCACACCTTTGTGCTCCTGCTCCACGACGACCTCAAGAAACGAAAATATTAAATATTACATTGCCTCGAGTGTGAATCGAACCCACAACCAGTCGCGTTTACAGTCACACGCCACTGCTCCTGCGCCACAGCTGGCCTAAATAATCACAATTCTAAACAAAGTTAATTTTAACTAACGCTTTCATTAACTTACATAAGTCGAATTTTAATTTAACACATAGTTAACGTATGGTTATTTAATAGAAGTAACAATTAAAAAAAACGACTTGTCTTATAAAATACGGTGCTTGCGGACCGTACAATAATTGAAATAATTACTCCTTATCAGGAAGTCGGTGGCGTACTTTAATTTAGATGCGTTTTTACCGACTCGTGGTTAACTTAACAAATAATTTTTAATCTTTATACTGTTGAGGCCAGTCGTGGCGCAGCGGCACGAGGTGTGACTGCAAAACCGACTGGTTGTGGGTTCGATCCCCACTCGAGGAGATGAAATATTTACTTAAATTTATATTTCTATTTCTTCGCTCTGGTTTCGAGGTTAAGCGCGACGTTGAGTTCTGTCACTCAACACGCAATACCTCCAGAATTCGACAAAAAGTGGGGAACGGAGTGTCTTAACATTATGTTCCCTCTGCCTACCCTGCTGTGTGCGGGATACAGCGTGAAGCTGATTTATTTATTTTTCTTTATACTGTTTGTTACAGCTAAATTATTATATATGGATGATGCAACCGTGGGTACTGAGTACCGTCTACACACAGACCAAACAATATACACTAATAAAGGTTGTGCAACCATATTTCCTGAGAGTAAAAAGTAAGTTTACAACCGTGGTTCACGTGCTTACCGTTTAATCAGATTGTTCTCGTTATTAACAGTGATCGCTATCTGTATTATTGGAGTCTACATCTTTACTATAAAATGTATGTTTCGATAAACGCTATCGAACGCTTTTCGTAATACTGTAACTAATGTAGTAAATATTTGAATTTATTTGGTAAAAAACGTTGAAGATATATATAGGTATAAAGGATTGGTACATAAAATAGTATAAAATTTTGGATTTGGGAATTAAATGAAACTATCTATAGCTTATTCGGCTATAGTTAATGTAATCCAAGAGATGCATATTTAAATTCCATTACACAAGAAAACTGTTACCTGTGTAACAGTGTAGTTAATATAGTTTTATATTTCAAAATGATAGGGATTACAAGCAAATTGGTTCTGTGAACCAATTTGCTTGTAATCCCTATCATTTTGAATAAAATCAAATCAGCTTCACGCTGCATCCCGCACGGCAGGGTAAGCAGAGGAAACCTAGTGTTAAGACACTCCGTTCTCCTCTTTCCGAAAAATTCAAGGTTCATTGCGTGTTGAGTAGCGGACCTCAGTGTCGCACTTTGTCTCGACACCAGAGCGAAGAAATGAAAACATTAATTTAAATAAATATTACATTTCCTCAAGCGAGAATCGAACCCACAACCAGTCGCGTTTACAGTCACACACTTGTGCCCCTGCGCCACGACTACCATTCTACTATTTTGAATTATTATGAAAAGTAGCTGTAGTATTTCAATTTATTCTGTTTAAGGATCCATGGTAGAGATCCATCCACCGATACATTGTCGATGTTACCGTCAATAACTGCCAATTTGATGATAACTAGCTGGTATGCTTCGAATGCTGTCGGACTATTCTATTTATTGTTTGTTCAATCTTCCATGTTTCTGGGAAAATTGATAGTTGAGTTCTTACTTTGTGCAAAATTGTAGTAAATTATATGAGTGTTTTTCAAAAATTAGATATGTATTACAATAATATACATAACTTTTGGTAGTGTTATTTTAAATGTTTTTCTAGTTACATATAATATATATTTTTTGCTTTTAAGGAGCTTTAGCTACACAAATCTTTAAATAAAATCAGCTTCACACTATATCCCGCTGTATACCAGAGCGAAGAAATGGAAATATAAATTTAAGTAAATATTTCATCTCTTCGAGTGGGGATCGAACCCACAACCAGTCGGTTTGACAGTCACGCTTTGTGCCCCTGCGCCATGACTGGCCTCTTTAAATAAAAATTGTTTCATATTAAATATTATTTAGTTTGTTGCAACAGTAACACCGTTACGTACATACGTCTGTATATAATAAAATCTATACGTTATCTTTATGAAATTTATTAGTTTATAGCCCACAATATAAGTGCAAGCGTAAGATTGTAACGAGTAGCTACTAAGTTAAAAATATACTTTGTTTTATCTTTTGTATTCCACAGTGATTGGGATACTAGAATAGCTAAAAAAATACAGTCGAATTGGCAAACTCCTCCTTACGGAAGCCGGTCACAAATATAAAAAAGACTTAGGTACTTTGAAAATGTATAAAAAAAATCCTGGTAGGTTTTCAGGGTTCGAGTGCCGCTACTTTCAAATTTTTATACGTTTTCTAAATAAGTTTTTTTTTCCTAAGTGTGATGAGTGTGGTGAAAGTGTTAACTTTAAAAAATATAAAAAATATTGTTGCTTTTTTTTAGAACATATTACTCTATTTGAAAATTATTTTAAAAAATTATGATTCTAATAAGTATTAATAGTTACAACATACGGCTGGTACCTACTGTAATTTAAATAAGGGAGAGCCGGGGAACATCGACCGGCGAGTATCCCCGGCCAATGTTGATTTTAGGGAATCATGAACATATAGATAAATACTGCACACCTTAAAGTGTTTGCAGTACTTCCTTCTACTCGCCACGCAACTGTGAAATGGCCTACCCGCGGCAGTATTTCCAGGTCGATACGATCTGGGTACCTTTAAAAAGCGCGTCTACCTCCACCTTGAAGGCCGGCAACGCACCTGTAGCTCTTCTGGTGTTGCACGGGGTCGTGGGGGGCGGTGATCACTTACCACCAGGTGACCCGTACGCTCGTTTGCCTTATCTTTTTCCATAAAAAAAAGTACTGCCAAATGCCTAAGATATTCGCTGCAATAGTGACCCAATTACCGAGGGGACAAAAAAAAGACAATCGATTGTTTTCTTAATCGATATTTTCTCGTGATTCATTTACATTTAAAACACAGGTTTTGTAAAATTTATGTAATTACTTCAGCATCATTTATGATTTATTCTGAAACTTATTATTTAGTTTGAAAATATTGAAAGAAAATATTAAATAAATGATAAAAAATAATAATTTGAGAATATTAAATAGTTTATTTAATGTCGCTCAGATTTTTGGTTTTTTTATATACAAATAAAAAACATTGAACCGAGGTAGTTATCGTATAATCGGGCACCCCCGTATCTTTTTAATACATTACTTTGTTATATAAGTTCTATATACTAAGGTGATTAAATATTTTACTTATTATTGGCAGAGCGTCTGAAAAGAAAAGAACCACCTGTCAAAAAGTACTCCAGCCAGGAACAAATGCTTGATGCATTTAAGAAACGATTCACAACACGTTCAAGGAACTCTAAAAAGAACGAAATTATATTATATTCGCTTTGTAAAAACGCATTAGGGGTGGTCGACAGCTAACGCCACCTCTACGTAAATAAAAAATGTGACAGAAAGAAAGAAAAAAATATAAAACAGAACATTAACAATTTGTCAAGGAATCAGAGACCACAGTATCATTTCATCTTTGAATCTTTCTAAAAAGACTGTCATAAATGTAAATTGAGGCCAGTCTTGGCGCAGGGGCACAAAGAGTGACTGTAAAACCGACTGGTTGTGGGTCCGATCCCCACTCGAGGAGATGAAATATTTACTTAAATTTATATTTCCATTTCTTCGCTCTGGTATCAAGGCAAAACGCGGCGTTGAGTTCTGCCACTCAACACGCAATGCCTCCAGAATTCGGCAGAAACCGGGGAAAGGAGTGTCTTAATACTAGGTTCCCTCTGCCTACCCTGCAGGGTGCGGGATACAGCGTGAAGCTGATTATCTTTTATAAATGTAAATACTGGACGCAATATAAATACTGCAAGGCTAAAACAACTCAATTATCTCTTAAATGTATATCCGGGACTGCCCACCAAAAATTTAAGGTTGTTTGTAAACCTTGTTTAGAGCTAAGATTCAAAAAATTTCTGACTGATAATTACCTCCAAATATTTTTTATATATGTTCTATTTTAAGTAATAAACACCTTCTGTCCGTTTTAATAATACCTATTAAGTTTTGCTTATGTGATCGTGGCTACCGGAGTCTCCTCTGGGTATGTAATGAAATCAGAAATGTGACTATGTAATTATAACTGCATTTTCATTTAACTTGAAATTAAATTAAATCAGCTTCACGCTGTACCCCGCACAGAACATGTTAGGTAGAAGGAACCTAGTGTTAAAACACTCGGGTTCCTTAATTTCCGCCGAATTCTCGAGACATTGCGTGTTCAGGGCAGACCTCAACGCCGCGCTTTGCCTCGACAAAAGAGCAAAGAAATGGAAATATACATTTATTAAAATTTTTCATTTTCTCAAGTGGGGATCGAACCCACAACCAGTGGATTTCACAGTTACACTTTGTGCCCCTGCGTCACGACAGGCCTCGCATGAGTGCAAAACCAGAAAACTAGAAAATCAAACGGAGAGATCAATAATAAAAAAACAAATTTCAACTACACATCCAAAGCAAGTTTCCATCTTCAATATAACATTATCTAAACGCTAGAACACGGTAAATGGACTAAATGAAAGCAATTACCCGTATACGGTCTACAGAATAGGTATGCACATTACACCGGCGGCTATTATATTTTCATGCTCGACATCCCATTGCCCAACAGCTATACGAACATCGTGGTGGTGGTGGTACAGTGGTTGCGTAATAATATATAACATGTACTTATTGTATATTCAATTACATTTTGTTTTTGATTATATTATGTATTCTGTTAATGCTACTTTAAACGCAACAGGTTGTGGGTTCTATTCCCACTCAAAGAAAAGTTTTTTTTTAGTATTTTCATATGATGGCACTGGTAAGGAGAAACAGAGCGGTGTTAAGTTCCAGCACGAGTCACGCAATGTCTCCAGAAATCGACGGAAATTAGGGAATGGAGTGCCTTAACACTAGGTTCCCTAGCTTCCTCTGACTACCCTGGTACAGCACAGATGTTCCCACAACTTAAAATTTTATTAAATGTATATTATGTACTATTTACATATTAATTTAATACAAGTAAAAATAATCTTTAAGAATACTTGTTAAATCAACTACAAACGTAATTTACTATTAAACCTTGTGGTTTTTAAAGTAAGTTAAATTAATTAATCATTTTGAATAGGCCTATTCATGATAATTAAGTAAGCGTTACCGAACCATTAAATTATTCATATCTTAGTTTTAATTTACATGGCGCTCGACCAGAGTGCGATAGTTTAGATTAAAATATAAAAAAAGAAACGTTACACAGGTAAGCAAAATCATTTTTATTCTCCAGATATCTGTACAAAAGTGGAATTTAAATGGAATGACCAGATTAGAGAAATTATTATAAGCAATAGTTTTAATATTCTGGTCTATTGTCATGTTCATAAAAGTTATTAGGCAATGGACTGGACAAAAAAAAACATTTTTGAAGTTCACATCCACGTTTTAGTAGTCACTAACTGACCAACAAATACATTACTAACAAAATCTTAAAATTTGCAAAAATCTACAACAACCTATTTATATCACTCATTTAGATAAATTTTAAAAAGAAAAACTGGACAATTTACTAAAAAAAACCGTAAAAATAAATAAATCTACTATACAAAAACTTTATCTGCACCACTCAAAACTCTTAAAATAGCAAAAACTAATCTCATCCACGTCCAAAACATTATACATATATTCAAAATTAAATTCCAAAACCGTTTTCATGTATGTATGTATGTATGTATGTTCCGTATAATAGCATAACAATAAAATTACTGTTTCAAACCAACACGAGACCGGAAACTTAGCAGACTCGCAGAGCTCGCAACAAAATAACGAACTAAAGTTATTATAAGTGGTCATAGATGGTTGAGATAAGCCTACTGTTGGAGTAAACGCGCTTTTTTACGTTAATTAAACTTACTTTTGTAAACGATGATGGTCTCATTATCTGCATTAGGCACCGACGCCGCTGCTAGTGCTTTTTACGCACGGCTGGGCGCGCTGCTCAAGGATTATGTTTGTATAACTGTAGATACGTCAGTGTCCGATAGATATACTCGTTTTTTTTTATCATAGATAGTTAGAACCTATAAGTATGTATTTATAAATAATAAATTAAATCAGCTTCACGCTGTATCCCGCATACAGCAATGTAGCCAGAGGAAACGGGAAAAGTGTTAAGATATTCCGTTCCTCACTTTCCGCCGAATTTCTCGAGATATTGCCTGTTGAGTGACCATTTTGCCTTGTTGCTGGATTTTTGCCTTGGTGCCAGAGCGAAGAAATAAAAAAAATTGAGAAATAATATTTCATTCCCTCGAGTGGGGACCCACAACCGTCGCGTTGCAGTCACACTCTTGCGCCCTAGGCCTCATGTATTTATAAAATTTATACAATTTTCGATTTAAATAAAAATATTGTTTTTGTAATATTGGTCGTGTAGATAGATATAAATAATAAACATAATGTTTAGATATAGCATTTCATTAATTATATATTTTTTAGATTCTCGATGTATCCCGCAATAGCAGGGTAGCCTGTGAACTATTAAGACACTTCCGTTCATTTTCCCCGAAATCTGGACGCATTGCTTATCAAGTGACGGAAATTAATGCGGTACTTTGCGTCGTACCCAGAGCGAAAAAATCAAAATATTAAATATTTGATTACCTCAAGTGTGAATCAAATCCCTTATCTGCCGCGTTTATAGTCGCACGGACAGTAGGTGTAGGTATGGGTTCGATTATTTTACCCCCGCGCCACGACAAGTCTCGAATTATTAGTATCTTCCTAAAAGTTCCCGGTTTCACTGGAACCCAGATTTAAACGGCCTAGAAGTGTTGTGTTGTGTGGCCTAATATTGAATGATTAAAAGATGTTACGTGAAGTAACAAAAATATTTAAAATTAAAAATACTTTTTTTAGAAAACGTTTAAAAAATTATATTATTTATTTATATTATTTTAGAACCCGCGCCTATTGCAAACCGTCCAAGAGGCGCGAGTTTAAATCCCGTTACGTTAATTTTTTTATACGTTTTCAAAAAAAAGGATTTTTCCTTACTAAGTATGGAATAACACTTTAATATTATGAAAAAGATGTAAAATTAACTTATTAACAAAACTAGGGATCACTGGTTGGTAATGGATTATGCGAAAAAATATAACACGTAGAGTTCCCAAGAAAATTTACTTCTGTGTCATTATTTCTATTGTTTTCTATTTATATATTTTTATTATAAGAATAAATTATAATGTTTATAGTTCATAATTCTCAACTTGAAGCAACAAGCATATCTGCGAGTACTTTTACTCTTTGACAACGTATCGTGATTAGAGGTAATATATTTTTGTATTAGACAATTAATTAAATAAAATTTTATTGGCAATTAATAAATTACCATTTATGAATACAAGCTCATGCAATCTA
This sequence comes from Heliconius hermathena, assembly GCA_013403705.1. NCBI lineage: Eukaryota > Metazoa > Arthropoda > Insecta > Lepidoptera > Nymphalidae > Heliconius > Heliconius hermathena. The sequence continues at coordinate 190,059 of JAAIXJ010001790.1, read as the reverse complement.
CGTAAACATTTTTAGTATATATTTTAGACATTTATTTTGATAGCTCCAACCTAACTTTGTTGAAACGAGACGCGCAGTATCACTAGTGTGTGACTGTAAACTTGAGTGGTTGTGGGTTCGATTCCCACTAGAGGTAATAAAATATTTATTTATATTTATATTTTCATTATGTTGCTCTGGTGTCGAGGCAAAACGCGGCGTTGAGCGAAAATGGGAAACGGAGTGTTAGCACTAGCTTAGCACTAGGTTCCCTCTACCTGCACTGTTATGCAATACAACGTAAAGCTGAAAAAAGACTTTATTCAAGATTATTTCAATATCAGTGGAATGACGAGAAACCTGTCACTTATAAATAACTTATAAAATTATAAATTATTAATATTTTTTTTGTTAAGTTTGTAAGTTATTTAGAAGTGACAGTATAATTTATTAATATTTTCAAATTCAAACACGCAATGTCTCCAGAATTCGACGGAAAGTGTCTTAACACTAGGTTCTCTGCCTACGCTGCTGTGTGCGGGATACAGCGTGAAGAGGTTTTTTTTTTATTTCTTCGCTCTATACACACATACTAAACTTCCGATAAAATTTGCAGGTACGAAAGGGTTTTGTATAATTAAAACTACGTCAATTTATCACAGCGAAAGACATATAACAAAAAAAAATCTCATCTTCACAAGACAAAATAATATAATTTATAAATTTGTTAATAAAATAACAACCCATTACGACGTTAAAACATAATTCCACAACTAAGTGAACATTAAATGTTACTTTATAAGCAAAAAGTTTTCCCGGTATTATCGTTTGTGTTTTTACAATGGCAATATTTATTTTTACATTACCCACTCAGCCTAATCGACTCGCGGTAATAATAATTTAATTTACGTAGTACGTAGGTATGTATCTACAATTTAATGCTTGGATATATTATAGGTATATATATTTTTATTAATTATCATTGAATTTATTTATTTATTTATTTATTTATTAATAATTTTTTGGGGTTCTGTACCTTAAAAGGTAAAAACGGAACTCTTATAAGATCACTTTGTTGTCCATTTTTCCATCTGTCACGAACATTTATCTCGAGATCGCGTAGAGGTATCACGCTGAAATTAATATCAAATGTGGTCTGCGATTCCTTGAAACATAGAACAAAATCTAGCTTCAAGCTAACACAATCAAAAGATGCTTTTGTGCCTTTTATGCATCGCTTTTGCTGCATTTTGTATGTAATTCCCAAAGGAAAGATACTTCCCAATTATATTCCCAAAATATCAGAACTGATATAAATTAATCAAATTATATATAATAATTTCCCCAAATCGAAATCGCACTTACTCCCGATGCCGTTTACTTAGACGCTGTCCCCCCAAGCCCCTTGACAACCTCAGGTCTATTGACGTGATAAAATCTTATAAATCAATAAGCGCTGCACGCACGAAAAAGCATGACTCATTGTCACGTTCCGCCTGAGCCGAGTGTGCAAGCCAGAGCGAAATAAGCGATAGAGAGGCAAAAATCGATCTAAGCGATCGGTCTCATCTATTCATTGCACTAGTAATTAAATAGCACATTGTTATTTGCGACATCTACAATTTTAGTAAAAAATGTTAGTAATTACGAGTGCAAATAAATGTTAATTTATCGAACAAATTTATTTATTAGTTAGCTCTTTTATATATATATATTTTTTTATTAATCACGCTGTATCCCGCACGAAATATTTACTCAAATTTATATTTCCATTTCTTCGCTCTGCTATCGGGGCTAAGCGCGGCGTTGAGTTCTGCTACTCAACACGCAATGCCTCCAGAATTCGGCAGAAAGTGGGGAACGGAGTGTCTTAACACTAGGTTCCCTCTGCCTACCCCGATATATGCGGGATACAGCGTGAAACTCATTAAATAACAAATGTGAGAATGAATTATATTTTTTATTTTATAATTATATGAGTACAACTGCAATAAACAAACATACTAATATTTATATAACAATTGACATATTACTTTGTAAAGGTTTATTTTCCAACTGTTTACAATGGAACCATTACAGCTCACTCAAACCACGAGAAACACAACCAAATTCGATTAAAACCGACTAGACTCCTCCAGGGAGGACGGGAAGTAGGGATAAACATGGATCAGCGGCACCACTACTTATTACGAAACGAGTTAGTATGCATGGGCTGGGACCCTGCGAGCCCTGCATTATATAAACGACGCTTCGATTTACAGAATCCAGAATGCAATCTCGATTCGATTCGTATTTAGAATTGTTAAGTTTAAGTTCAGCCAGTGATTATATGTTGAACGATGCGATGTGACTTATATTGGTGTAATTTTAATTATTTATTATGTTTATATCTGTAGCTTAGAGCATATGGTTTATTTAAAAAATAATGTAACCTACGCACTAAATATTAATAAATATTTTTAGTATATCTATTCATAGGAATATACGGCAATCTTTTAAAACGTAGCAAATTAGCTTAAAATTATACATAATATTCAAAAGCCATAAAAGATCCTAATTGTCATTTTTCTATAAAAAAAAAGCGTTCACCTTTCATTAAATGATACAATAGGCTATTTCTTACTACTTATCTAAAAAAAAACTAAGCAAAAGGATGACATTCCGAAGTTTTCTCAGGGACATTTCCTCAAATTAGACTATTATTAGTTGCCTATCACGTTGTAGGATGCTTTTAATATTGAATTAGGGAACCCTGTGGTTACCTTACCTTAATCGCCCCTGCGGCCGCAGTTCTGTATTAACGTTATATCCACAGACGTGTAATGGCGTAAGTAATAATAAAGTCCCAAATGACACAAAATATTGTCAAATTATAGGCTCTGAAAGCATGAGTAACCACTTACAGAGTCCGCCGTTGATCCCTATGTAGCGTCAGCAGCACCCTCGCTCTGAGATATAATTGTAGATTTTAAATTATTTTATATTTTTAATACTAAAAATATTTTTCTATGTGTTGTAAACATATTTTTAATTCGATTCGATTCTTTCTCATTACAAATTTTGTTATGACTTAACTAATTAAAAAAATGTGATCAAGTGGGAATGGGACTCGCCCACCGAGGCTCCCAATATTGATTTCAGTATTTTAAGCCAACCATTAATACGGCAAATAATTAATTAGGAGTTGACAAAATTAAGTTCGGATATACGTCAGTATGCACTGATTTTGTATGAAATGTACTTCAACTTCGGGTCCATAATACCCTATAAGTTTTGATAACGAGGCGAATTTCGTACAAAATGCAACAATAACTTAGATTATGTTTACTTAAAAGCTTCCGTTCTCCAAGAGACCGTAAACCTGGATATTTTATATTAATTTCAGCTTGATACCTCCACGCCATTTTGAAATAAACAATTTTGACATACGGACAGACAAACAAACCAGTGATCCTAAAAAAAGGTTTTTTCCTTTTGAGGTACGGAATCCTAAAAATAAATGACGAAGAGTAAATGAGAAGTTAATTAACATATTATATTTGCAATTATTTGTTATGTATGTATATTTATTTACATTTATATTTTAATTTCTTCGCTCTAGTATCGAGGTAAAGCGCGGCGTTGAGTTCCGCCACTCCACACGCAATGCCTTCAGAACTCGGCGGAATGTGGAGAATGGAGTGTCTTAACACTAGGTCCCCTCTGATTACTCTGCTGTGTGCGGGATACACAGTGAATTTATAATATATATAAAATATTGAACCTATTTGCAATTAATCCTATTTTGTTACTATAAATAATTCAGCTGCAGTCTCTACTTTAAAGATAATTATGACTATATCAACAGAACCAAGGCTGCCAAGACCAGACTTTTGAAAATGGCTGTGTCATATTATTTTAGTGGATGACGTCGATCGCATATCTAACAGCTGCAACCAGTCACCGATTGTAGTGTTTATCCTCGATTCGAATCGATTTATATATGATATATTTCGAATGATCCAATCGTAAGCTAATAGGAGCTATTCGGATATACTTTCGGCTGACCGATGATTTAGATGGTACGTGACGTGCTTATACAGAAAATAAATCGTTTGTTTCGCATTATGGCTATTCGAATTATTAAATGCTCGATTCTGTGAGAATTTTTGATGAATCCAACGTGAAGGAATTTAAAAACGGTTTTGTATTGTTAATTTGTTTCTATTCATTTGATTATAAGGTACTACATTGGATTTTTTTTTAATAAAATCACTATGCACGTAAGAAATGTTTTTTTTTCAGCTTCAGCATGGTAGGCAGAGGGAATCTAGCGTTAAGACACTCCGTTTTCCGCCTAATTCTGGAGGCATTGTGTGTTGATTGGCAGAAATCAATGCCGAACTTTACCTCGAAAAGAGCCAGAGCAAAGAAATGAAAATATAAAATATTTCATTTCCTCAGGATCGAACCCATAACCAGTCGCGTTTACAGTCACACTCTTGTGCTCCTGCACCACTGGCCTCAAAAGTATGTTTTTTTTTTATATATATATTAAAAAGAGAAAGAGAAAAGCATACTATGCTCAACAACTTAGTTCTCTTTCGGCATGTATCAAACAATTTATTCAAACCTACACGAAATATTGCGAACGGGTGCGAATTATACTAAAAAAGAGTTGTGTTTAATAATGGTAAACCCTGCCGTTATATCGTCAGCAGGAAAAAAATGGAAAACTTATATTTATTTTACTTCAAAAACATCAAGGAATGTAATCCTTTACAAATAAAATGGGAGAATACATTTATTAAAATAATATTTTGGTGTATCTATACCAAATCGTGATAATCCTTTTAGTAGTTATCTAGGTGTTAAAAGATTTTTTGCACTTTTCATAGTAGTTAATTAAATTGAATTATACCAATTTAGGGTTTAATTAATCGTAAAAAGACGTAACATTCAGGATGTACCTAAAATTATCCTTTTTCTATTTACAATAGGTTTAATATGAAAAGTTGTGTCTATATATCTACTATATAGACATCTTTATCTTTAAATGTTGTAGACAAAATTAGTTTAAACAACGAAAAAAATAAGAATTGACTTCAATTCTCATTTTTTTCGTTCTTAAGAAGATGAGGTATTGGATTTCGCCATAACGCAATATAAAGACTCAAATGCAAAAACAGTATTATGTATGTCTTCCTAATCTAGCATAGTGGATCTTGCAATAAGAGTACATAAATCAATATAAATATTCTTCCAATAAATAATGTTAATATTATTATTTCAAAATAATATATAATTGTTAATAAGTACTTATCTATTCCTAAATCTCACTTCCGGTGTACAAATTTAACTTGTAACCAAACCATTTAAGGCCAGGTAAATATAAAAAAAAAATAAAGGACAGAATGGTTATATCTTTTAACACCGGAAATGAATCGCAAAATAAATCAAAATTACACATTAGACAAACTCCCATCGATCGCAAAGGTGCCGATTCCTACGAGCTATTCATTAGGACAGACAAATGATGTACTATTAAAGGACCTGTCATTTTATTTTTGTTTTAATTTTTGTTTTATCTTAGAAAACAGTCCAAATATACGAGGTAAATTTATATTAATTAAATCAACTTCTCGCTGTATCCCGCAAACAGCAGGGTACGCACAGGGAACCTAGTGTTAAATCACTTCTTCTCCATTTTCCGCCGAATTCTAGACGCATTGCGTCTTAAGTGGCGGAACTCAACACCGCGCTTTGCCTCGACACCGGAGCGGAGGAATGAAAATATAAATTTAAATAAATATTTCATTTCCTCGAGTGTGCATCGAACCCACAACCAGTACCGTTTACAGTGACACACTTGTGTTCCTGCACCACGACTGGCCTAATATTCATTATTTAATTACAAACTAGACAATACAATACATAAAATTTATTATTTACTTTTGTTTTTCGTCAATAAATAAGAACCACTTGAAGTCATTGTAAGATTTAAATTAATAACTAATTATATGATTAATTAGGTAGTTCATATTTACATGAACGACCAAAACAACATAGCCCAGGAGGCGCGGGGTCTAGTCCCGCTACGTCCAAATTTTTATATTATACGTTTTCTAAATAAGTATTTAACATAGCCCAAAGTAATATTTATAGTCTTCACAAATAAACAAATAAAATTTAAATTACATATTGATTATATTATTTAATCATTATTAAAAATATGTAAAGGTCAAAACCAGTCACTATAGGTTAAGAAAAGACTAAAAAAAATCTATTATTAATTTTATCTATACATATATTACCGTCATTCAAAAACAACTTAGCATTTATAATATAATACAAGAAAGAAAGTGATAAATCAGAAAGCGTACGCGAATCACTATTCACTATACGATACCACGGAACCGGTGGTGTTGGTCTTCAATGTCAACTTCGACATTTGGTGACAGACTTTCAAATATTCTTTTTATGCTGTTAATAAAATGCTAATATAACTAGTTTCAAATTTGTTCTCGCTAAATTTACGGCCCGCGTTGAGAGACGTGAGTTAAGTGTTCGTCGTTAAAAGTAATTAGCACCTTATAAAACTTTTATAGGGACACCAGTACGGTATTTTTTATAAGTAAGCACACTTATGGTGCATACACTGGTTTTTTTTTAATTTGGTACAATAAAATCAGTTTCACGCTGTATCCCGGACATAGCAGGGTAAGCAGAGGGAATCTAGTGTTAAGACACTCCGTTCATCACTTTCCGCCGAATTCTGGAGGCATTGCGTGTTGAGTGGCGGAACTCAACGCCGCGCTTTGCCTCGACGCCAGAGCGAAGAAATTGAAATATAAATATAAATATATATTTCTTTTCCCCTAGTGGGGAACAAACCCACAACCAGTCGCGTTTACAGTCACACTTTATGCTTCTGCGCCACGACTGGCCTCGACTTTGATACAATGATTAAAAAATAATAAGTTGACAATTTTCTATGAGGCCGTCGTGGCACAGAGTCACAAGGGTGTGACCGTAACGCGACGGTTGTTGGTTCGATCCCCACTCGAGGGAATGAACGTGAATTACTATTTATTCATATTTTAATTTCTTTGTTTGGCACCAAGGTAAAAACCCGCCGAATTCCGCCACTCAATACGTAATGTCTCGAAAAATTAGGCGGAAATTGAGAAATGGAGTCTCTTAAAATTAAGTTCCCTCTACCTACCCTGCTGTGTACGAGATACAACGTGAAGATGAAAAAAATTACTATCGTATTGTAATTAGCTTCGATAACTCACTTGACATCCCATTTTGTTTTCCACTCGTCGCAAATTTTCAGAGAATTGAAAAACGTCATTACTTATACAAAACAGAAGTGAAGAGCTTGTACGAGAATAGAATACAACAGACATCTCGCAACGGACCATTCTACACTGCTGTTGACGAAGTACTTAATCTAGAACGAAGCACATCAATTTACATACAATCAAACCAAAGATAAATAAACTTTTTTTAAATTTCTAATTTATTTCTTAATCACGAGCAAAGAACTCATAAGCAAAACGCTTTTTGCTTAAGGGAACATGCCTATCTAATGACGTTTAAATGTATTCTTTTGCCTACATAAGGTGTAAATGGAGTCAAAACCATTATCTCTTGGAGTTAATCAATATATAGAAGGCAAAGTGATTGCGATATGACAGTAAAATAGAAAACGGATATTTCAATTTTTTTTTCAGCTTCACGCTGTATCCCGCACACAGCAGGGTAGGCAGAGGGAACCTCGTGTTAAGACACTCCGTTCCCCACTTTCCGCCGAATTCTGGAGGCATTGCGTGCTGAGTGGCGGAACTCAACGCCGCGCTTTCCCCTCGACACCAGATCGAAGAAATGAAAATATAAATGTAAAATAAATATTTCATCTCGTCGAGTGAGGATCGAACCCACAACCAGTCGATTTACAGGCACACTTTGTGCCCCTGCGCCACGACTGGATTTCAAATTGATATAATAAAACGATTAGGCCCAATAGTTTTATCGCATCCACTTCCTAAAGCGCTAATAACCAAAACAAACAATCACGATGGACACAAAGGGAGGCCAAATAAGCCTAAAAAGCGCTTGTATAAAAAAGTGTGCCCGTTTTTATGAGGTCTCGAGTAAGTGTGAGGTCGAGGCGAGGAATGTTGGCGCCGGTCTGAGTACGTATACCTGTCCTTTTATCAATGGACCGTGGGCAATAAGATGGAAAAGAAACAAGAAGTATCAAAAAAGCACTTCATCAATCCAGCGCGTCCGGAAAGACTTGTCGCGTACGCATACCTTTATCTCGTTTGCACGTTACTCTCTTATCAACCAATACGGAGAGTCAAAACTTACTGTTAATATTCACTTTGAACACATTTTCGATATTATAAATAATATTTTTAGCTGCTATAGCAGGGTACAGAGGGAACCTAGTGTTAAGATATTCCGTTCCCCATTACCGCCGAATTCATTGCGGAGGCGTTGCGTGATGAGTGGCGCAACTCAACACCGCGCATTGACTCGACTCCAGAGCGAAGAAATTTAAATATAAATATAAATAAATATTTAATTTCCTCGTGTTGGCAACCCACAACTTCATTATATATTATCTTTAGTTTCAAATATTGCACAAGCAATATTTAGTAAAGACAAATATACTTATTCCATATTAAAACACCATCAAAATGGGCGTCCCACCAGGTACCTACGCCAATAAGTTTTCGACATTGTCACACGTAGGCCCACCACCCAGCCGCGTTGAGACGTAAATATCCCGAGTAAAGCCTAACAACTCAAGATGAACACGACAAAACTGATAAGAACCGCCGCGCCTCGCCCGAGACATCCCAATTTAGTGCCGTGCCTCAGATAAGGCTATTATACAGCTTTTAACTATACTGGCGATACGCTAAATGTGTTTAAAATCACCTTATTGTAGGGTTTTTACGATAAAAGAATGTGTTTGTGGGCTTCAATATCACGCGATTACTCATTTAATTTCAATTTCATATGTTTTAAATAATAGATGATTTATTTATTAAAGTTAAAGATAGGTTTGTGTTCTGAAGGTCTGTATTTCAGTTTCCATTTCTTAATTTATGGCGTTCTAAGGATGCCATATTTAGCATATTTTCTAATATAATTATTTATATTTACGACTCGACTTTCAATAAATATAAAATCAGTTTCACGCTGTATCCCGCACACAGCAGGGTAGGCAAAGGGAACCTAGTGTTAAGACACTCCGTTCCCCACTTTCTGCCGAATTCTGGAGGCATTGCGTGCTGAGTGGTGGAACTCAACGCCGCGCTTAACCTCGACACCAGAGCGAAGAAATGGAAAAATAAATTTAAGTAAATATTTCATCTTCTCAAACGGGAATCGAACCCACAACCAGTTTTACAGTCACACCTGTTGCCGCTGCGCCACGACTGGCCTTGATTAATAAATATTTTAAATAAATATAAAAAAAATATAATTAGGTAGTCTTCAAGAAACGAAATCGAAAGAAACTTGAAATGTCTTGATAAAAAATATTACTCTAATATCTTATAGTGAAGTAAAAAATTAATATAAATTATAGATTTCATATAGATTTGATAGCAAAAGTTACTGTATTTGTGGAAATTATAAATTTGCATCTGTCAGTAATAATAATCTGATCGCCTACATGCTGTAACTACAAGGTCTGAACCTGCTCCTTTACACTGTTCGGATATTTATGTGAAAATAATAAAATAAATATCCATTTTTACAATCTTGTTAAAATTCAGCTAACAGTAAAAGGAAATATTTATATATATATATATATATATATATATATATATATATATATATATATATATATAATCTGTATCTTAGTGTTAACTAGATATTTAAATATATTAATTTTTAAATTTGATATTAAATAATAATGTGAAAGTCCAAGTGTATAATACTGTAGATATGTAACAAAAAAAAACAAAAAGTGCTTAATCAATAATGTCATCTAAAAAATATGAGATCAAATGAAAATATAATAATTAAACTTACATAATTAATGTCAAGTTTTTTTGAATTATATAATTTTATTAAAAAATGTTTAGAAAGATAAGAAATCTGTTTATACAATCTGTGGACTAAAGTGTAGTATGTATACCATACTGTAGTATGTAGGTACATTATATTACATACTGTAGTATGTAGGTACATGCAGTGTGGGTACCGGACGATCGGCCCGTACAGTACCAACAACAAGTCGTGGCCGCCCTAAATTTAGCTGCGCAGATTTCCCACTAGTGATTATTTTCATCCCGAGTGACCAATACACAAAAGTTAAGCGGCCACGACTTGTCGTCCATACTGTACAGCGCACTTACAGGCTAAACACCGCACCGTGTGCGATCGCCTCAACCCAATTTCCGTTTAACTAATCGAGCGAAAACGACACTACACACCATTCAGCATCAAACTAATGAATAGCCTACGAAAAGGCCAATTTGTAGTTTTTTTTAACACTTCAATTTGTGCCCCAAAACCCAAAAAGGTCTGGACCGAAACCACAATCGAATTAGTGTCCCTTGTTCCGGAGATTACAGCACTGTCCCTCCGTTATCTCGCTCGTTCGTTATTTTATTGGCTTGTAGAGAGTAAGACGATAAACACGGCGCATAATGGCCCATAATGAATCGTCCGCTAGAGGTTTGACTAATCATAAAGGTTTTATGGGTGACGTTTCCGAATACTCGCCGTGTCAAGTATTAAATGCTTTTTAATCTATTAAAGGATGTGGTGAACATGTTTTTTTTTTCAATAGTGATGTGAATATAATAATGTGTTAGGTGATTTTATTATTCTGTTGTGATCTTAAAATATTTGTCCGCATTTGACGCTTAGACTGGTACAGTTAAGTGGTTAGTGCGAATGTTAAAAAAAATATATTTCAAATATATTTTTAAAATATATTAATCTGTGTGTGTTGAGGCCAAACGTGACGCGAGGGCACAAACGTGAGACTATAAACGTGACGGGTTGTGGATTCGATTGCCACTCAAGGAAATGAAATATTTAATTCATGTTCATTTCTTCCCTCTGGAAATAAGACAAAGCGCGGCGTTGAGTTGCACCAGTCAACACGCAATGTCTGCAGAATTCGGTGGAGATGAGGAACGAAGTGTCTTAATACTAGGTCCCGCTGGATACACTGCTATGTGCGTGAAGCCAAAATATATAAAAAAATTATAAAATATTTTTTACGACATATTAAGTCACAAAATCAATCTTTATCCATTTAAATAGTAAGCAAAAAAACATTTAAATATTGTTATTAATTTTTAACAATGGAAACCACTTATGACTCCCATTCTTGTTGTACAACGGACCATAGATATTAAATTAATAAATGAAATAACACAAACTACGTAAAAAGCTTATTAAAAGTAAATTAAAATGTCTAAAATGTCAAATTGCGGGGACAAGTGCCGTATTAGCAGTAACTATTTGCGGACGCCTATTACACCAATGTGTAATAATATATGCAATGTTCATACATTTAAATATTTTTTTTAGGGTCACACTGTATCCCGCGAACAGCAAAGTAGGCAGGGGGAACCTGTTGTTAAGACATTCCGTTCCTCATTTTCCACCGAATTCTGGAGGCATTGCGTGTTGAGTGGCGGAACTCAACGCCGCGCATTGCTTCGACACCAGAGCGAACAAATAATAATATGTAATACTAAAACATTTTAACTGTAGTTGTTGTCGGATTACATTAAACACAGTTTTTATTTAGGGGATTTATTTACTTTCCTCATTTCCTTTTTCCATTTTCCTAAAAAGTGTGTTTTAATTATCGCAAACAACACTACATAAATATAGTTATATATAACTCAGAATAATATCTTATATTTTGATATAATAAATGGTATAATATTGACATCATGTTGGCAATATTTTAGATGTTTTAGATGTATTTGAGATATTGCATTTTGAGTGGCGAGACTTAACGCTGCGCTTCGTCTAGATTTCTAGAATCTAAGGTCCAATTGTGTCCCATTGCACCACGATTTCCTCTACGTTGTCTAATATTTGTGCATTTTTATGATTGAAAAAAAAAACAATTTTAAATTATTAAATATGTTTTTTTTTTACTTCTATTAAATAAGACAGTGTAACAAGCAATTTGTGAAAAAAAACATGCCGCTGTTGTGAAATAGACGCTAGTCGTTTTGCCACTAACGACTTCCTGTATTTTTCTATAAGCCAATTATATTTCCTATGAGTGAGCATATTATGTAAAAGACAGAAAAAAAATACTATGAAGCTTAATTTTTAACAAAATGTCCTTATTATGTACGTTTAAGAATATTTAAGCTTTATTGTCGTAGTGATTCGTGATAAAACTCTGTTGATAGTAGCAGGTTAAAATGCAATTAAGATATGTAAGTTATCCTACGTATCTTACTGTTGTTGGCTTAATAGTTTTTACGGTATAAATAAATAGTTAACAGCCATTATTTAGGCAGAGAGGACCTGGGAACCTATAATAAGTGTTAAGACGCTCTGTTCCCATTAAGGCACTTTCCGTCGAAATTCGATTTCTCGAATTCGCCGAATTCTTGAGATATTACGCTGCGCTTTGCCTCGTTACTACAGCGAGGAAATAAAAAATATTAAATATTTCATTTACCCGAGTGGGAATTGAATAGACACCTGTCATGTTTACAATCCTACGCTTGTGCTCCTGCGCCACAACGAATTTTATTATAATAATTTAATAATTTAAATAACTGAAACTTTAATAGTAATGTAACTTAGATTAAGTATTTACCTAAACCTAGTGAATCATTCGTCTCTATTAAACCAAAAGTACAGATATATCTAATTACATTCATGTCATAATTACTTACAAATGTTATTATTTTTTTATTTGTCAGAGAAAAACTACAACAATAATATAAATATAATATACAAATAATACAAACAAACGCACATTAAAATTCATACAACAAAATTTCTACTTTCACATTTACAACCAACTACTCTATCCAATTATAAGCTAATCGCGTGTGTTAATTTTAAATGCCATCCTACCGATACTTTAATGCCTTACTTATGAGATTATTATTACAGTGTCGGGTGTTGGTGTACAAGCTAAATGAATTATAATAAACCGCGCAGGACGTCATCGCAACAAATGGGCTGGACATGTCGCCGCCCACGCTGCGCCTGCGCCTGCGCCGCTCACGCGACCCGCTCTCCGAGTTCCTGCGATGCTAAGAGATAAAACTTTTTGATCAAACATTTATATTAAATTATATTTGTATGTAGTATTGTCTAAAGGTGAATCGTTTTTGATTTTATTTCTCTCGTAGCACTTATTCCTTATTAGATTTGATTGGAATTTTTGAAATTTATGCTTTAAATGGTAGGCAGAGAGAACCTAGTATTAAGACACTCCGTTCCCTACTTTCTACCGATTTTTTTGAGGCATTGTGTGTTGAGTGGGGGAGTTCAACGGTCCTTTTTTTTCTTTGCTACCAGAGCGAAGAAATCAAAATATTAATAAATAATAATTCATTCCCTCAAGTGGCAATCGAACCGACAACACACACTTATGTCTCACGACCACGATATTGAGGCCCTATCTAATTTACATGAATATATTATTTGTATTGTATGGCTGTAGTATAAAACTTTAAAATCATTTTATTTGAAAATATTTCTTATTTATTGTTCTCGTTTTACTATGCTAAAAGCAGAATATGAATGAATATGGAAGAAATTAAAATTATGTTGTATAACCAAGACCGGTCACTACCTATAGTACTTTACCTATGTACTTTATATACCAAAACTTAGGAACGATACACGCTATGAAACATTTGTTTTAATTTAAATGGATGAAGAATGCAATAGATATTCAGCTTCACGCTATATGCCGCACTTAGCAGGGTAAGCAGAGGGAACCTAGTGTTAAGGCACTCCGTTCCCCAGTTTAAGCCGAATTCTGGAGACATTGCGTGTTGAGTGGCGGAACTCAACGTCGCGCTTTGCCTATGCAATAGATATACACACTTAATATACGTTGGAGTATGTTCTTGATGTATTAAGATTAAAAAATATGTAACAAGAAGTTGTTACGAGGGTACGTTACGTATCTGTGTAGATATTAGATAGTGTGTTTTCAACAAAAAAACAAACTACGTTTTCAGCTAAATTGGTAATCTTTTTAGTTTAATGAAGAGAAATGACCCGAAGTCATAAAGCTCGTTAACACGATTAAACTTGATCTAAAATGAATTTTATTTTCTCTTATATTTAGGAATAATATTATTTTATTCCTAAATTAAATTTAGGCTAGTTGTAACGGGTGTAACGCGACAGGTTAAGAGTTCGATTCCTACTCGATGAAATGAAATACTATAATACTTTCATTCCTTCGCTTTGGTAACTAGGTAAAGAATATCGTTGAATTCCGCCTCTTCACAAGCAATGCCTCCAGAATTCCACGGAAAGTGTTGAACAAAAGTGTCTTAATAGGAAAGGTCTCCTCTGAATACTCTACTATGTGCCAAATAATAATATTATATATAATAATTTTAGAATAGCACCGTATCTAAATAAAAAGATCGTATTTACTTACAAAAGTGATTCTTTGTATGACCACCGTATTCTAGAACCTCCAAAGAACCGTAGATCTAGAAGCTTTTATAGTAACAACTATTACCAAAAAGAATGCGCGCGTTTCGCTAATCATTTAAAGTCGAGGGAAACCACAGACAATTATGTTTTATTGTTGCGAAATGGGAAAATAATCATGCGGTTAATTTAAATTGCTTCGCCAAATGACACATACATACTGACATGTGTTTATATTTATACTAAAGAACTAAAGAACTTAAGGTTATTGCAAAATATACTTTATGATGATCAAATTTCTTACTTATTATATTATATAAATCAAATCAGGTTCACGCTGTATCCCGCACACTGCAGGGTAAGCAGACGGAACCTAATAAGTTAAGACACTCCGTGCCCCACTTTCTGCCGAATTCTGGAGGCATTGCGTGTTGAGTGGCAGAACTCAACGCCGCGCTTGTCCTCGACACCAGAGCGGAGAAATGGAAATATAAATTTAAGTAAATATTCCATTTCCTTGAGTGGGGATCAAACCCATAACCAGTCGGTTTTACAGTCACACCTTGTGCCCTTTGTTTATTTTTGTGTCTATGTCTACAGTTGTCTATGACATCGTATCCGCATTTTATTTTTATGTTTCTAAGACGAACAGCCTCCCCGCATAGCAAAGTTGACAGAAAGTCCTAGTATCAGGTCACTCCGTATTTCCATCCAATTTTTGGAAACATTTTTGTCTCTAAAATTAGACGGCGTAGAGCGCGCACGCAAATATCTACCAAAGCAAGAAGTTGAAAACAAACAAAATATAAATATATAGATCGTATTTTTTGAAACGAAAATTTTTACATTAGAAATTATAAGTGCGCTGGAAAAATATATATTTTTTTATTAGGTATATACCCACAGGTATACTCTGGCGTAATCGACGATATATTTTTATACTTACAGTTTACAGCTTCACGCTGTATCCTTGTAATCTAGTGTTAATACACTTCGTTCTCCACTTTCTGGCTAATTCTGGTGATTCTGGATTCTTGCCCCGACACCAGAACAAAGAAATGGAAATATAAATTTAAGTAAATATTTCATCTCCTCGAGTGGGGCTCGCAACCACGACCAGTCAGTTTTACAGTCACCTTTTGTGGCCCTGCGCCACGACTGGCCTTACAGTTTACTAAGCGTTTTATTTCATTTAAATGTACTTATTCTTGTATGTGTATTCTAATTCAAATTTTACTATCCTATTTGATGTTGGTGTCACACATGCACATCTTTTTTTTGTCTTATTTACGACTTATTATTTATTATCTAGTTTTATTTGTTTATAATCTCTTTTCTTAATTTTATTCACTATATTGCTTAGGCTTAGCTTATATTATTTATTAATTTATTTATTTATCTTTTTTAATCTGCATAAGTGCTGCCATTAGTACAGTGGTAATGCATCATATTTAGTTATTTATACAAGGAAATCTAGGATATTTTTGTTATCAATAATACCGCGAATCATCTCTATTTTGATCGATGTTTCTATAAGATATAAAATATACTTGAACAATCTAATCGAATGCAAATCAGCGCATTAAATAAATAATCTCACGCTAGTATATAATCGCTAATAATATAGTAATATAAATAAATATAACAATACTATACTAATATAATATACACCATTCATCAAAGTAAGCCAAAAAAGTAGACAGCAAAAATAATATGAATTTTAATTTTGAAAGCTGTAAAAGTTAAATAATTGCTTATATTATATAATAATAATAAAAAAAATGTTACAGCCTACACATATGTATGTATTGCATGTCCCACTTGTGCGCAAGCGCATGTGACATTTGGTGCGACAGTTCTGGGACACATTTAAATTGAGACTAATACCACAATAATGCTTACAATTACGGTGACATGTATTTCCTTCTTATTATGTAACGTTTAAAATTTACCTACAACATTCTCTCATGGAATTCGTGGACAATGCGTCGTTAATAAATTAAAAGTATAATTAAAACTTGAGAAGACACCACATTGCTGACTTTCTACAGTAAGAAATATTTTGATTAAAATAATATTAGATCTTAATTATTATATTAATTAATATTAAAATAATAATTAACATATAATATATTATCATATTATATAATATTAATATAAAATACAGAATGTAAAGAAATGACAACTACGCAACTTGACAAAATAAAAATACTAAAATTAAGAAATACATTTACCATAGCTTCGACAACAAAAATATATTTTAGGATTTGTAAGATGAAATCGGTATACACCTCACCACACAGTGGAAAATGGATAAATTTGCATATGCTTACATACTTACAAGATAATTAACGGGCGAACGGTAAACCGATAAGGGATGAAGATACTTTGGGGTACCTACTCCACTCCACTACGTTACCTATGTTACCTTTTTAGTGGAGTAGAGTAGGTACTGTTGTATTAGAATGCTAACAATTTTCTTTAAGGAAGAACTGTTATAAAAAAAATAATTTACGCTGTATCCCGCACACATCAGGGTAAGCAGAGGGAATCTAGTGTTAAGACACTCCGTTTCCCGCATTTTGACACCAGAGCGAAGAAATCAAAAAATAAATTTAAATAAATATTTCATTTCCTCGAGTGGGAATCGAACCCACAACCAGTCGCGTTTACGGTCACCCTTTGTGTTCCTGCGCCACAACTGACCTCCTTTATAAAGAACTTTTATAAATTGTTTATTTACCGCCATCAACAATAGTGTCTATGAACAAACTTACCTAAAATTTTAATTAAATTTGCAACCAAAAAATACCTATTGGTCACTCTCCAGCAAAGCGGTAATTCTTATCATAAATTTATTGTAACCTTACCCGAACCCATTACCCATTTTTAGTCTCACTCAGTAAATAACCCATATAGTAGGGTAGGTAGGGAGAACACGAGAACCTAATGTTAACAATAACTCTGGAACTCTGTTCCCACTAAGACACCTTTGGCACGGAAACCGGGAAAAGATTGCGCTGAATTCTGGACGCATTGGGTATTGAGTGATGGAACTCAACGCCGCGCTTTGCCCCGTTACTACAGCGAGAAAATATTAAATATTTGATTTTCGCAACCTTACCCGTGTTTTTCATACTAATTCGACCGGAATATTATTAGTTTTGAAATATTAAAAATATATAAATAATTAAATAATATATAATTTGAGGCCAATCGTGGCGCAGCGGCACGTGGTGTGACTGCAAAACCGACTGGTTGTGGGTTCGATCCCCACTCGAGGAGATGAAATATTTACTTAAATTTATATTTCCATTTCTTCGCTCTGGTGTCGAGGTTAAGCGCGGCGTTGAGTTCTGCCACTCAACACGCAATACCTCCAGAATTCGGCAGAAAGTGGGGAACGGAGTGTCTTAACACAAGGTTCCCTCTGCCTACCCTGCTGTGTGCGGGATACAGCGTGAAGCTGATTTTATAAATAATTTCATTTATTGATGTTTATATCCTAGGCTATCCTAGGCTTAATAGGTATATTTTTTTTGAAAGAAACTTTAAATTTCGCCACTCAGCACTCAATGTCTCAAAAGCTAAACGTAACGGGGAGAAAAGAGTGTCTTAACTCAAGGTCTCTCTGCCTACCTTACTATATACGAGACAAAGGGTGAAACTTTTTTTAAAATCCTGAAGTACTCCCATATCTTCATATAAGGAGTTTCAATAATTATTTTTAATTAAAAAAAATGTTCTTTATATGTAAATTTTTGCAAAGAACAGCGTTTAGTTCCCCAAAAATTGGGAACAGAAGGTCTTAATGGGAACGGAACATCTTAACACTAGGTTCCCAGTTTACCCCTGCCCAACCTGCAAAAATATTGATTACAAATAGCAATTTACACAAGTATATAGATATGTACATAGGTATTAGCCGCATTAAAATAATGAGTGATCGAACACATGGCGCATTTAATGCCCTTATCTTTACCGAAGGATATGAAGAATCACGTACGAATAAATGAATAAAATCGAGCTATGCAAGATTGATAGTACGTGACCACATACCTACAATCTAGGAGTAAACACTGAGTACCTGGTACTCACGCGGACCTTCAAGAGTGACACACGCTTTAATAGTCGAACTATACTTGTTTACATATAATAACAATACAATGCTATGAATAACATCCTGTATCTAATATGATATTATATAATATTAAAAAAGATATAAACATACAAAATAAGTCTTCCTCCAGAATTCGACAAATGAGGAATTGAGCGTCTTAACAATTAGGTTCCCTCTACCTACCATGCTGTATGCGGGAAACACTGTGAAGCTAAATAGAAATCCTGAATATCCTATGTGTAAGAATTTAGTGAATATTGAAATTTTATATAATATCTGAAAAGTTTCTTGGTGGCCTATTCAGCAATTATCCCGTAACGTCAGCTTCAAGCTGTATCCCGCACACAGCAGGGTACGCAGAGGGAATCTAGTGTTAAAACACTCCGTTTCCTACTTTCCGTCGAATTCTAGAGGCACTGCGTGCTGAGTGGCGGCACTCAACACCACGCTTTGCCTCGACACCAGAACGAAGAAATGAAAATATATATTTTAATAAATATTTAATTTCCTCGAGAGTCGAGTAGAGTAGAGAGAGAGTACAGTCATACTTTATGTCTCTGCCCCACGACCGGCCTCCCACAATATGAGTATGTGTACACATATTATAAAATAATTGCTAAATAGGCCACCAAGAAATTGTACCAGAAAATGTTTGATAGTTGAATGACCACGCCTTTTGGATTCGAATCGCTGTATAATAACAACTGTGAAATTTTCGAACAAATCGTAGCTTAAGTGAAATTCAAAGCTTAATTTTTGAAAATTAAAGGATTAAGGTAGAACAGCAATCAATGCTTGGCCACAGCAATATAATTAGCTTATCGTCTGCAGATCGCCTAACAACGTTTGGGTCGTGCGCGCGCGCATTGGTGAGCGTTGCACCAATCGCATCGCAGCTATCGTTAGACCGTTGATTCTTTTTGGTTATTACAATAATTCCAACACGATTGCCTCTAATTGCGCTGGTTTCCAACGATCGTGGTAGACAAAGCTGATCTGATACGGCTATATGGCTAAAAACATGAATCCTCAATTGATATTATAATGCTTCGCAATTATTGAGAAATCGATTTCTTGTTGTGGAAATTACATCAATAATCTTAGCTGCTTTGTTAGATGCTATTTCGTTGCACGTGTTTTCCGTACATCATTTGTTATGGGTGTCTAAATGATTAGCTACTAGAGGCATGAGAGGAGCTTATACGGAGAAGTCGGTAATTGCCATTGATGCAAACTTCCGAGATTAGCCAGCGTCAAAGGAGTCAAGAACGCGGTTGTTAATTAAGTATGGGCGGCGGGTTTGTGAACTTTGAAAGTGCCATCAGCTTCTCATAGCAGTCTGCGACGAGCTGCTATGATGCTACTATTAAAACTATAATGAACATTTCATGCTTCTTACTATTTATTTGATACGTTACTTAAATTACGCACACGTCATATAAATAAGAAACACTTGCCCAAAAAACCACCGATCATTATCTACGTACTAAAATTATAACAATACTTCTTAATATCAACGTCAATTTAGCAACAGAAGCTTAAAAACTACCGTCGATGGAGGTTTTAGTAATGTTTTTATCCACGTTTTATAGCCACACCGCTGGATGGAATGGAACCGTCGTACATAATCAAACCACATGCGGTGCAGTAATTGCCTCCACATTCAAAGACCCGCTCACATCACGCCGTATAATGACAAAAATAGTCCAAAAAGTGCCTCTGCATATGAGATATATATATATTTTTTTTTCAATACTTCGCGCGCTCGCACGGAGCTAAATTACGAAATAAAAGATTAACTTAAAAGATCAATAAACTTAATAAATGATCTCAATAATTGTTGTATTACGGACACAATGGAGCGGCGTCGTGAAACGTCATTAAGGCGCGAACATCATCAATTTTATTCGCGTCTCACTGACGTGAAGGCAATGGCGTCTGTCAGATTTGAAAAGCGGCACCGCTGCCACCTGTTGGTAGCGCGGTGAATTAGACGTTGGACCCCGCTGGGTTCCACTTGATACTGCCACTGGAATGACTCGCCTAAAACTTCTTTTGAATCGCCTTAATAAATGTGGCTATGGATAACTCACTAATTAAAGAAATCGATGTAATGCGATTGATTATGTTGGTGGGACCAGTCGTGGTGCAGGGGCACAAGGGTGTGACGTAAACGCGACAGGATGTGGGTTCCATTCCCACATAAGGAAATGAAATACAAGGCAAACCGTAGAGTTCTGCCACTCAACACACAATGGCTCCAGAATTTGTTGGAAAGTGGAGAACGGGAACGGAATGTCTTAACACTAAGATAATGTGCGGGATACAGCGTGAAGCTATAAATAATAAAAAAATATTATATAAGTACATACTTCTTCTGATTAGTTTGCTTACAAATCAACAAAAAAATATTTAAGTTCCAATTAAAAGATCCTTTTTAGTTTCCGATATGAAACGACATGTCGCCTGATATTACTTTCTTAGACGTGTTACATATATCGTAAGATAAAAGCCTTTAACAACCTTCGTTCCAAATAATCTTCGTTCCAAATTTCCATCATATTAGCCGTCAAAGTGGAACGTACACCAAAAAATGGAGCTGCCAAAAAAATTTAGCTGCCTCTCGAGATTAGATTTCTTTTTGGTAGCTAATTGCGTTTTATCAAATTAAGGCAATTCCGCCCGCGGCGCGCCGCTGTGATTGATAATGTTTGACGCGGCGTCGTTCCCACTAGTTTTACAGAATAAACTGTTTGAATTTATACTAATAATAATGGTCGTTTATCTAATATGGCTGGTGATTAGATTTATTTATAATATTTAATGTCGATATTAATAAGGTCAATCGTGGCTCACGGGCACAAGTGTGTGTATGACTAGTTGTGAGTTCGATCCCCACTTGAGGAAATATGTGTTTTACTGTATATTTTAATTTCTTCGCTCTGGTGTTTAGGAAAAGCACGGCGTTGATTTCCACCACTGAACGCAATGCCTCCAGAATTTGATGGAAAATGAGGAATTAGCACTAAGTTCTAGTTCAGGGTAATCCCTGACTAACGTCGATAGTTAAAACATGTCTAATTGTTGATTAAACAAATATTTATTTTATTTGCTTAGACTAAATGCGTTTGTAATTTTTGATACTTCGCATAATAAGGTAAGGAACAGTTATTTAGAAAAATTATATCAAACGTGTGGATTTTACAAATTTAATTACATATTATTTTTATTTAACACCACAATTTTAGATATTAAATCCTAAGTAAATGAAAAATTGTTTTGTTCAATCAGAATCATTTTATTTCTTAACCTGATTTATAAGAATACATGTATATGTATAATACATAAAAAATATATACATTCTAAACTTCTATTATGTAAGAATAATGTATTCAAGTTCAGTATAATACATGTAATATGATAGTATGACCTTTTTTATTGATAGGAAAGCATTACGTATACTTAAACCAGCAATCAGCAGGGTAGGAACAAGGAACATAGTGTTAAGACACTCCGTTGCCCACTTTCCGCCGAATTCTGGAGGTATTGCGTGTTGAGTGGAGTAACTCAACGCCGCGCTTTTGGCTCGACACCAGGACAAAGAAATTAAAATATAATATAAATAACTACTTAATTTCCTCGAGTGGGCAACGAACCCACAACCATTCGATTTTACACTCACAATTACGTATACAATGTACTGTTTTCGACTTTCGTCCTACAAAACTGTAAATTGCAGCTTCAGTACTAAAACACAAAAAAAAACCAACACCCCCATCCCACACCGCAGTCATCATTTCAATCATTAAGAATCCGGCGGCAAGTCAAAGAGGTGATTGATGCGGCGTTTACCGGTCGCAGTGGCACCGTATACAAAAAAAGGCGAAGCGCTTAATTAACTCGTTTGGCACCGACGCTCATTAGAATTATTAATCGAAGCGAGGCGGAGCGATAGCTGGCATGATGTATCGAGGTTTGATTACATTAAAGCATTCGGATCGAGTAATTAAAAACCACGCCGGGACGTCTAAGCCGGGGAACAAAAGCTAGGTTCCACCGCTTCGATCGATGCTAATGGCTGGCTATGAAATATTGTTTTGCTAATTTCCTTATGGCTGATATTGGGTGGGATGGAAGATTGATCTTGTTGTTAGATAAAAAATATGCACCTGCGGTTTTATTATTATAAATAAATAAAATAAAAATAAATCAGCTTCACGCTGTATCCACACAGCAGGGTAGGCAAAGGGAACCTAGTGTTAAGACACTCCGTTTCTGACTTTCCGCTGAATTCTGGAGGCATTGCGTGTTGAGTGACAAAACTTAACGCCGCTTTTTACCACGACACCAGAGCGAAGAAATGGAAATATAAATTTAAGTAAAAAAATCATCTCCTCGAGTGGGAATCGAACACACAACCAGTCGGTTTTACAGTCACACTTTGTGGCCGCATCGTTTTATTATTATTAGTGAAATATTCAAATATCGTTTTTGAAAATATTACTAGAATAAAGAAGAAATATCTGTTAAAATGTCGAGTTTAAATACCACAAAAATAATTTCTTATAAGAATTATTTGTATGTTGAACATTGACCAGTCGTAGCGCAGCGGCACCAAGTGTGACTGTAAAATCGACTGGTTGTGGGTTCGATCCCCACTCGAGGAGGATGAAATATTAACTTAAATTTATATTTCCATCTCTTCTCTCTGGTGTCGAGGCTAAGCGCGGCGTTGAGTTCTGCCACTCAACACGCAGTGCCTCCAGAATTCGGCAGAAAGTGGGGAACGGAGTGTCTTAACACTAGATTCCCTCTGCCTACCCTGCTGTGTGCGGGATACAGCGTGAAGCCGATGATGATGATGTAATGATGTTGAACATTGAACAAAAGTAGTAATATGGCAATAATATTTTAGTCTAACACTAGACTACATACAAGGAGAAGCAATTAGATTGAGCAAGCATTTATGGATCAGCTTCACGCTGTATCCCGCACACAGCAGGGTAGGCAGGGGGAACCTAGTGTTAAGACACTCCGTTCCCCACTTTCTGCCGAATTCTGGAGGCATTGCGTGTTGAGTGGCAGAACTCAGCGCCGCGCTTTACCAGGACCTTTATGGATCAATCAACCTTTTTCCTTTTTTTTTGTAAGCTTCACGCTGTAACTCGCATGTAGCCGCGGCTGGAGGAGCCTAGTATTAAGACACTCCGTTCCCTATTTTCCGCCGAATTCTGTAGAATTGTGGAAACTCAACGCTGCTCTTTGCTCGACACCAAAGCAAAGAAATAAAAATATTACATATTTAATTTACTGGATTGAGAATCGAATCTACAATCTCTCACGTTCACAGTCACACACTTGTGCTCCTGCGCCACTCCACTAGCATTAACTGGACTCTATCTTTTTAAAAAAAAACGCTAAAATATTTTTATAAAACAATAACAAATTATAACAAATCTATAAACTTCTTCTAAGTAAGATCATCCTTGATTCTTATCCATGTAAAACAAAAAAAAAAAAAATATTTAAAATCGTAGTATATGTGTAGTTCGGTGCATGTAAGACCAGCTGTGGGCGTGCGCTGACGTACTGCACGATCTAATCTGCAAAGATAGCACTTTCACATAAACTAAAAGCAACATACCAACTGAATATTTTTAGGATATTCATAATAAAACTATATTAACAATTCTATGTTTTTTTTAATATATTTTTTTTTTGTTTAAAAATATAAAATAAAAAAGAAATAAAAATTATATAAGATTAAAATTCAAATAAATGATAAAGTGGGACGTTGAGTGGCGGAAAGTGAAGAACAAAAGTGTCTTAACATTAGGATTTTAGGTTCCCTCTGCCTAACCTGTTATATGCGGGATACAGCGTGAATCTAAAAACAATGAAATATTTATGTTTTTTTTTCGTTTCATACAAAATCAGCATTTTTTGCTATTTTTATTACTTAATAATTATGAACATAGATACATATTATAAATAAATATAGGCAAATCTTTTAACTCAAGCGTGCTTTGGCTGAATCGTGTCTATTTCCTTGAAGTAATTATATTTATTTAAAAAAGTTAAGTTAGTTCTGTTTGAATCTATCATTAATGGAAAAACCTATCATAAATTTTACATAACTTCACATAATAATATTAATAATTATAAAATCTACCTATTGATATACCTATGTACATGCATTCAGTATAATTTCCTAATCTTATATATATTTTTTTATATATTTCCATATTTCATACTAGTTTTAATCTAAGCATAGATATTTTTTTAGCTTCACGCTGTATCTCGCGCGTAGCAGGGTAGGCAGAAGGAACCTGGGAACCAAGTGGAAGACACTCCGTTTCCTATCCAGACACTTCCGTTCCCCATTTTTCGCCGATTTTTTGAGGCATTGCGTGTGGAGTGGCGGAACTCAACTTTAAAAATATTATATATACTAGCGGCTCGCCAGCGGCTTCGCCCGCTTAAACTACATGATTATTGATTTAATAAGCAAAATTGACTGACAACTAAAATTACTTCTAATATGATTTTTTATAACTTTAATCTGTAATATGATTTTTTACAACATTATCGTAATTTCTATATAATTTTTGATTGTTTCGAACTAGAAAATACGACCAATGTTGATATTTGATTTATAAAAAATACACAAAGCTAATTATTTATTATACGTATATATTTTTGTAACATTACGTTCTTTTTACCTATGTTATGTTTTTTAAAGCTCTGTTAAATGTGCTGATGTCACTTAATAATTTAATGTACTGCTTCAGAAACAGCCTTAAATGTTAAATTATTGATTTGGGTAAGGATTCATAATATTCTTTGTAAAATAACTGTAATGTTTGCATATTAACTCCTGTACAGTTTTTAAATTAGTTACACATATTATTAGCTAAATGTACAATTGGTAAATATGTAGTTATTACAGAGTACACGTAGAAAGGATGTTTTTAGGCATTTTTATATAGATTTATTTCAAACGAACGAACGAACCAAAAAATCTATGTATTTGCTTGATATCTCTTTGAAGATCAAATCGTTCTTTATCTCTGTGTTGAATTAATTACGATTTAAACTTAACTGTTATGATTTATGAAGGTAATCTCCACTAACAATTCAATTTTGTTTACTTTATTGTATAAAATATTGTATAATAGTGCTTCAAAAATATATATTTTTATCAACAGTCATATAACCAAGACGTTTCGAATGTCATTCTTTAGCCAGGAATCTTACCAGCGCGATTGCTATATAACATTCGCAGGCAAACTAATGCCTTGAGTTCATTCAAATGACGATATTTTTTTTTAATGAACCGATTTTGATGAAACAAACTTTAATTGTTGAGTTAAAACAAAGCAATTGGTGAAACTTTCAAGTAAATCGGTTCAGTATTTTCAGAGAAAAATGTGACCATACGTAGTGTGACCATAGACAGACAGACAAGAAATTAAAAAAAAATCTTTTTGCTTACTAATATTCTTTTTAAGTGTCCCTCTATCCATTTCAGTAAAAAATACTAAATGTACAGACAAAATATTTTTACTGTCGATAAACTTAGTACTCCGCTCTCCGTCCAGATTTTGAACCTTACGTGTTGAGTGTCGATAAACTCAGTACTCCGCTCCCTAGTGTCGATAAACTCAATACTCCGCTCTCCGTCCAGATTTGGAACATTGCGTGTTGAGTGGCGGAATTCAAGATCACGCTTTCATAGGTGATATAAGTAGATAATATTTATAATTATAGTTTATTAAAATTTTATAATTGGACTTATATTTTATTAAAATTTTATATATTATAAATATGTATTTAATATTTATTTATATCAGTATTTTAAATGTGAAAGTTTGTGAGGATGGATGTTTTTTTTTTACTGTAATGAAGTTTATATAGTTTTATTTATACATCAGAATAACACCTAGGCTACAAATTTTGTTAAGATTTTGTTTAAAAATCAGCTTCACGCTCTATCCCGTATACAGCAGGGTAGGCAGAGGGAACCTAGTGTTAAGACACTCCGTTACCCACTTTCTGCCGAATTTCGGAGGTATTGCGTGTTGAGTGGCAGAACTCAAGGCCGTGCTTTGCCTTGACCAGAGCGAAGAAATGGAAATATACATTTAAATAAATATTTCTTCTCCTCGAGTGGGGATCGAACCCACAACCAGTAGATTTACAGTTATACTTTATGCCGCTGCGCCACGACTGGCCTCAAAAAATATGAGAATAATAATCTATTATCCTTATTTGTCAATTTTAAACATTCAAATAATGTATTATATGAAAAAACAAAAACAAAAGACTTTATAGTGAGTAATGTTTATTGAGGAAAGACATTTAAACTTGTAAATCAAATTAACAACAGGTGTATTCGTCTAAATAAAAACCTGCAATAACATATACTTATCCCTAACAATAAACACGAGGAGCGCGTGCGTCGCAAGCCACAGTTCCTTATTTAATATGAAGAAAAACAACCAAAATGCTACCTTATCACTTTCTCATAGAGTTAACATCAAAATGGTGGACATTATTGTAAAAATTAAACATTCAATACTTAAGACAAAGACAAGAGTCGCCCTTAACCGCACAGGACGTCTAAAAAATTGTGGTTCGAACGTATGTAAGGCGATACCTGCACTGTGCACATCGATCGCATATTATAATGAAGTAACGTTTTAATTTTAATACCTGAATAATTATTATATTCATATATTTTATAGGCGCAGGGGCACAAACTGTACTGTAAAACCGACTGGTTGTGGGTTCAATCCCCACTCGAGCAGATAAGATATTTACTTAAATTTATATTTCCATTTCTTCGGTGTCGAGGCAAAGCGCGGCGTTGAGTTCTGCCACTTAACCCGCAATGCCTCCAGAATTCGGCAGAAAGTGGGGAACTGAGTGTCTTAACACTAGGTTCCCTCTGCTTACCCTGCTGTGTACGGGATGCAGTGTGAGGCTGATAATATTTTTTTTTGTTCAGTTTCACACGTTATTTCGCATATAACAGGGAAGGCAGAGGGAACCTAGTGTTAAGACACTCCGTTCCCCACTTTCAATTTTTCGAGGCATTGCGTGTTGATTGGCGGAACTCCACGCCGCGCTTTTGCCTTGATACCAGAGGAAAACATTAAAACATTAATAAATAACAATTCATAACCCCAAATGGGATCGAACCCACAACTACTCACATGCTTGTGCCCCTGGGCCAGACGACATCAACCATATTTTTTTAAAGTAATAAAGATATTAATAGTAATAGATAATATTTCAAAGAAAATAATAAGCAATTATTAATAAGCCCTTGATTGGTTCGAAATAATAACTATATAATCAAAATAATAATAATAATACAAATAACAAAGAAAAAATATACCAATTTTTTCAATTGCAGAAGGACATCTCGCAGGATGTTGCAGATTATTCAGTTATCGTGCTCTTGTCTTCTACTCCAACGCATTATTGGTGGAGTCGCGAAATATGGATACGTTTTATATTATTTTTATTATTATTATATTTATAATTTATCTTTATTCCTTATCGTAAATTATATAGTATTTTTTTTAATAAATATTTTATGTATAAGTAAATTTCATCATAAGAAGCGGGAAATAACATCAAATGGCGATAATGCCTAGTGAAAAAAATCGAGGTGATTGTATGAATATTTTGTTTTATCACAATCCTTATTATCACTATTCAGACATGTTACGATGATATTACAACAGGATCATAAAAAAAAAGTTTTCTTTAATATCACAAATCATTCTAAAGCCCGTATTAGTAAACCGCTATAAATAAAATACATACATAATAGAATAATACAAAATATAATACATACGTCATTTATGAATGGAAACGGTATCTCAAGATCAATCTCAGACTTGAGAACGAATTATAAGAAGTCAAAGTGAAGCATAGTTCAAACCAAGAATATCTACATGATTCCATTAATTCCATCGATTTTATGCGCAAAAATATATATTTTCATTTAAAAAACTGCCAGCTCCAATATTAACGTTATTTTATAATAACCGTTTAATACAGTTATCCTTTCGACACAGTTAATCAAGTCGTTCAGTTTATTACCGCAAGTATAACCGTATACTTCGAGATGTTGTCATTTTGGCATCTTTTCTTTTTTGGTAAGAATCTGGGCTCTTTTCTTTTTTTTTATTTCAATGATTTTTTTATGTATTTAATAGATATTTAGCCAGTCGTGGCGCAGTGGCACAAAGTGTGACTGTAAAACCGACTGGTTGTAAGGTCGATCCCCACTCGAAGAGATGAAATATTTACTTAATTTTTTTCCATTTCTTCGCTCCGGTGTCGAGGCAAAGCGCGGCGTTGATTTCTGCCACTCAACACGCAATGCCTCCAGAATTCGGCAGAAAGTGGAGAACAGAGTGTCTTAACACTAGGTTCCCTCTGCCTACCCTGCAGTGTGCGGAATACAGCGTGAAGCTGATTCAATTTTGATTTGATTTTAATTTAACAGATATGCTATTGTATACGCTATTGTATGCGCTAGCCATATTTCATGAGTCAGTATCCATTATCTCTAAAATATAATAGAAGAATAGAATTAATTTTTAACAAAAAAGAACCGACTTCAAACAACGAGCTAAAAGTCCAAAATAATGTTACCTAAAGTAAACCATGAGGCCGGTCGTGGTGCAGCGGCACGAGGTGTGACTGCAAAACCGACTGGTTGTGGGTTCGATCCCCACTCGAGGAGATGAAATATTTACTTAAATTTACATTTCCATTTTCTTCGCTCTGGTGTCGAGGTTAAGCGCGGCGTCGAGTTCTGCCACTCAACACGCAATACCTCCAGAATCGGCAGAAAGTGGGGAACGGAGTGTCTTAACACTAGGTTCCCTCTGCCTACCCTGCTGTGTGCGGGATACAGCGTGAAGCTAAAAAAAAAAAAAAAAGTAAACCATACTTTGATTTTGTTAAACAAAAATAATTAAAAAAAATATTTTATAATTTTGTAGTCGGTGTTAAGCTAACGCTATAACTACCTTATGTAATAAGGCGTTACATATGCTTTATATCAAATTACTTAGCCTGTTTGTTTTACTACTGGTTTGAAGTCGGTTTTTTTTTGTTAAAAAATTATTTATTTTACGATTTTAGGTGATGGGTAAACCTTAAGAGGATGTTTTGTAGTGGTGGTACTATGGAAAACTTAAATTTTAATTAGGTATTATTTACGTGCAAACTAACGTTTTGGCATATTGACAAGAACATTCATAAAAATATTCGGGTGAAGTAGGAACCTCTCCCTTTTTCGCAGTCGGTTCAAAATGAGAACATCCTCTTTTTTGAAGTTGGTTGAAAAGAAATGCAATGATGAGGAATCTCGTATCTAACACTAATTTTAATAATGTCTTTTTTTGTACAATATACACCATTAAAGTAAATTATATTTATTTATCGAGTGGGAATTGAATACACAACGTGTCGTTTATAGTCATGCTTGAGCCACTGCGCCACAAATGGCCTCGTATTTATACATTATTACATTTATACATTAACTTTTACTATTTATATAGTATTTATACATTAACATTTATATAGTATTTATACATTAACTTGTATTTGACAGTTTTACTACACATGCTACTGGTAGTAAACGCAAGATCAACCGCCAAGACCACGAGCGGACCTAATTGTCAGAGCTTCTCCCAAGGAGTAAATTTTAATGAGTCCCAGGCAGTTGGCGCGTGGCATCTGCTGCACTTCAGAACAGAACAAACGAAGGGTACCGGTGACCCCCACTGTGTTCAGTTCACTAACGTTAGCGAACAGGTAATTTGTCTATTTATAAGAATTTTATTTTGTTATTGTCTAACGGAAATCTGTGAAGAAAGTTAAATAGCTTAAGATTTTTAAGCTTCATGCTCTATCCCGCACATGTCAAGGTAAGTGAGAGGAAACCTGGGAACCTAATGTTAAGATACTGTATTCCTATTAAGGCACTACCGCCGAATTCTCAAAACCTCTCTACGCAGCGTCGCCAGAGTAAGGAAAAGAATATTAATTATTTAATTTCCTCGAGTAGGGATCGAACCTAAAAAAATTTAATATCACAGAGAACACCGAGCGAAATCAAAAATAACAATGAATAATCTGCAAGCAAAAAATATAGCAGCTACTTTTAAATCATATTTGTAATCATAACCAAATGTTGTGCTTATTTTTTATTATGTATATTTTCAATGCATATTTATGACAGAATTAATAAAATTTTAGGAAAGAAAAGATCTACAAGATCAAATCGGCAAATACGTAGAGAATCTGAATTGGGAAACGCTTTCTTTAAAAATGCAAATTCCGTGTAAAACCGTTAACTCGAACAAAACAAGAAATTATTATTTAGAAAGATTACAGGATAATGGTTCTTACAGAACACTGCAGATGCCAGCACCTACAGGTATAATTTTATCAACAGTACTCACTTAAAATCTTTTTATTCTTTTTATTTTGAAAAGATACATATTTAAATATTTGTAAATCATCGGGTATGAATGTACAAAACTAAATTAAAAAAATCTATTTAAGGCTAAATATTAAATATATACTATTTAAGGCGATCTCTCTAAAGATCACGTATTTTAATTTTTATGCAATACAGCAATTACTATATATTGAGGCCAGTCGCGACGCAGGGCCACAAAGTATGATTGTAAATGCAACTGGTTGGGGATTCAATCCCCACTCGAGGGAATAAAATAAATTTATTTAAATTTGTATTTCCATTTCTTCGCTCTGGTGTCCAGGCAAAGCGCGGCGTTGAGTTCCGCCACTCAACACGCAATGACTCCAAAATTCAGCGGTAAGTGGGGAACGGAGTGTCTTTATCTATCTATGTAGAATTTATACAGCTGTAACATTGTTCCGAGATGTAGTACCTACTTACAATTTTCTACAACACTTTCACGCCTCTTAGACAGTTTCAAAGAGGGTTTAAAGTTCAAATTATACGTTTCTAAAAAATTTTTTTTTTCAAAAGCCTCAATAACGCTTTAAAAATATTATAAATATTCCTACAACTTTCTATATATGTAATTTTATACATACCTATTAGTATTTATTTATTTTTCAGCAAAATTAGACTTAGCAGAGTTTCACCGCTACCCGATGCGTTTAAAGATCATCGAAGGCCAGTACCTTGGCATGATGGACTGTCATGAAAAGTTTGTCTTCTTGCTAGGAAGACAACCACCAGAAGGAAAGGAACTTGATGATCGTCTTACAAAAATGATCGAAACGTATTGGCCTGAAGAGTAAAAGTGTGGTACCTATATTACCTATAACTACAAAAATAAAATCAGGAATTTCGTTCAATGAGATCTTCCAAAATTTAAATAAAAATATTTTTATTAAAATTTACTTTATAAATTTATTTCTTTACTTAAATTTTAATTAAATTTCTCCCACATATAGTTCATACATTAAAAATAAACTATTTTTAACATTTTTAAAGTGTTATTCTATACTTAGGAAAGAAAAATACTTATTTAGAAAACGTATAAAAATTTTAACGTAACGGGACTCGAACCCGCGCCTCCTGGACCTCCTGCGAGCTTACAAGATAAATAAGTTATAACAAGCGTATAAAAATTTCAAGGTAGCTTGAAAAGAACGTACGGCTTAGTGGTCNCCTAGCCCAATTAAGGTACCATATAATACTCATAACATGAGCACAGCAGCCTACCATTCGTCTTCCTACAATACAATTGCAGTATTTCATAGCAATAGCTTCCTTTCCTCTACGAGAGGTGTCAACTAAAATGTAACAGAAATATGTTTTCCTGCTTATATATCGGGATTATATCACACTTATCATCTACATCACACCTATCATCTACATACATCTAAGTAACCAGGTGGTGGTGGTTTTCATCGTCTAAAGGTCGTCGAACTAGGGTATTGTAGTGTCCAGTGGCTATCTCACAATTCACACAGCGATTCATATCCATAGCGTAGCGGTCGTTAGATCCAAAAGACTTCGGAGTCTCGAAGCGAGTGTCGTACAAAGTAGGTAGAGTCAAAATCCGTGAAAACAAAGCAGTGGTCGTTGAAAATATCAAATAAACGAGAAAGCACTCAAAACGCATCGACACGAACGTAATGAGAGAAGCAAAAAAATCATTAGACAAGGTGTCATTGTCAATCAGCTGTCATATCTCTCATTTAAAATATGATTGATTTTAATCTTTTAAGGATCTAAAACTTATTTTTTTCATTTTTCTCCACTTCCAGATTCACAATTAAATTATTATTTGCTATTCTAAAAATAAAAAAGTTGTAATTTTTTAGACCACATGTCAATTCTTTACGTTTAGGCCCAAAAGTTTCAGTATCCTTTATTTCTTTACATCGCTCTTCATTCTTCTGCTTCGAAAATGCGCTAAAATTGCAAATTTCAAACACAACTATATACGATTGTAGCCAAAGCTTGTTTTTTTCCTCTCCGAATTAAATTTCTCCCACATTCAGTTCATACATTAAAAATAAACTATTTTTAACATTTTTAAAGTGTTATTCTATACTTAGGAAAGAAAAATACTTATTTAGAAAACGTATAAAAATTTTAAAGTAACGGGACTCGAACCCGCGCCTCCTGGACCTCCTGCGCGCTTACAAGATAAATAAATTATAACAAGCGTAAAAAAATCTCGACGTAGCTTGGTGAGAACGTATAGCTTAGTGGTCAGAGCGCCTGGTCGGTTTCCAGGAGGCGCGGGTTCGAGTCCCGCTACGTTAAAATTTTTATATGTTATTCAAAATAAGTAAAAATAAACTCCTAAAATATAATGCAAAAACAAAAATAGTATAATTTTTCGACCATAATCAGCAATATGTATCTTAGCAACGCTTTAAAACAAACAATAAACACTCAAAATAGTCATCATTTGTAGTATTACGTATTCCACAGAGCTAAATGACGCAAATGAGCAATTAAATTGTAATTTTCCCTCTATACATTAAATAAAGAGAAGGGTGTGAATGTAAACTGAGGGTGTGGTATTCAATAGGCCAAAACTATTAACAGTTTTGATTATTTTAATGTTATTCGAATTCGTATTGTTAAAAATTTAGTGCAGAAGTTATATTATAAGTTTAGAATGAACGTTTTTTTATAAATATACGCTATAGTCAAACAAATAAACTGACAATAAGAAATTACACATACAAAAATGCAATAGGTTGTGGGTTCGATTCCCACTGGAGGAAATGAAAACTAAATAAATAAATTAGCTTCACGCTGTATCCCGCACACACGCACGGTAGGCAGAGGGAACCTAGTGTTAATATTAAAATATTTAATATTTTCATTTCTTTGATCTGGTGTCGAGGTAAACGCCATTGAGTTCCGCTACGCCACTTACATGCAATGTTTCTAGTATTTGATAGTATTTGGCGGGAAATGGGAAACGGAGTGTCTTAACACTAGGTTTGCTAACCACTTTGCTATCCAAAATTATTATTATTACTTCATAAAATGGACACTGCTGTGCTTTTGCCTTGCCTGTGTGATTTGCTTTTTTATAGTTCATATAGTTGTTCAAATCCAAGGTCATTTATGGTTTCCAGGTTATTAGCGTGTCTAAGTGCACGAGACGTGATGGCTGCATACTCAAATTTTATTTACCAAAAGCTCGACAGCTCGAAAACTTAATTTTGACTCTTTAAAAAAAGTGCAAAATTGAAAAAAGTATAATATACTTAATGTATACAATGAATAATTACGAAGATGTCTTCTATATTTTATTTACCTATATAAGTTGTATATTTCCAACAAACATTTTAAATGTATTTCTTTTTATGTTATGTTATTATAAATAAATTCTATATGCTAAACACAATAACCAAACCAACACTAAATTACCAAATTCACTCACGGATAATAAAACATTTAATTAAATCAAACATAATATAACAAAAAAATATATAATGATGTTAATTATAATAATATTACAAACCAATTACTCCATTTCCGGTATACAAGATATGTACAAATATCAAATAATCATAGAATCAAGTGAACCATTGCCTTCCACCCCACCGCAACAGCCCCTAGTACTAAAGCACCACTCAAATTAAGTGTGGCTCGATCAACAGTCATTTTCGGTTACAATTAACCACACATTTGAGTGAAAAGTCAACCACCCACTCCAATTGATTTATTGTGTTCCACGGGTTCCGCTATTGTACGCCGAAACTTTTATTGTATTTAACACGGAGGTAGGTCAGCTGGATGTACCATTGGGTGTTGCTTTAGTTGGTAAGTTAATAATAATTAAAAAAATACAGTCGAATTCATAGCCTCTGTTTAATACAGAAGTCGGTTAAAAATAATATCAACTTCACGCTGTATCCCGCGGATAACAAAGTAGGCCAGAGGGAACCTAGTATATTTAAGTCAAATTCTGGCGCAACGCCGTGCGTTGTCTTGAAACCAGATCGAAGAAATGGGAATATAAATTTAAATAAATATTTCATCTCCTCGAGTGGGGATCGAACCCGCAACCAGTCGTGTCACAGTCACACTTTGTGCCCCTCCGCCACGACTGGCCATAAAAATTAATTATAAATTACATTAATTTACGTTTTATCTTCTACGTCAATTATTATCATAGAGTAGACATAGGTAGGTAGGTACTCTAAGGAAAATAATTTCTTATATCAGCATCATTATAATTTATCACCAAATCAAATTTTACCCAAATTTTAAACGAAAAAAAATAATTTTACCCAAATTTTAAACGACAAGACAGAACTCGTCAAAGAATTTCTTATCATCTAACATTAACCACTCAACGTACACCCACAGAGTAACATCACGAGATATGTAGGAGTGAAATAAAAAGCTTTTTGCGAAACTAAATGATGTCATAAGACAGTCATGGAGCAGGGGCACAAGAGTGTGACTAGAACGCGGTTGCAGGTTCGATCCCCAATCGAGGAAATTAATTATTATTTCTTAATATTTCCATTTCTTCGCTCTAGTTGAGTTGAGTTTCACCACTCAATGCCTCCAAAAATTCGGCGGAAAGTGCGCCTTAAGCAACTAACAATAGGTTCCCTCTGCCTACCCTACTGTATGCAGGATATAACGTGAAGCTGATTTAAAATGTGTCATAGTATAAAAAAATTAAACACATTTAATATATTATCGAAACATTTCTTGCTCGCGATATATCCACGTTCTATGGCGTGTGCCATCAAGGGTGCGTTGTTCATTTGTCTAAACGCAGTACATTTTTGGAGTACCCTCCACGGGGCTGGGAAAGTGTTGCACTTTAGAAAAAGTTAAAACGGATCTCGAGTACTAAAGTGTTCGCCGGCTATTCCGCTAACCGCTGCTGGCCTTTCCTTTGTTTAAACCTACAATTGATGATTTCACGATTGACAAGTATATAATCAACTTTCAGATATATTTATTAAATAAGTGGTTATTAGTTACATTGTCAACGAAAGTCCTCGTCCTAGTCTTTCGGTTCGTTTTATAAAAGAAATAAATGTATGTTAAAATACAATATACAATGTAATCTTTTTGTAACTTTTCGAATTACAGTTTCGAGTGTCATTATGTGTCAAGAATTTCACGTAATTACAAAAAACGTCGAGGCCACGGCTCGGGTATTAAAAGTTGGAATCGCTTTAGCCGCTCAAGTAAGCCGATACGAATCTATGAAAGGAGAAAATGTCAAAGCTAGTGTAATTTTCGAATCTTGATGACTTTCGATAAAAACTTTTTCAATTAGAATCCAATTACCAAATGGCATTGTTTTTGTTTTGTTTTTGCTGGTGGTAACTGGGCAATTGTTCTTTTTTTGCATGTTTTTGGAAATTTTTAAGGAAACTTTTTACCCCACTTTTATAATATTGTAAATATTCCCGTTGATTGGTACATTTCACCTTAACTATATACAAAAAATCTAAAATATTTACTTTAAGACTATGTGGTGTTGCCTAACATTACTTGCAATTATCTTTTATATCAATTTCTGAGCTGAGCTAGGTCCTAAATACACATACATAATTAATTTGGAGTTATCAAAAGTAATTTAAGAGATATTTAAATTTAAAAAGAGGTCAGTCGTGGCGCAGAAGCGAAAGTGTGACCGTAAAATCTAATGGTTGTGGATTCGATCCTCACACGAGGAAATGAAATATTTACTTAAATTTTTATTTCCATTTCTTCGCTCTGTGTTAAGTATTATAACTTAACTTCACGCTTTATCCCTAGCGGGGGTCCTCATGCTTTTTACGTGACCTTCCTCCAGTATCTTTGATACTGTGTTTTGGAAGGTCAACCGAGGTCTCCCCATACCTCTCATCACATCATCATTCATTCGACTAAGTATTATAATAGCTTTTTTTCATTATAGATCAGGGGTTCCCAACTTTTTCTTGATCAAGGACCACTTTTATATCATTCTTGGTAGCATGTATAGTATAGTATGTATAATAAAAATTAACTGTGGTAATTAAACAGAAACTTCGCCTCACCATCCCCAGTCATAAAATTAAAATCGTTCGCGGACCATATTTAGGCTTCTGCGGACCACTGGCGGTCCGCGGACCACTGGTTGGGAACCACTGTTATAGATATTCCAAATATAACTTATGTAATGGTAACTACGTAGAACTACAGGATGATATTTATTGCATAACTGTGTAGGTAACAAACTATATAGAACTCGCAATATCGGCGTTTATCGGTATTCAACAAAATAATTTTAAAAATTTCAACTCCAAAATTCGGCAGAAAGCGGGGAACGGAGTGTCTTTACACTAGGTTCCCTCTGCCTACCCTGCTGTGTGTGGGATACAGCGTGAAGCTAATTTAATTTTTTTAATTTTAATTAAAATCAAAATAAGATCATTTTAAAGTGAATTTACGCGTTTTTTTGGTACTCTAAATTGTTGTAAATTGAAATAAAAATATTTTAGTACAAAAAAAAAATACGCAGTCAGTTAAACATAGTTAATTAAATACATTGGTTTGAAAAATGTGTGTGAGAATTTAATTTTGTTTTTTGGTTATAATTAATTTTGTTTTTCTGATTTTTATTAGAAAACGAAACACGATGTTTACATTTAAAAAAATATAATATACCCTACTTCTTTTTAAGCAGGAAGCTGAACTGACGAGTCATCAACACATAAGTCAGTTGTAATTCTAATTATATAAATAGTGATCAGAGAGAGAACATATTAAAAAAAAATCTTTAATTAAAAAGTATATGTAATAACTTATTTCATATATAACATCTAACGAACGCAAAGTAGGTATATATTTTAACTTAAATCAGCTTCACACTGTATCCCGCACACTGCAGGGTAGGCAGTGGGAACCTAGTGTTAAGACACTCCGTACCCCACTTTCTGCCGAATTCTGGAGTCAATGCGTGTTGAGTGGCAGACCTCAACGCCGCGCTTGTCCTCGACACCAGAGCGAAGAAATGGAAATATAAATTTAAGTAAATATTTCATCTCCTCGAGTGGGGATCGAACCAAAAACCAGTCGGTTTTACAGTCACACCTTGTGCCCCTGCGCCACGACTGGCCTCATTTTAACTTTATAATTAAATTTTGTAAAAAAGTATCTATAATAAACTTATTTTAAAAATAATTTGATAGTCACCTCCAAAATTGGATATACTAGGTGTCTAATTAAACAAGCAGGTATTACATAATAATTACTAACTAACTACTAACAATTTCAAATAAATCACGCCACTTATAACAGTTGAAACGTAAAAAAAAGTTTCAAAATTTTTTTCTAATATCAAATATCTTTAATTAGGTAGGCGCTAACAAAAATTGGTGCTCTCTCTCTCTCTCCGTAATTAAACAGTTGTCTAATTTAATTAGCAACAGGCAGGTTCCCACAAGTCAAAAAGTCACCCTCGCCCGTTGCGTGGAAGTGGAACTCTCCCACCAATTAACATGCAAACTCCACACTTACAAATAATTACAGGTGTACGTTGTAAACGTCGCCTCAATCATTTCAATCGTTGGAGACAGCTGTTTATTTTTTTTTGCTTTGCTAAGTTCGATTTGAGGTTTTTTTTTGTTTTTTTTTCAGCTTCTCGTTGTATCTCGCGTCTAGTGGTAGGCAGAGTAGGTAGGTAGTGGTGGACAGAGGAAGCGTAGTGTTAGGACACTTCGTTCCCCACTTTCCGTCGAATTCTGGAGTCTCGAGTTAAGTGGCGTAGCTCAACGCCGCGCTTTGGAAGGGTTGAAATTTTTAAAATTATTTTGTTTATTGGAGGCATTGCGTGTTGAGTGGCAGAACTCAACGACGCGCTTTGCCTCGACACCAGAGCGAAGAAATGAAAATATAAATTTAAGTAAATATTTCACCTCCTCGAGTGGAGATCGAACCCACGACCAGTCGGTTTTACAGTCACACTTTGTGCCACTGCGCCACGACTGGCTTCTAATGATGTAAAAAATTCAAATATTTTTTATTTTAAAATAATAAGACTCAAGTTTCTGTTTCTCCTTCTCTTCTGAAATAAATAAAAGTTAAATCAATTTAAACAAGGCGTATTCTTAACCAGCGGTACAACGTCCAACTAAAAACGTAAAAATTGTGAGCTTGATTCCCACTTGGAAGAATGAATTACTTTCAATTTCTCGTTCCTGTAATAAGATAACGTTGAGTTCTGCCACCGAAGATACAGTCTTGATAATCAAGTTGGAAGGGGTGAACGGAGTGTCTTAACACTACGCTCCTGCCTATCCTGCCATGCGGGATACAGCGTGAAACTAAAAAAATACTTAACTAAGAAATTTGCATAGAACTAGCAATTTAATACACGGTAGGATACGGAAAATGTGTTACCAAATGATTTATGCACGAAATTACACCTATTAACTTTATTAGCCCTATAGAAGGAAGTAAATCGTTTGTTAGGCAGTAGGAAACCTCGATTAATGTAAGAACAGTTAATGTAGTGAAGAATGGCCGCAATTCGGTTTACCGTTACGCAGGTACTTATATTTCAAATTAGATATTTATAATTCCACACTATAATCTTTATGTGTGAACGAAATTGAAATATATTTAAAAATAAAAATAAAAAAATCTGCCTCACGCTATATCCCGCACACAGTAGAGTAGGCAGAGGGAACATTGTAATAAGACACTCCGTTCTTCACTTTCCGCAAAAGTTTTCGATGCATTGTGTGTTGAGTGGCAAAACTCAACTGCCTTGGTGCCAGAGTGAAGAAATGGATGAATATTAAAAAGTAATAATTAATTCCCTCGACTGGGGATCGAACGCACAACCGTGGCCTTACAGACTGTATAACCGACTGGTTGTGGGTTCGATCCCCACTCGAGGAGATGAAATATTTACTTAAATTTATATTTCAATTTCTTCGCTCTGGTGTCAAGGACAAGCGCGGCGTTGAGTTCTGGCACTTAACACGCTATGCCTCCAGAAATCGAATGTGAAAAATTAATAAATTTCTTAAATTGCTGTTTTAAGCTACTAATAAGGATAGTTTTAGATTACATACACGTTTAAAAAAAACTAAGCATAAATAACATTTTATTTTTAATTAAAAAAAAAGACTTCTTGGTACTTCAAAAGAGCGATAAAAATATTTGTGATTTTTCGCTTCCGATACTTTACCTAGGGACCATCGATGTAAAAATTAAAGATCTGAGACATCTGATGAAGAACCATAAAGTATAAATGGCGCCATAGCTAAAATTGTTCAATATATTAGGCAATTATAACAATAAATAAAAATCATTCAAAATTGATGAGTTCATCGTGGTACAGTAGGACTAAGTTGGCCTGTCACTGCGATGGTCGTGAATTCGATCTCCTCTCAGGTCTGTAATTATATTTAAATGTTTATATGGCCGCTCCCGTAACAAAGCATGAAGCTGAGGTGCAAATTGCAAATCAACACGCAGTGACTGGACTCTAAGTTCTTTGCTAAATTCTTCTTATTATACTATGGATATAGATATTGTAGAATCATTTTTTTTTTTTACATGTTTATCACAACAGATTATATATTAAAGTTCAAAACAAAACCTAAACCATTTCAAACAACCAAGAAACGTATCCTAAACACATTTCCGCCGCCAATTTCGGTAATAGCATATGAATTACAATCTATAGAGTAACAAACCGAGACTAAGTGCGCGCCCAAATAGATTCCTTACTTACATACATGTCTAACATCATTAAGAGAACGTACGAAGGCGATATAAGAAGGGGCCACCGAATAATTTAATATTAGAAATGATTGATACAAGAATCGCGGGTAATCAGAGTCGTGCGGTAACCATTAGGCGAAGCGAAGCGACAGAGGACCCAGCAATTGTTCGAGCGACCGACGATTTAATCAAGATTCACTTCCTAATAGCCTCTTCTCTTCATTAAATCGTAATAACGGTTTTTGTTTTTGTGTTCGGAGTACGGGGCGTGGTGGTAGATTAATGCTCGATGTATATATTATTTAAACCAAAGAAATAATATCAGCTACATCCATTAACAATGGGTTGAATGTAAAATAAGTTTTAAATGATTATTACGTTTCTTGATTTTCTATAAGTCGGTTTTTTTCGAACTTGAGGTTAATGGTGTAGGCCCTATTGACTTTCAGAGCCTTTGATGAGGTCATCCTGGTGGGGAGGGAAAAGGGTACTCTCTTGGGTTGCAGCTGTCGATCGAGCTGGAACTGTATAAGTACCTTCTTACCTATAGTACCATCAGCTCCACAGTAAATTAAAGATATTTAAAAGATAATATAGATTGATTATTTGCGATACAAACAACAAGCATCTATACATATAGGTATGTATCTATATTAAAATTATTCAATCAACATCTGATTTGCTATAATAATAATATAAAGGTATGGTTTATTCAAGAATATTACAATAACAGTGCCTATAATGATGTTAAT
Organism: Heliconius hermathena; assembly: GCA_013403705.1. Taxonomy (NCBI): domain Eukaryota; kingdom Metazoa; phylum Arthropoda; class Insecta; order Lepidoptera; family Nymphalidae; genus Heliconius; species Heliconius hermathena. The sequence goes on along the minus strand of JAAIXJ010001790.1, from coordinate 148,346 downwards.
GTATGGCATTAGACATTGTTCATAATCACGCCGCAGAATTATGCAATTATATCAGAAATATAGAATAAATAAAAGCTATATTTTACAAAAATTATTTAAAAGTTTTAAGTTGTTAAAAGAGTACAAGGTCTTCTCAGCCCCATCGAGTCAGGAGTAAATTGACTTAATGGTAACTTAATAATATTATATTTTTTTAGATATATAAAATTGTTGGAGGCCAGTCGTGGCGCAGGGCCACAAAGTGTGACTGTAAAACCGACTAGTTGGGGGTTTGATCCCCACTCGAGGAAATGAAATATTTACTTAAATTTTTATTTCCATTTCTTCGCTCAGGTGTCGAGGCTAAGCGCGGCGTTGAGTTCTGCCACTCAACACGCAATGCCTCCAGAATTCGGCAGAAAGTGGGGAACGGTGTGTCTTAACACTGGGTTTCCTCTGCCTACCCTGCAGTGTGCGGGATACAATGTGAAGTTGATTTATTTTATATATAAAATGGTATTCAAAACTAAATATAAAATCTAATTTATAGTTTATAAGATTGTTGATTTGTAATATAATTAGTTACTTAGTAGTTGTTATAGTTAATTTGCTGAGAGAAATTAGCTTGTTTTCGGAAACGTTTTCACATTGTTAACGGCTCTCCATGTGTCATGCGATATAACAATTAGTAGCGAGGGGTCCCGCCGATAGAGTCCATTAATGTAACGATACATTATACTTACATACTAGTAAAACCACCCAGCGCTTATATTAGAGTGTAAGTGACATTTGATTTATATTATTGATTGTAGGATTAAGTGTAAAATGGATATATATGGAAAAGATTCTGATTAAACTGTTGTTGTTACATTTTCCACTGATTATCGTTACCAGTTATTGACAAGAGATTTTACGTGATCTTCCTCAAGTATCTTTGATAGTGTTTTCGGATATCAACCGAGGTCTCCCCCTGCCTCTCTTAGCTCTCATTTTTTCATCATAAATCTTTTTTGCCATTCTTTCATCACTCATTCGTTCGACGTGCCTAAACCAGCTGAGCATGTTCTTCTTAATTCTCACCATGACATCCTGGTTAATTCCTGCCATTCTGTGTGTCTCATCATTGTGGATTCACATTCATATTGCCATTAACAAGCTAAGCTACGTCGAAATCCTTGATGAGAACATATGGCTTAGTGGTCAGAGCACCTGGTCGGTTTCCAGGAGGCGCGGATTCGAGTCCCGCTACGTTCAAATTTTTATTCGTTTTCTAAATGAGTATTTTTCTTTCCTAAGTGTGAAAGTTTAAAAAAGTTTAAAAATATTTAATAAATAGCATTTTCTCTTGCCAGACGATATTTCTTAGTAATTATCTTTGGGTAGCGGAAATATGTGAAAATCTCCCTACAGAGATGCTAACAACATAAATAAGTTGTACAAAAATTTCGACGTAGCTTGATAAGAACGTTTGGCTTAGTGGTCAGAGCGCCTGGATAGTTTCCAGGAGGCGCGGATTCGAGTCCCGCCACGTTCAATTTTTTATACGTTTTCTAAATAAGTAAGAGATTTGACAGCCTGCAGCAAGGGTCCGCTCACATTGTACCGGGGTAGAATCTCCCATAATTTCGTTCTCACAATTCTGTCAAACCTCTGCTCTGATTTCCAGCATAAATTGTAAAAAACCAGACCAAGTCCAAGACGCGCGGTCCACCATATTTGATCATCGCGGCAGTAACTCCATCTGCTTCTGCTGCCTTACCACATTTCAGACTTCGTATTGCACTCTCAGCTTCTTTTAGACTAATTTGAGCGTTTCACTGTTACTTGAGACTGAGGTGTCATCACATTCATACATCTCGTTTCCTTTTGTATTTTACATGCCACCCATCCCTGCAAAACGTATGGTTGTTTTGTTAAAAGAAAATTAGAATGAAAGGGGTGCCGTCTTTCGAAAGCACCCCTTTCATTCTACAGGTTAGCGAGCAACCTCGAGAAAAACTACCTTCTCGCCAGAAAAACTTTGAATTTACCCTGAATTTGTTCATCTCTCCTTTCCTTTCATCTCTTTCATTACAAAAGTCAGAGACTTTTTACGCTTCATCTTTATCAGTACTTTCGTTTGGTGCTTTTGCAGCTTATATTCTTTTTTTTATCTCTCTCAAACTTATATCCTTACCTAAGGCTTTACAATCCTGCTATGCTTTCTTCTTTCTTTCTACAGCAACTTGCACTTCGTCATCCCACCATTCACCGTGCTTTTTGTTAAAGCGTCTTTTTACTTTACCACATACTCCTTCCTTCATACAATCTCTAACGTTCTGCCGCCATACTTCAAAATTTTCCATTTTCAAATTCACTGCAGTCTATCTTCTTGGAAACTCTTACTTGAAATTCCTCTTTAGTCGGTGGAGCTTCAAGCTTTCAGCTTCTTTTACGGTATTTCGACTCCAAGTGTAGACACATCGTGTAGCTGCGCCAACCGGCGAACAGACCCCTTATTCTAGCAACGACTAGATAGTGATCTGTTCCCAGCTCAGAACCCCTAAACACTCACGTGTCCATAACTTGGTTTCGAATACGCTGAACCAATAGGAATAATTCAATCATACTTTTCGCTTCCTCTCGCTCCCATGTATACATGTGAATTTGTTTGTGGTCAAACATAGTGTTTGCCACAAACGAACTCCTTTTACTTGCAAATGTCCAATATAAGCTTTCCAGCCTCATTTATTCTCTTGTCACCATACTGACCTGGCACTCCCTCGTAACTGCTTCGCGCAGTTCCGACCCATCTGTTTAAATCGCCATATATTATTAATTTTTCATTCCCTCTGACACACGCTTCCCTGTTTTACTTTCATTTTAAAATAAATTGAAATATCAACAATCAATAAACTAAAAGATTCGAATTGGAAACACCAGTCGTTGTGTACGTTCCCTATACATGCATAAGTACTAGTTTCAAATTATATATTAAGCTTTATAGCTAGTGATTATTCACTACTTCGAGTGGTCTTTAAACCAACACAAACATTGCGTGAGTAGACAGAGTGTAAATCTGCTAAATTCATTTGGGTTATTTTTAATTATGTATATTGTTATACAATTCGAAAGTGTAAAAAAAAATTACAACATCGACTGGTTTTTATTTTACATAGAAGAGAAAAATCAATTTTCACAAGTTTTAGTCTATCCTGAAAATTTCATTATAGGTTTATATTCTAAGCAGAAAATATATTATAATAAAAAAAAATAAAAAAAAAAACGAAAATCAGCGATTATATTTTATTTACACATTTATTACAGTCCGCATACACAAGTACACAATGTATGAACAGGTCACAGATATTTTACATCTATATACACTTTAAAGATACAACTTTCCTGCCGCGTGAACACCAAATAAAGGAATGTTAGGGTTGTAGTATACATTTTTCGAATTATTTAGATATACGTACGTACGTAAACTAATGTATTGTTTATAAATGTATTGTATATGAAATATAGTTCCATTTCATTTATTTACTCACTTTATCAATGATGGTACAAATTCATAATTTATTTTAAATATTTAATATTAATATTAAATATATTATAAGTAAGATTATCTTCTTACATTTTTGTTTTAAATAAGAAATAATACATTCAGTCAATATATATATATATAGAAAGGAACTGTTTTGTCGCGTAACCATAAAAAGACACGCAGCAGTATTAAGTAAATGCCATATCAATTATTTATTAATTAAATCAGTGTAAATCTCACAAAAGTGCATTTTTGAAAAGCACCTTCCTCATATCACAAACGATTTTAAATTATCATTTTGACTAATTTTATTAATTTAAAATATCATTAATTTTACATATCTATAGACATCGAAAATACAATAAGATAAATTGGCTAACTATTATAGTGTAACTACTTAACATATATACACATTTAGTTTTTTAGTTAATACATCAATATTGTCCAAGATTTATTCTAGAACGAAGCAAAATACATTATATTATTACAATATAAATATTACTTGACAAAATTCGATTACATTTCTGCATGAAAAATGTCGCTTTAGATATTTTGAAATGGGAACAAATAAATAAAGTCTTAATTTCGCATAAATAGCACTAAAAACGTGATATCGACTCAAAATAATGCTATACAATAAATATTGTAGAAGATCAATACATGTATGAGTAAAAATTATATTTACATAGCAGCTTAACACAAAATGGCGGCGGCGGCGCGTTCAAAATGGCCGTCCGTTCTGCGGTCTCTCTGGCAGCTTTGGTGGCACGTTAGGCACTGGCCGGCTAGCAACATATGAAAGTGACATTATTATTTATAATTTTAAAAATAAATTACATACTTGTTTATTTATACAACTTTAACAATGAACATTAATGCAGTGAATAAGAACATTTACAATGTGCGTTTTCAAAGCAATTTAGAAAAACAATTTTACAACAGAAAACATAATACAACAGATAAAATATATTTTTAAAGCAGCTATCACATGCTATAAAAAAAAACATATGTAATGTCAACTATTTACAGATAAAACAAAACAATTAAGATATTTTCAATATAACAACATCCTACACACAATGGGGCGTATGTTTTATTAAATAATAATAAAAAATATTAATAAAAAAATATATGTATGTATATGTATAACTTCAACTATAAATGATTAAAGCAATATGTCCGATTACCCATGCACGACGTAATGTTTTAGGCATGCTTCATTCCATACAACAATATTTATATAATTCAATAAGATATAAGCACAACACACATATGCTGTATTTAAAAGCTGATATAAAAAAAATACTGTAAGCAAAAAAAAGTCACGAGTCGAATTTTAAATAAGGACTTGTTCAATTATAATGTTATTATATATTTAGAATCAATATAGTAATAAAAATAACTAAATCGTATCTTATTGAAATATACGAAAACACTGAAAACATATATCTTACCTAAAAAAAAGGATGTCCTGTTGTTTATTATTTAACTTAGTAAGGATGTTAAATAAAATTAAATGTAAGTACATATTGGTCTAAATTAAACTACCTCTTTACACATATAGCATTTAATTATTCTATTTTTACAGCATAAGATTAACAATATTAATAAACTATATCAAATCCAACAATCTCCTCCTATACCTTTTCGATGGTACTAACGCTATTAACGAGAGAGCAAAACTTTATGATGCGATTATTTATTTATTTTTTTTCATACAATTTCGTTAATGTTGATAAGAGCAATGGAATGGAATTTATTGGCTAGAACATCGAAATTATGTAGGAACTGTATACGATGACGTCACTTCTTAGTAGTAAATAGAAAAATCGTATTGACGCCATGTGGGAGTAAAGGAATGAAACGGTGGAATATTCACTGGAGAGAAAACTGCGCAGCTAATAACTGTAGGTTTGGTCAAACGGTATGATACAAGCGAGACTACGTTATAACACGATAAATCTCAAGATTAAAATTTATATTTATATTAATGTATTACATATTTAATAACGCTTTATAATGTATCACCAAAGATGAAACACCTAATAATTGACCAAAGATATTGCCGACAGCAACAATCCGAGACGAACGCTTTGGTCTTAGCCCATCCATAAGTACAAATAATTTACATAATATATAATAATTGTAATGTTAACATTGTGATTATTTCATACAAATGCAATAAACGTCGCTATAGACATCGATTAGTAACACTGATTCAATCGTATTATAATACAATAACAGACAAGCTGGATTATATTCATCGAGTAAATGCATCAACTTTTAATATACTTTAGGTACGCGTACGTCACTACAAGACCGAAATGTAAATTTGAGTGTTAGTCCCTAAGCTACTGAAACACCTAAACACCGAGGTGATATCGCTTTGTGATTACTTTCGACCGATTGAAATCTTTATTTATTATTTTTTATAATTGAAATATATATATATTAGGCCCTAAAGAATACACACTTCAATTAGAGTATACTATAGAGACAATTGCCCCGTGGAGTTGGTATTTTCGTCCGGTTAAAGTTCTAATTTTCAATTTTTATATATTATTATATTATAGCCAAACTACACAAAGTCTTTACATAAATTGGAGTCATGTTTTATTCTGATGTATAAGTTATATTGATACAAAGTATCATCTAAATCTGTTCAACACTATTTGCGTGAAAGTGGAACAAACATCCATCTTAAGAAATTTTCACATTTACTAATATCAGTAGGATAAATCGAAATAGATTTTAATAATCAGAATATTGTTATAAAAAAAACTATATAAAAACGCAAGCCCACCATTCAAACGGTCACCAGTAACGACAAAACGGCTAGTTTTCTTGCTACGCAGCTAAACTACAAGATCGTCAAGTGCAATAACATCGACAAACTTCTCGAGTCTTTATATTACGAATCCTAGCAAATATATAAAAAAAACATTACTGTGATATGCATATTTAATAATCAGATGCAATCCGGGACGTCGTAACGTTAACAAACAAACATACTCCCATATTATAATATATAGCCGCGAACCATTGAACCATCGCAAACTAAACCCAGCCACGTCGTGGAATACATCTCACATACAAATATAGGTAAAGGATCAACATGGTATATTTATTTATATCCTAAAGCACTGCACAGGATTTATTCGCAGTTAATACTGAATTTATAAAGTTTTTAAATTTCTAATATTTATTATAACCTCAAAAACGTTATCGTCATTTTTAAATTTTAATCTACATACATACATTTTTACATATAAACTGAACGTAACGTAAAATATTGTGCAAGTAATAATTTATTTCATAATTTTAGCTTTGGCCCAGTAAATAGTTTTAATTGTAGTAAAGTTGGATTCGATTTGAATGTATGAGATCCAAAAGGAAAGATTCAACTAAAATTATTCCCAGAGCCTTACCAATAATAATAATAATAATATAATAGTCAACATTGTGTGTGATCTTCATTCTTATTAAATTTGATTTCGTTTAACTAGACAGAAAAAAAAGAAAAATACAATGTTTGTTGCTATGGCAACACATAACTGACATCACATCAAACTTGAAAAAAAGCTCGAGGAAATCCATTTAACAATTTGTAAATACATAGTACTAAGCTATTGTATTAAGCTAGACCTATTATAAGTTTGTAAATTGAATCAATCAGGTTAGAATATTTGTTTATATTATTAGAACACGACATAAAGCACAAAATTCGGATAACCATTCATTTTATGTATAAAAAAAATATTATTTCTGTTATCATATGAATTATAACTTAAGAGTTTATTATATATACAACAAAATTTCATAGGATATACAGCTTCACGCTGTATCCCGCATGTAGCAGGGTAATCAAGATGAACCTAGTGTTAATACACTCCGTTCCCCATTTTACTACGAATTTTTGAGGCAACGTTAAGAGGCGGAACTGAACGCCGCAATTCCATAGAATGATATCCGAATTTTCATCATTAAAAGTTAACAATTAATTTGCAACTTACAACACAAAGCTGTTAGACGACGAACACAGGACAATGTTAGACAACACTTTCCATTTAACTAGGCATAAGCGAAGTCACTTTGCAAATATGCAAATATATCATTATTATGCTTATTTAGACATTCTGTAACATTAACGCACAAAAGATATGTTTGGCAACAGTTTTGGGGTAAACAATTCCATATAAAAAAATATATGTACGAACGCGCAGACCACATAACAATATTAGGCTGCCATTTTATTTATTTACAAGTAAACTGGTAACACGGTCGTCAGCTTAGATATAAATATGAAACACTGATGGAACTAGAACATTACTCTAATTATATTCATACTTCTTCATAAATACGAAAAAAAATCGTATTTTTAAAGTATTTCATATCCGAGCTGACGCTACTTAACTTGGTTGACAATGTGAAGAAAATAAACGATAACTAAATTACACGGTGGTACGAAACCGATTCTATATTCAGTGCATTTTTACAATTATTGATCTAGTGTTGCCATTGTACCAAATCACAATAAAGTTTTTTTCTAAATCTTTTTTATTACTATCCTTAACTGCAAATTTCACGTCAAACTTCACGCATGGTATACACCCAGTGGCATATCCACATCAAAATTAATATTTATTGTATATATATGGCAACACTAGACCGCATATACACCCATGGTTGCGTTGCATTTACTTGAATCTGGCGAAGGCTGATCCGAGCTCGTTGATGGCGGCGTTGGTGACCGCCTGCCCCACCGCCTGGTTGATCTGCTGGCGCATGTGGGGCGGCAGCTGCCCCATGGCGCCCACCGCCGCCGCGCCCGCGGACCCCGGACGCCTAGTTTTTTTTTATTTTATTATTGTCATTATTTTACTTACTATTTAAGCTGTAGTTGCATCTGAACGTAGATGTTATTAAGATTAAACAAACTTATTTTATTACTGTTAACATTTGTACAATCTAAAAAATAAAATTTCAATATATTATATAATTTGTAACATTAAAAATACATGATCTATGTTAATAAGTGGATAAAAAAAGTAGTCAACAAAATAAAAAAAATCTCAAAAAAAATGCTCCATTGGTTCTCACAGCTTCTCTGTAGGACTTCCTGAGTAATGTAACTGCCATAATTGATAATATTACATTTAATATACATTGAATATTTGAAGTGCATGAAACTTCTTACAGGGCAACTGTGAATGGATAGACCACTAAAGTGATTAATTCACACTACATTATACTTATACTTTTCCCAAAGTATTTGTAAAAAAAATACGAAAGTAAATAGTGATATGTATCTAATTTACAATAGTACATATAATGGTACTTAAATCAATTTTAAAAACGCTATACACAGAAGACCACACACAGATTGATTAGTGACATCTAAGTCATGCAGTGCATCCACATTATTGAAACACAAAATAATATTTTGAAATAATTATTATTAAAGAAAACATTTCTAGAGGTTGCATATTAACATTAATTGTAATCGATTGAAATTTATTATAGTGCATAACATATAATATAAACGTAGATTATATAAATATTATTCCACGGACAGCCCTTCGATGAGAGCACAACCTTGTATTTTTTATAAAAAAAAATAGAACTGTCAAAAATAATGTGAACAGATTAAAAATATATTTATTAAACAAATTTAGTACTTGTGACGGCTGCCCGCGGGATAAAGAAGCGGTAATTTCGTATAATACTTCTAATCCCTACATAATATATTTTTTTTAATATTTAAATTTTGGAAGCAACATTCTTTCAGACGTATCATAAGTATCTGTGGTTCAATCCACTCATATTGTATATAACATTTTGTATAAATACTTCTCCGCTGACAAATTGTTAACTTATTACAATCAGTTAATATTGATAAATAAATAATAAACAACTTCACTGTACGATGGTAACATAAAAAATAATTCACTATGAACAATATATTGTGAATATTTAATAAATAAAATTTTGGTGTACAATAAAAAAAAACGACAAATATGACATTTTAGTGTGAATGATATTATTTTAAACTGCACTAAGTCAACATGCTCGTCAGTTAGTACCTCGTGTTCGTACGTAACTTATGTTAATAACGCCGTCCGCACTTAGCGCCGTCTGCGAACAACCATATACTCGTTTGCAAAACCTTTGCTAACATAATACATCAGGAATATTTTTATCAAAATGTGTACTTTTTTAATATATTTTTTCAATTTCCAATAATATTAACAAAGGTACTTGCAGTTAGTAAAATATCTTTGTTATTTACTTACTAAAAGTTAAAATAAATAAAGCACAAATGTTATATAATTAAATAAACACCAGGCCCACACAAAAATGCAATTATGGCGGTTACATCACCCAAAAAAATCTTGTTTATCTTATAGAAGCAAGCAGACAATATAATTACATAATAAATAGAGTTAGGACACTATTACATATATTTAAATATAAAAATGTGCCACACTCAATTGTAAAATAAGTAACTATTCAAATTCTGTGTTACACAAATAATATGTCTAAACTAAATACTATAATAACTGTCTTCAAAGTCTTATAAATGCATATAATAATAAAAATTACTTATTGTCAATACATTGTATTGCAAGAGACAACCAATTATTATTGTATTTAAATTTAAATATTTTTTTCGTCGAGACTGATACTACTGTTGATTGGAATCGTTTTGAAATGTTAGGCACTTTTCAAAACAATTCTAACGTTTCAATCGTGTATATTCCATCAGACATCACAACAAGTTACTTGACATAGAGTGGATCTACACTATAGTGTCGGCCACGATTCCTTCTAGGTCCGATATCAGTCTAATATTTTTTTATATATAAGAAATAATCTTATGCATGTTTGACTGAGACTTAATCGCAACGACGATATGTATGTTCTTTCTATCTTACTCTCTCTCGGCACTACAGTAAAGTAGAGTACTCACGTGGGTATGAGCGGCGCGGGCAGGCCCTGCGAGGGCGCGGGGCGGCCGGCGGGCGGCGGCGGCGCGGCGCCCCCCGGCCNCGCGGCGCCCCCCGGCCGCGACGGCAGCGGGGGCGCGGGCCGGCCCGCCCCGCCGCCGGGCACCGGGGGCGCGCCACGTTGCCCCAGCGATCCTGCAAATGTTATCACTTAAATTAAAAAATCATTGAAATTTGAGGGCATCGCGATTAGAACCCGCGCCTCTTGGAACTGTCCAAACGCTTTTATCAACAAGCTATACATTTTTATTACGCTACATCGAAATTCTTATACGCTTGTTACAATGAATTAGCCCGTACCCTGCTGCGCGGGCGCGGCGCGGCGCGGGCCGCCGGGCGAGGGCGGCGACAGGCGCGGGTTGGAGTCCAGGCGGCCCTCGAGCCAGTCGTTCTTGACGGGCGGCGGCACGGGCGTGCTCACCGTCGCCATGGACACGTCCCCGATGATGTGCAGCGCCTCCTTGCACGCGTGGTACATGCGCAGCATCTCCTCGCGCTTCAGCGCCTCCTCGGGCGACTCCTCCATCATTTGGGACTGAGCACAAATGTATATTTGTGTGTTAAATATATTTCTATATATAAATATACTTTATACTCTAATCAATGTCAACAATTTATATATTTTATAGATTCTAATTGTTTTCCACATATAACAGAATAGGCAAAAGGAACCTAATATTAACACACTTTCCCCACTATGTTTCGAAACACCCTTACTTACCAGCGCGAGAAAATAAGGATAATTCATTTCCTCAAATGGAAATAGAACCCACAACCAACTAACAAATAATCTAACACAAATTATATAAAAATTGAAACTTTAAAAAATCTTCAATGTATGAAATTTAGAGCAAATAAAACAACCGAACAAACCTGATCACCAGACGCATACAAATGAGCGAGAAGCTCGCCATTGATGAAATCCTTAGCGTTATTGATGATCATCATCATGATAGTCTTTGGTACAAGGTCACGGGTTGTCTTGGTCACTATGCGCATATATGAGTCGACCAGGTTGCGGATGGTCTCCACTTGGCGTTCCAACTGCGGGTCCATGCTGCTTGTGCCCGATGTGTCAGAGCTCTGAAAACAATATTTTGAAAATAAATATTATATCTATAACTAACTATATATTTAGTATAGATGTTCTAGATCATAATTAACTTTTGTGTTTGGCCACTCTCATAATTTTTATGTTACAATTTCATATTGGATTCTTTTAAAAGATTTTGGAATAAACAAAATATTCAAAAAATATAAAAAAAATAAAAAAAAATTGTAGTAAGTTATAGGTTTAAAAATTATTTAGAATAATTCAATGGTTAATAGAATTTTGACTAAAATTTATCTAAAAGCATACTATAACTAACTCATAGCCATCTATTAGAAAACATGATTATTGTAATAATGGAATGAATGTTGTTAGTACTTTAGCATAATCTAAAGTAATTTAGCATATTATTGTCAGCCATCTACTAAAATTTTGTGTTAATTTAGTAAAAAAAGAAATCAGGTAAACGTATCATGCATCACAATATAGCTATAGAACCATATTTTTGATTTTAAACCATCCATATATTCCTGATCTTCGTAGCTATAAAACCTACAAAAGAACACGCTTCAAGTTAGCATTATACTCACCAATTCCAATAATGCAATTAGTAATAAGAAAAAAAACTATATTTTTATCTTTTATATATTTGTAATGTAATTTCAGATTTGCATTCTGTACAAAATCTATACACCCTACACTCAATAATAAGCCATTTTTAAATCAAAACCACAAACCTCGAAAATACTAACGACTTACTCTCTTATTTCCACCCAACCCCGGGAAAGGCAGAAATAACTAAAAATAAAAAAAAGTAACTCTTAAAAAACACAAAGCTAAATTGTTCAATTTTAACAACATGCTAGGTATAATAGAAAATGAAAAACTAAAATAATACAAAAAAAAATTAACGAAACAATAAAAACACAAAATCTATATAATCTACACACATTTATAATTATATATTAATATAATATAGAACTACATAATAACAAGCGTGTGAAGGAAAAAAGTATTTTTGGCGTGTTTTAGGTGGTGGTTTCAATACGATCAAGTGTTTACATATTAATTTTTAAATAAGTTATGTTATATTATGTATTTGTTATGGTGTAGCGTGATATTTGCGATGCACCACACACAATTAGTACACTACATGCTTTAACACTATTTTATTAACACAAAAATGTACTTCAAGAAAATTTCCATAAAAAAAATAAATATTATTCATGAAATATATAATTTCCACCAATACCATTTTATCTTCTTGAAATTCACTATAATATCTCGTTACATTAATGTGATCCATGAGAACATATATAAACCAAATCAAAAAGCCTTCTTTTGACAAACCTCGTTTCCTTCGCTCTGTATCGCATGGCAAAACAATAAATCATTTGGATAACTGATTTTTTTACATATACATTGTATAAAGAGGTCTATGTATATAATATATGTACTTTTTTTTATATAAAGCAATACACTGCTCGGGTAAGCTACATTTTATAATATAGGGAAAAATGAAAAAACGAAGGTTAAAAAGTATAAGAAAGAAAACAGGCAACACTAATGTTTTCGATATTAATCTACTCACCTCATCTCCATTAGATGCTTCGGAAGTCTTCTCGGGGTATACGCCAGCTCTGAGGAAAGACGCCTTCCACGAGTCCACGTCGTCCTGAGTTTCACAGGACAATTCTAGTTGCTTATAATCCTGTAATTATTTTATTTTTACTTTAAAATATAATTTTATTTTAAATCATTCTCGTCTAAAATCATAAATTAAATAATCTTTTTTTATAAAAATTACAGACAATATATAATATACAATGAAAAACATTGATTTTAATTTTTTTAATAATGACATTCTTATAAAGAATGCTTATATAAAATGATCAAACCTTATACACATTGCGGCCCTCGGGGTTAAACAGCGCGAACATATGACGACGTGACATGAAGCCCTGTTCCAAGTCGCGTAACTTAAGCCCGTCGAGAGGCAGCATGTACTTCTTCTCGCGTTCCTCCTCGTCCTTGAACCAGGAGATACTCTCCGATGTGAGCACGAACCAGTAGTCACGGGAACCACCTGGAGACAATATTTATAGAGTGTTAAGACACTATTCAGAACTTTCTGCTGAATTTTCGAGACTGCCTGTGGAATGTCGGAACTCAACACCGCGCTTTGTCTTGTTACCAGTGAGAAGAAATTAAAATACTTATTAAATTATTCCCACGAATGGGAATCTACCCCATAACTTTCAGTCATTTTATATATATATATATATATAGTAGGAATTTGTTTATTTTTATGGTATAAAGACCTAATAAATATTTTCTAAAACTATTTATTAGGTCATTAATTTTTGATAATAATTAATTGTGTCTATAAAGATACTTATGCTTATTAGTCGTTAAATATAATACTCACCCTTCATAATTCCCAAATTATGAATGCACATATATCCCTTCCTGATAACTTGGTTTCCGAGAGCACGGTGACCAGTTTTAGCTGAATTTTCCGATTGATTCTGTGCGCTGGAAAGAATACTGTTTTCTTAATATTACTGTTAATTTAAATATCAACCATTACTTTACGTAACTATAATATGATTCTGTAGTTTAAGAGCAAACTAGCTGTGACAGAAGACAGACAGAAATTCAAGTGAACCTCTATAAGGTTTTGTTTTTGTTACAAGACTCAAAATTTATATATATTAACTTTCACTTTATTCACTGTAATCATAAATTACAGTTTTATAAATATATTTGGTAAACATGGTTGTTATACTAAAACTAATTAGATTTTTGCTTCAAATAGCACACATGAATAAATAAAGTCTTCAACAATATCCAATAATACTAGCTAAAAAAAATTAAAAATTTAATAAAAATATAAAAAAAAATTAAATGTATATGTTATATGATATTTAATCATATAATATATACATTTTAAAAAATCTGATTGCATAAAAAACAAAACAGAAAAAAAATCTTTTATTAGGTTTTTATCAAAAGTAATACTGAAGGACTACGACTATTGAAATTATATCGATAAATATCTATTTAAATATCTATTCTAGATATAATTTTTTGCAAAATTTAAGAATTACCAGCCATTGATACCTCAGAAAGATGGTGAGCGATTCAATTTAGCAATAAAAATGTACTTTGTAAACATATGTATGTTAACACATTATCATCTCTTACATCGAGTCGGTTAAAAAAATTAAAAGTCATACTTAGCAAAACCAATAAAGTCCTCATGGTTGGTGTTCATGTAGGCCAGCTCGCAGTCCACGAGCAGCACGAGCTGGTCCTTGCACTGGTTCTCGCGCGAGCGCACGTGCGTCATGATGATGCGCTCCGTCTCCTCGCGCAGGCGCGGGTAGCGCGACATCTGGGTAGGTAGAGATAGACAAACTGATACAGATGATACAAGAAGGTAATAAAATCTTGTGATACAGGTGATACAAGATGGTAAACCATATTTGCACTATATAGTATGTACTGAAATTTTACCCTTACCGAGATATTAGCCATGTAAAAAAAAATATAAATACTATAATTTTTTTAGTTATCCACCGACTGCTGTTTATTTGTATTCTTTGACGGATGCTTCATTTAATCTCTATATATAATAAGACAGTAAAAATATTTTGTCTGTACATTTAGTAATTTTGACTGAAATGGGTAGAGGGACACTTAAAAAGAATAATAGAAAGCAAAAAGATTTTTTTTGAATTTCTTGTCTGTCTGTCTGTCTGTCTGTCTGTCTG